>CATLJT010000308.1:0-359017 GCA_949987775.1 Aproaerema taeniolella
GAACTTTTTATTCCACAAACGATGCGATCCCGTATCAACTCCTCTTCTAATGTCGCGAAATGACATTTTTTGCTTAGCAATTTTAAAGCTACGATATATTGACTTATTGTTTCGCCGTCCTCTTGGTTACGAGTGAAAAAATGATATCTAGCGAGCGCAATATTCGGTTTTACACCAAAATATGCGTCGAATTTTTTCAATACTTGTTTGATATCTTCCTTGTCGCTTTCCTTGTCAAAGGTGAAAGTTTGGTAGACGTCGAAACCGTCCGGCCCAATAAAGTTAATGAGTAAACTAGACTGCACTGCCGGCTCCTACTTATGCACCCCTGATGCTTTTAAAAATAGCTCAAATTGCGTCTTCCATTTTTTCCATGCGTCAGCCCGGCTGACGGGGCTGCCATCTAAGCTCAATTCCTGCGGCGGCCTTGCGGGTTCCATTATTATTTATGTTTCTAAAACACTTATCTTTCGAAATATTCACTTTATTTATGTTAACTTTAATGAATAACACTTTATTTCTAAATTTTAAACACCGCTGCCACCATGTGGTGTAATGAAAGAGAAGGTTAGATGACAACTGATTTAATATGTTTATGAACTACCCACAACAGTCATTGTGTTTAAATCCAAGACGCTAAAAATTAATGACTCCTTGAAGTTTAGTGATTGGGCGACAGTGGGAATTCACAAAAGCAGGGAAAGGCTATATGATCTCTATGGTGAGAAAGCATATAACCATTCTGAAACTTTTGTTGAGTATGTTAGAGCTTATTCCAAAACATTTAAACGTGTATGTAAAGCGGCGAAGGCTATGTTTGTTAGAAACAAAATTAAAAATAGTAGTAATATCGTTAAGACTTCTTGGAAAATTATTAATAGTGAGACGGGAAGGGTTAAGGCTCGCAAGTTTGATTTTAAACTCAATATTAATGACAAAATCCTAACTTCCGATGTAGCTATTGCTACAGAGTTTGAAAGGTTTTTCACTGACATTCCAGTCTCCACTACTTAATCACTTGGCTCATCTCCCGCTTTCGCTGAATCGCTACTCAAGCAAAATGTAGACGAAAGTAAGGTTCATTTCAGTTTTTCACACATAAGAATTGTTGACATTCTTAAAACTTTTAAAATGTTAAACATGAAAAAGACTGCGGACCTTGATGGTCTTTCAGTAAAAGTAATAAATTGTATAATAGATTGTATTGCTCCACATTTAGTGTTTATTTTCAATAGTTGTGTCGATGGTGGTGTGTTTCCTGATTTGATGAAACATAGTAAAGTAATTCCTCTGTTTAAAGCTGGTAGTACATCTGACCCCACCAACTTTAGACCTATTTCAATACTACCAGTACTTAGCAAAATTTTTGAAAAAATTATCCTTAGTCAAATAACTACTCACTTCTATGCTAATAAACTTATGAATATTAATCAATTTGGATTCACACGGGGTCGTTCAACAACCGATGCTGGTGTTGAGCTTATTCGTCACATTTTTGAGGCCTGGGAGGATTCACATGATGCTCTTGGAGTCTTCTGTGATTTGTCCAAGGCTTTTGACTGTGTTCACTATGAGACTCTAATCAGAAAATTACATCACTATGGCATAAGAGGAAATGCACTTAGGCTTCTGGAATCTTATTTGTGTAATAGGATCCAGAAGGTTGAGGTTAACGGCACTAGATCACCTGGGTCCACAGTCTGTATGGGCGTCCCGCAGGGTTCAATTTTAGGACCATTCTTGTTTCTCCTGTACATTAATGATTTGCCTTTTCTTGTTAAAGAGGCCCATGAGATCGTATTATTTGCAGATGACACATCACTTTTATTTAAAGTGAAAAGATATGACACTAATTATGACGACGTGAATATTGCGATCTCAAAGGTAGTTGAATGGTTCACTGCAAATAACCTACTCTTGAACGAGAAAAAAACCAAATGTGTTAAATTTACCTTGCCTAACGTTAAACAGTTTAATACCAATGTACAGGTTAAAAATGAAAAACTGGAAGTTGTAGAATCTACTGTATTCTTAGGTATCACTATTGACACAAAGCTTCAATGGGGTCCTCATATTGATAAGTTAGCGAACAGACTCAGTTCAGCAGCTTACGCGGTTAAAAAAATCCGTCAATTATCGGACGTAGAAACCGCGAGAACCGTATATTTCAGTTACTTCCACAGCCTAATGTCATATGGCATTTTGCTGTGGGGTAATGCTGCCGACATTAATAAGATATTTGTCCTGCAGAAAAGGGCTGTTCGCGCGATTTATCAAATGAGACCTAGAATGTCTCTTAGAAATAGATTTAAGGAAATAGATATTTTGACATTTGCGTCCCAGTATATATTTAATAATCTTTTGTATGTAAAGAAAAATGAACAATTGTTTAAGAAAAATTGTGATAGGCACAATGTAAACACTAGAAGCAAACATAACTTGGATATACTAGACAGCCGTCTCTACAAAGTAACAAACTCTTTTATGGGTCAATGTTTACGCTTCTACAATAAGATTACCATGTGTATTCAAAACCTACCTTTAGAAAAATTTAAGACGATAATTAAACAAAAACTTTGTAAAAAGGGCTATTATAGAATTTCGGATTATCTGTTAGACAAGCAACCATGGGAATAAATTGCTCAGCTCCAGAGTTATTCAGATATTAAGTCAATTAAAATTAACAGTAAGAAAATTTATATGATTGACTTAAAAAGAGCGACCCTCGGAGTTTCTTGCCTATTCTTCTCCTGAGGAAGACTGCACCTTTGCGAATAGGCGCAAAGCCAAAAGTGCTAATGTAATTCATAATATTGACGTGTTCAAGTATCATTTTATATGTTCAATGAAATAAACACTTTTGACTTTGACTTTGAGTCTTCAACTTAAAAAAAATAATTAATCGGGTCAGGTCGAAATTTCTCGAAAATTCAGAAAAAAAATCGTAACTCGAAAACTGCAAAAAATCGCGGAACATACATAGGGATGTTTCGGATACCCCACGACACGAGGGATCTAAATTTTTTTTTAAACGTCAACTTTTCGGCCACTCTGTATAAGCCTGGTTCTTTTGTCTATTGTTGGACCTACTTTCAGAAGTGGCTCCAGATTTGTGCTTTAAATTAGGCTTCTGCGTAAGTAAAAATTCAAAAGTTGATCTGGTTCAACGCATCGTAAAGCTAGTGTGCTTAACCTAATTTTTTTTCGATCGCCGATACTGTGGATGATTCATGCCTACCCGTTATTTTACACTGATTTAAAAGAGTAAGATCCAGAGCGGTGGGTACAGATGATATCGATTTGGATATGGTCTTATTGACCTTACCTAGGACTCTGAACATTATTACAGCTATTGTTAATCGGTCACTGTCTTTCTCTGTCTTTCCAGAGATATGGCAATCGGCAATTATAAGACCTCTGCCCAAAAATAGCAATCCAAATGATGTAAAAGATCTTCGTCCAGTAAGTGTGCTCCCGTTCTTGTCAAAGGTACTGGAGAAGGTTGTCTATTTTCAGGTAGTTCAATATTGCGAGACTTGCAACATTTTACCGGATGTTCAGTCGGGTTTTAGGAAGGGACGTGGAACGGCTACCGCACTATTGGATGTGGTGGACAATATTCTTGCAGCAGCTGACTCAGGTCAGTGCACGTTCCTTGTTCTGTTGGACTTTACCCGGGCTTTTGATTGTCTGAATACCTCTCTGCTCCTCTCGAAACTATCTTTTTATGGATTTGATGATAGAGCAATCTCTTGGTTTTCCAGTTACTTTGCCAACCGAGCTCAGCAAGTAGTTATTAGGAAAATGGATGGTACCTGCTTGAAATCTACAACAAAGAGTATTACCCGGGGTGTTCCTCAGGGTTCCATACTTGGCCCTTTGCTGTTTATCATTTATTCTGCTGATATAACCAAAAATATATCGCATTGTAAGTTTCATCTTTATGCGGATGATGTTCAAGTTTATCTCTCATGTAAACCTCAAACCCAACATGTTTTGTCCACTATCGCATCTATAAATCAGGATCTACAAAGTATCTATGTGTGGTCTAAGCAAAATTCACTCGAGTTAAATCCTAGCAAATCTAAGTACATGATCCTTGGCACAGATACGCAAATAAAAAAGACCAAGGACTTAAATCCAGTTCTTTGTATTAACGGGCTTGTTGACAAAACTAGAAATCTGGGCCTTTTAATGGATGGCAACCTAAAATTTCACGACCATGTTCTTGACTTAGTTTGTAATTGTTTTTACAGGCTAAAAGTCCTGTATAAAATAAGATCTTTTATTACGACTGAACTTCGTACACAATTGTGTGAATCACTGATATTGTCTAAATTGAACCATTGCCTCACTGTTTATGGGCCTTGCCTTCTGAAAAAATCTCTTGCCGTGGCACAACGAGTACAAAACGCCTGTGCTCGTTTTTGTTTCAATATCCCTCCCAGAACACACGTCACACCTTACCTAGATAAAGCCAAAATCCTAAAAATTGAGAATCGAGTAAAATTACATTTGGTATCTCTATTATTTGGTGTTATAAAATCAAAAAAAACCTGAGTATTTAGCACAAAAGCTAACCTGGCGTTATGCAAACTACCGTTACACAACTAGGGCATGTTCATATCAACTTGTTATGCCATCTCACACGACAACTTTTTTCCGTGTGAGTTTCAGGTACGCGGCAAGAAAGATATGGAATAATATTCCACCCCCTCTCCGTTTAAAGGCGTCAGTGTACAGTTTTAAACAAGGTTATAGATCTCACCTTCTGTCGCTCCAAATGCCCGCTTCCTGAAACGCTCAAATTTTAATTATTTAATTATTACACACACACCAACACGCACCCGCACATACACACACACACAACCCATACACACTGACACAAACCACACACACACACACACACACACACACACACACACTTACGCACTCATACATACGGTTGTATTATTGCTACACTTGCTACACATTGCTACACTGCTACACATTGCTACACATTGCTACACTTTGGTTGCTACACATTGCTACACTTTGGTTGTTTGCCCGTGTCGGTTGTGATTAACGTTTTGACTTAATTTTGTTTTGTTTTGTTTATTTTGCATGTGTTTTATGTCTTTCATGTGTATGGTATTGTATATGTCTAGCTGTCTTGAAGTCGCGCTCGACGCAACAACACACTGTGGTACTGACTGAAAATCAGCGCTTTAGTCTAGTGCTACAGCACATGCTGAGTCAGCGCCATTTTGACTGCTTTAGATAAGTTTTATGTTGTTCTACTTGTTTGTATTGTTTGGAAGCAGTTAAATAAAGTTATATCTATCTATCTATCTAAATTTCTAACAAAAGTTAAATAAATAAACGCTACACACTCAGGGCCCACATCAAGTTTTTCCCTTGTGTCGTGGGTCTCTCTGAATATACATAAAAACAAACAAACACCCATGACCCGAGAACATCATTTTCTTTTTACACGAATATTTGCCCTGACTGGGAATCGAACCCAGGAAGCTTATTCCCTAACTGCGATAGAGATAATTATAGTGATTGCGATAATTCAATGCGATAGTGATATTGAATGCAATAGCAAAAGTGGATGTTGAAAATGAATGATATTTTACCACTGAATGATATAGGTATGGCAGCTTTTCATTGGCTGATAAATTGCCAAACTACCAATTTCATTCGTGTCGGTAACTAATTTAATATATTTGTCTCTTATATATTCCTCTCGCTTTCTCGTTCATTTAGTACTTCCTGTCTGAAGTTTGCGATTTCCAATACATTCATTCTTCACGGTGATCAATTAAATGACATGTACACACATCAAAAAAAGTTTGCGATCACTTGGAAAAGTGCTAATATTTTTTATTGTAGAAGAATAAAACTAAATCACTTTTTATCTTTTGATTTCTTATTTAAAAATATGAAATTTAAATATAAAATAATTTCGTAATTCAAATGTTTTTTCATTTAAAAAGACAATCAACCCTTGCTTGCTTTCATTCAGAAATCTGACATAGTCGCAACTTATCAATATTTTCAATTTATTCAAAAAAAAAATAAGTTGTTAACGATGCCGAGAGGATTAACTGCAGTTTTACGAGCCAGAATTCTAACTTTAAGTGGAGAAGGCAATTCCACGAGGGAAATATCACGCAGAGTTCATGTATCCCAATCCTGCGTGGTGACCACGTTGGAGAGGTATCAGGGCATGGAAGATTTAGCTGATCGACCTCGCAGTGGTCGCCCAACTGTTCTTACTGCAATTCAGAAGCGATATATCAGATTACTGGCTGCCCGTGACCCAACAATGAACGCTACTAAAATGAAAGCAGAGCTGCGAGCTGCCACCGGCCGCGAAGTTAGCACCCAAACGATTAGAAATTGCTTACACCAAGCTGGATTACGAGCAAGGAGATCCTGGCGAGCACCTCTGAACTCACAGCAACGGAAGCGGCGCAGATTGCAATGGGCTAGGCTCCGTCAAAATGAAGAAATTGAGGACGAAAGCATCTGGCAGAACTGCTTCTTCGTTGACGAAACGCGGATCAGTACACATCCAGATAACCGACGTGTCCGTGTCTGGAGAAGACCTGGCGACTCTGAAAGGCAGAGAACTGCCACTGGAACCGTTCAGCAGGGCGGGAAATCAGTGTCCTTTTGGGCCGGGATAATGATTGGGGCTAGGACGCCCTTAATCCCGTATCAAGGCACCATGACCGGAGCCATGTACAAAACGATTGCAATCGATGGATACGTCAGACCATTCCGCATCAACCACGGGCGCCAATTCATAATGGTAGATGATAATGCGCCCGCACATCGAAACGGACGTGTTGATGCTGCTCTCCAGCAATACGACATCACCAGGTTAGACTGGCCTGCCGGCTCGCCTGACTTAAACCCGATCGAGCATGCGTGGGATGCTCTTAAGCGAGCTGTTTGGAACCGTCAGCCACCTCCGCGAACAGTGTCAGAAATCAGGGCAGCTGCTATTGAAGAGTGGGACAGGTTACCACAAGAAATGCTAGATAACTTAATTCTTAGCATGCCCAGAAAGGTTTCCGCATGTGTGCGAGCCAGGGGAGGAGTCATTTTATACTATTATTTTTTTCGTAATAAATTTTGTTTGTTTTTTCATTAATTAAAATTTTTCATTACATTACATTTAAGCCAAAATTGCATTTCCTAGCTTTTGTTAATAAAAAGTAAATAATTAATAATGATTCTTTTATTTACTTAGTGCATTTTCATTATAAAATCATAAAACGTAAACAGTTTCTTTAAATAATTTATATTTTAAAGAATACACCTGATTTTGCTACTGATCGTAAACTTTTTTTGATGTGTGTACAGTAAAAATAAGTTAAAGAGAGATGGGGTTGTAACTAAAGTGAATTAAAGTGAGACAGCACGTAGCAACTAATACACTGACCTGAAAACAAGCTTTGTAACCAATATTATCATCTTCTTTTCATGATCCCACCTCTTAAACTTTTAGATAAAAAAATCTTCACATTTAAATTAGGTTCAGTACATAGATATGTTATTTAAGTAATTCATTAAATACTAAAACGTTAAAAGAGGATATTGCTCTGTATACCTGAGGTCAATATTTAAATATTGATGGCAATAATTACTTAAATGCTGGACAAGAATTACGAGAAACTTATATTGTGCCAGCTGCCAACTCTTTTCTGGGATACTTTAAAAGCCAGTTAGTGGGTTTTGCTGTGGCTGAAAAACTGACAACCAATTTAAAACAATATTCATGTTCTATCTTATATTATGACCCTCAGAATGTAGATTAGGTATGTAATTGTTTTACAACCATTATGATGCTCTGCTTACTCGGTCAGGGATTCAGGCTTCAGTGTATATATATGTTTAAATAAAATTTTACTGAAACTCAGAGCCAAAATGAGTTATCTAGCCATCAGAAACGTAGTAAATTTATGTTTTTCTTTCCATTAATTTCACTAACCCATTCATTAGTCAAAATAATACAAAATAAAGACAAATAGCATAGCACTATTAGCTTGTGTTGTGTAATGGTGCAGGCGCATGTAGCGTTCCACATAAGACTGCGACCTTTGCCTCGGTACTGTGGTATGCAGACCTTCACGGAGGATCGGGCATAACGCAACTTCTTTCTCATTCGGTCATTTCGAAGAAGATAATTCGAATATCAAGTTCAAAGGATTGAAATGGTATTCGATGTCATGAATCGAAATGATTGAAGATCTGGCCTTGCGCCATTCAGTGTTTGATCATTGAGAATTGATTGTTTGATCTTTGCGGATTCATTGTGATTAGCTCGCGGAATAAATGTGAATTCGATTATAGGCGTGCAATAGCGCTTTTTTAAGCATGTGTTTTAGTTTTCAGCTGTGGTGTTATATAAATACAAATTATACTGTAACGAAGAAGAAACAGTCTTTTGATTATACTGGTGATAGAAAAACAATCCAGCTGTTTTATTATTTGCCCCCAAAAGACATCTTGCAAATGATGTCAGGCGCTAAAACCGATCCCAGGATTATAAGCTAAGTGAACCTAAAATTTTTTATTTTATTAATTAAAAATTAACCTACTTTAATATGGATGTGTCGATCAAGTTTACGGGCACAAACGATTCCATTGAAGAGTTTCTAGCCCAATTCGAGGCACAGTCCATCCTAAAGAAACTCGAGGACGAACACAAATTTATTATAATACAGTCTGTACTAGCAGGTCCGGCCTTATCCTTTTATAAAACAATTATATCTCAATGCAAGACCTTTGCCGACCTGAAGAATTTACTATTGGAGGAATTTCAATCTTCAATTAATTTCCAAGAAAAATTTTACAACCGACAACAACTTAATGACGAGAATTTACTCGAATATTTCTATGCCTTACAAGAATTGGCAACAAAAGCGAAAATTCCGGATGATATTTTTATCAGACAGTTTATTAAGACCACACGTCTATTCTTTAAATCCAAGCTTGCCACATCACTACATAGTGACAAAAATAAATTGAAGGAACTGATTAAACAGATGACGGAGCTATATGTTAAAACCCCAGAAAAGCAGCTGAATATAAGTTTAAATAGTGGCAACACTACAGTTCATTGCCACTGCAACCCTTCTGGAGACTCGACGTCGCATTCGCCTTTTTTTACTCCGGGTCGTGAACCACGCCGTGCGGAAACACGTCAGACCCCAGTGTCGGAGGCAGGGACCTCCTCTGGAGGACCTTCACCAGGCGCAAAGCGTGTTGACCACAGCACGCCTAACTGGCGCCAGCGACCTGGTGGCAATGGTTCGCAAGCCCCGCGAGGAAGATACAACTTCCGCCCAAGGCAAGCGTGGAACCAAGCAGGAAGCGACTCGGGAAACGCCAGGCGTTTCCGCTAAGGGGAACGGTAGAAGAGCCGTCTACACCATCCTCAGTTCCCCAACAAGAAGAAGTATTGGTTGGTAACCAGAACCACATTACTCCAAACAGTCCAACGGATGAAGAGGACATTAAGAAGAAGCTATTTGGTTACAAGAGCAAACCTTTGGTCATTCTACAATTAAATGAACCTAGCAAGCGTAAGGTGTTAGCTCTCATAGACACTGGTGCCGCTGTTTCGTGTATTTCGGCATCTATGTGCCATATTTTAAATATTCCGCTAAAATCTGCGCCACCAATGTCTCTTAGAGCAATTAATAATCAATTGATTCAGGTTGCAGGTTACATAGAAACACCAATATTACTTCCTGGAGGATTAGAAGTTACCTTCCGTGGAATGGCAGTATTCATTCCTTCCTGTCCATTAATTCTCGGACAAAATTTTCTTAATGAATTTAAAGCCTCTGTTGATTTTAATAATCAATGTTTAAGCCTACAGGGAACTTCTATTCCTTTCATAACCAAACATGATGAAAAAACTTCATCATTAGACGCGATTTATAGCGAAAAGTTACATAATAACGACTATGTTTATTTTTCAGAAGCAATGGACAGCAAATTGGGAGTCGATATTTTTCAAAGTACCACTGAAAGTTCCTTTATAATCAATGAGGAATTAATTGATAGTCAGAGGACGACACTGCATGACTTGTTAATAAAATATAAAATCGATTTGCCTTTGAAAATAGTCAGTTGGGCCGATGTAGTATCATTCCGGTCCACATACAAACTAAAGATGAAGAACCTGTGTTTTCAAGACCTTATAGAGTGTCCCCAGTACAGAGAGACATAATTGAGTCACAAGTATAAGAAATGTTAAAACTTGGCATTATCTCGGAAAGCCAGAGTTCATATGCTTCTCCTGTCGTACTTGTCAAGAAGCCAGACGGAACATGGAGATTTTGTGTTGATTATCGACGTTTAAATAAAAAGATTCTAACAGATACGTATCCAATACCAGTGATTGATAATTAATTATCTATCTGGAGCTAAGTATTTTGCTGAGCTGGACCTCAACAGCGGGTACTGGCAATCTGTCATCAGTTCAGGAAAGGAGAAGACCGCATTTATTACAAGTTCCGGTTTATATGAATTTAATGTGGTTCCCTTTGGCTTGCGCACAAGTCAAGCTGTGTTTCAACGCATGATGGACAAGATCATAGGCGATATGAGGTATAAGAATGCTATTGTCTATGTGGACAACGTAGTCCTGTATGCCAAGAATTTTTCAGAATTTTTAGAGGTTTTACAAAAATTATTTGAGCGACTACGGAACGCTAATATCGGGTGATAAGCCTTCAAAATGTAAGTTTGCCTTTACGGAGTTATCAATTCTGGGTTATTTCATATCGGGCAATGGATTTAAACCCGGCCCAAGGAAAACCCAAGCCATTAAAGAGGTAAAGCCGCCAACCACCTTCAAGGAGGTAAAGAAAGTACTTGGTTTATTCTCATATTATAGAAAGTTTGTGGAGAATTTCGCTAAGATTGCACAGCCACTCACTTCTCTACTAAAGAAAAATACAAAGTTTATTTGGCAGGAGCAACAACAGCAGGCATTTGAACTCCTAAAGGACAAGCTGTGTAATCCACCTATTTTATCTTATTTCAGCAGTGATCCCAAGGTGACCACCCGGTTATACATTGATGCTTCTGATCTGGCATTAGGTGCATATTTGGCTCAAGGATATGATGTTATGAGACCGATAGCCTGTGCATCGAGAAGACTTTCAGACCCTGAAACCCGTTATACAACCACTGAGAAGGAATGTCTGGGTTTGATTTGGGCCTTGAATTATTTTCGTCAATATTTATTTGGTCTTCGATTCCAGGTTGTCACTGATCATAAAGCATTATGTTGGTTAACCACAAAAAAGGATACTACTAGTAGACTGGCCAGATGGGCATTAGCCATCCAGGAATGGGATTTCGAAGTAGTACACTGCCCGGGACGTGAAAATGTGGTGGCAGATTTCTTAAGAAGAAATCCATTGGAAAAGGAAAGATCTATTACTTCAGAGGTTCAGGCCGTGCCTGAAGATTTAGAAATTTTTCCATGCGATGTATCCATGCATGTGAACGCTCAAGAGAATGATGAATTTTGCATTAATATTAAAACTAAAATAAATAATGGTAATAGCTCTTCCTATAAATCATATATTATGATTAATAATCTTATTTACAGAGTGGATAAATGCCATGGTCAAGATAGGAAAAGTCTGGTGTTGGCACGTGAATTATTTTTAAATGTGATGGAAAGATTACATGATGATCCATATTTAGGAGGTCACTTAGGCCTCACAAAAACATTTGAAAGGTTTAAAAATAAATATTTAATGTCTGGAGCTTTGAAAAGTATAGAAAGGTATATAAAATCTTGTTTAATTTGTCAAGAGCGGGCAACTACGAAAACAAGAATGGAACTTCACCCTATTGAAGTGAAAAATATTTTAGAAAGAGTGGGAGTGGATATTCTGGGTCCGTTCAAAAGATCTTATAGAGGTAATGAATATCTCATTGTTGCAGTTGAGTTCCTGTCTAAATATGCTATCTGTAAAGCGGTACCAAGAGTGAATGCTGATGTGATATGCAATTTTCTTATTGAGGAAATTTTTTGCAGATTAGGAGCAGTTCAGACTATATTAACTGACAGAGGAACTGTCTTTACCGCTCATGCTGTGAAGGAAACGGTGGAATCTTTTGGTGCTAAATTGACCCATACTACTTCTTTTCACCCACAGACCAATGGGCTAGTGGAACGCTTCAACAGGACTATCACTGACATGTTAGCAAAATATTGTTCGCCAAATCAACGTGACTGGTGTGCGGTTGTTCCCTTGGTGGTTCACGCTTACAATACGAGCAAGCAGAGCTCCACTGGCATATCACCCTATCTCTTATTACATGCAAGAGAAGATTCTACACAAGAAGAAAGAACTTTGAATATAAATTGCACTGGATTGTTGGGGAATATGTCTCAAAGGCAGGAATTTTCTAAAATGCTTGTTCGTAAAGCTGTAAATAATATAAAGAAAGCACAAGTGAGGCAAGTAAGGAACTACAACAAAATAATTAAACCAATTTTATTTAATGAAGGGGACAAAGTTTTAATTTTTGTACCGAGGAAAATCACAAGTAGATCTGTCAAATTAATGCGGTTCTTCCAGGGTCCTTTTCGTGTCGTCAGAAGAATTTCATGATATTCTTATGTGGTGAAAAGATTTTCATCGGCACTCCAATTTGTTGTTCATCCTAATCGGATGAAACGCTTGATCTTGAGACAATGACACATGTTTTTTTCTTCATGTTTTTGTTCTGCGTTGCGTAGAGTTTTTCCATTATATTGTGTTAATATTCTTTTATGTTTCAGATCTTGATTAATATAAGATATATAAGTTTTGTTGTGATAAAAAAAGATGTCACAGACTCCATATTTCTGTTTTATGGTAATGTTTTTTTTTCTCATTGGGGTTTGTGATTGTTTCATTCATCAATCTTTCTGGCATAAAAGGGGCGGTGTAACGCCAATGCCAATTAATTTAACTTTGCCTTAATTTAAAAAAAAAATGGTTGTTTGTTGATGGCATTCTATACGTCAGTCATGTCACTGTCATGTCATAGCAAAAATTTTCTTTGTATAATTTTTCTAAATTTATAAAATTATCATTTTTAGCAGTGAAATGAAGACAACGAAGGATTGTGAATGGAAGAATGCGGGAAATCTCCGGCTCGGTTCTGCCCTTCGCTTGTGTTGGCGAATATGATGGGCGTCCGAAGCTGAGCATCCCAAACTCTTCCATCGTTAGCTGAGGCCCGCGTCGTGCAGCAGCAAGTTTATAAGCCATATCAAGACGCTGATGCTACGCCGCGAGTTTCAAGCCCTTATTTGTACGGAGTGCTACATATCAGGTGCAGAAGTTTCAATTGAAGGACCATGGAAAGGGGAGAGTGACATGGTTAAGTCCCCTCTCAATGGCCCTCCTTTGTTATTGGCCTCTTTTCATTAATTTTCTTTATAGCGAGGTCCCCATGGGTATAACTCCCTTTTTCCAATTAAGGAGGGGAGGAGGGTTTATGTTGGCCCTCATACTCAGTGGTCCTCCGCCTCTGAGGCCATAACATGGGCACTCCGACAAAATATGCATGTGAGGGAGAGGTCTATGCAATTTTGTGCACTCACATGTTATATCTTTTGGGCATACAGTGATAAGGGCATTTTGGTAATATAGGGACGTTTTGGTAGTATAGGGACGTTATGGTAATTGAGGGACATTATGGTAATATGGGGCATTATGGGAATGCAAGTATAGGTGCAATGTAAGGAATAAGCACATGCATATAAATGTTATTCCAGTTTCACGAATGCTCTGTTTTCAGATTTTTGTTATTGTGTTCTGATCTGTTTTACTTTTTTTTCATGTCATATGGACTTCGAGCAATGACGCTGAAGACACCCGTAGCTTCGATGTTAGGCGCGTGTGTTAAAGTGCGGTTTTGAAATTTTTTAAGTCCGCGTCTTTGACTTGGGGTCAGGGTCCACCAGCACCTGGTGACCTTTGGTTTCATGTTTATAAAGGCAGTACCCGGGTGTGCAGCGTCGAGCTAACACTTGTTTACTCCTATTAATTTTTAGTTAGGGACAGGTGCGGGTTTGATAGGAGCTATAATATTTGGTCATATTTCCCCATCATCCGAACAAAGAAGATCTTTATCCTGATGGAAGAAAGAAGACCGATCCGACCACCTAATCCAATGCAGCTCAGAGAGATGCTACTTCAAGGCCAGAGATGCTACTTCAAGGCCACCTCGATGAATTAAAAACTTAGGGCCATCGTAGAGGAAGTTAGGTAGGCCTGTTGAAAAAATTTTTCGACCGATCGAAAATTTTTCTATGGGGGGAAGGCAGTTATGGTATGCAGACCTTTACGGAGGATCGGGCATAACGCAACTTCTTTCTCATTCGGTCATTTCGAAGAAGATAATTCGAATATCAATTTCAAAGGTTTGAAATGGTATTCGATGTCATGATTCGAAATGATTGAAGATCTGGCCTTGCGCCATTCAGTGTTTGATCATTGAGAATTGATTGTTTGATCTTTGCGGATTCATTGTGATTAGCTCGCGGAATAAATGTAAATTCGATTATAGGCGTGCAATAGCGCTTTTTTAAGCAGGTGTCTTAGTTTTCAGCTGTGATGTTATATAAATACAAATTATACTGTAACGAAGAAGAAACAGTCTTTTGATTATACTAGTGATAGAAGAACAATCCAGCTGTTTTATTATTTAAATGTACTTTATTTTTTTTATTTATTTTTTATTTATTTATTTGCACAACTTAACAAAATTATAATACAAAAACATGTCGCTGGTGTCTCCATTTAAGCTTATCGCCTGTGTTTGGAGGCACCTCTCCACCGACCTCTTCCTTGCTATATACATAGTTGCACAACTTTGAGCTCACATTTCATAAACCTAGGTAAATATTAAGAATATACTTTTATGGTTGGTGTGTAGTTAAAATCTAAAGATAAAATCATTTTTTAAATAAAAGAAACAAAAAAAGTGGGGGGCCTTGGACTTAGGTGTCTAAGTAACACAAAAGATATACTAATATAAAATGGATAGGTATGTGTGTGTGTGTGTGTGTGTGTGTGTGTGTGTGTGTGTGTGTGTGTGTGTGGTGTGTGAGTGGTGTAAGTGGGTGTATGTAGTGTGTGTGTGTGTAAATTATGAAAGCTTAAAAATCAAATAAAATCATTGGCATCATTTAGATATCATATAGTCTGAAGTAGGAGCACTGAACGGCTAACCCTACGACAATGTCTTGGGATCAGATCAACAATAAATGTATATTTCCATTAGCCGCTCAGCAGATCCTCTATTTCACCATAAGATTTTTTCGTAAGCCAGTTGTATATATGTTTCTTACAGTCGTATATAGTTTTAGTGTAGATACTAAGATCCCTATTTATGTAATTATATAATTTAGCAGAGTTACTAGAGTACTGTCTACCAGCAAATACAGTTCTTATAATTGGTACGTCAGCTACAAGATCTTTTCTTCTCCTATTTAGCTTATCAGGATCATATTTTAGCGATTTATGTAGTCTAATGACAGTGTTTTGTATATAAAGCTTTCTTATTGACAACAGATTAGTTAAATTGTACAAAGAACTTGTGGGGAAAGTCAATTTTTTAAACAACATTACTTTTAAAAGTCTACGTTGGGCGCGCTCAACTTCAATAAACTTAGTTTTTATTGCTCCACCCCAAGCTGATATGCAGTAAGTTATAATAGATTGAACAAGCGTTAAATATATACGAGTTAGAAGATCATTCTTTGTATTTTTATCAAGTAGGTAAGATTCATGATCATTTTTAGGCATAACATATCTTAACGTCTTGAAGATCCAAATTAGTTTACGAATTCTTTGTGTAACATACTCAAGGTGGCAATGCCAAGATAGACGTTGATCCAGGTACACACCGAGATACTTAGTATTCGTAACTTTTTGTATAAAGGGGCAATTACATGAAGTATGATTTAAGTAGTTATCGCAGCCATGTATCTGGATTTTGTAATCATTTGAAGGTTGGGAGCTATTATAAATACTGTAACAAATAAAGTTGGTTTTTTCCGTGTTCAAGGTTAATAAATTATTTTTTAACCATTTAGCAATCAGAAATAGTCCATTCTCTGCCACTAGCCCAGCTTCTTCCCAAGTATCACCCTTAAACACGATGGCGGTGTCATCGGCATACGAGAGTATTTGCGCGTCCTTGATCCTCATATCATACAAATCATTTATATAGATTAAAAATAATGTAGGACCAAGAATACTACCCTGTGGTACACCGTATGACACCTCCCCGTATTCACTGGTACCGTTTGCTAGTTTGACCTTTTGTCTCCTACTTGATAGATAGTCAGTAAAAAGGAGAAGCGAGGTTCCTCTTACTCCAAGAGCTTCTAATTTGTGAATGAGGATAGGGATGGACACAGTATCAAATGCCTTTTTTAGGTCTAAAAATACTGATAGACAACATTTGCGCTTATCAAGTTGTTCCACAACCAAAGACGTATGTGTAATAACAGCATCCTCCGTTGACAGGCCCTGACGAAAACCAAATTGGTTCTGAGAAATAAGATTAAATTTGTTTAAATATTTAAGTAGTCTTATGTTTAAGAGTTTCTCCAGAATTTTGGAAAACGCTGTTAGCACAGAAATAGGCCTGTAGTTGTTAACTGCACCCTTATCTCCACCTTTATGTACCGGAGTAACAGTAGATTGCTTTAGTGGTTTAGGGAAAACTCCTTGGTCAAAACAGAGGTTGACAGCATGTGTTATTACAGGTACCAAGACATTTTTAGCCAATTTTACAAAAGAAGAAGGTATATTGTCCCAACCAGGTGCTGAGACAGATCTTAGATTACTTATTACATTAGCAACCTCGAAGGGGTCAGTTTGGAATAATACAAAAGAGCAAGTTCTGGATCGTAGATTTTTTAAATATGTATTTAAGTCTTTACGGTTTGGATTAATGTTCTGAGCTAGTTCTTTACCTATATTTATGAAGTATTTGTTTACAGCTTCTGCAGATTCTGTTGGAGTTGGAGTAATGTTTGATAATTCTATATTTGTACTAGTAGGTTTATTTGTGTAGGTAATGTTTTTAATATTTTTCCATAAAAGTTTATTGTTTTTAACAGTTTTAGAAAGAAGATCTCTATCATATTTATTTTTAGCTGATTTTACCAACTTATTACAATAATTTCTGTATCTATAAAAGGTAATTTTGTTAATAACATTATATGGATCCTTTTTATATTTTGCTTGAAGGGAATTTCTATTTCGAATGCATCTCAGAATACCAGGAGTAATCCAAGGTTTTATTATGCGCAGTTTTGAAGGTATGTTTGTTATTTTTGTGTTTTCCGTTAATATGGAGCTCACTATATAAGCTAGGCGATCAAAAACAACAGTAGGATCAGTACAAAGTAAGAGCTCTTCTAGGTTGGATGTCATTAGTTGACTAAGTGCAGTTTCATAATCAATAGTAGCTTTAGTTTTAGGTATGTGAGACACACATGACCACACCATCATTTTTATTGATATGGCGAGACGTACAATATGACACGTAACTTGTAAGTACAGGGACCGGTTTATTCACATCCAAGCAACATTCCGTAAAAATAATTATATCACTATTAAATTTAAATTCACTAGTAGATACGATAAAATCATCAAAATTTCGGTAAATACTGCGAATGTTTTGTAAAAGTATGGTGAAATCATTTTTATTGATTGTAATATAGTCTTTTAAATTCTGGGTATCACATTCAAAGGAGTGCGCCAGTTCAAGCTTGTCTATGTCATTAAGCACATTAATTGTATCACCCATATTTGTTTCGGTAGCAGAAGCAAGTCAGTTTGGTGAAGGGCAATGAATCTTTTTGGTAAATTATTTGTGCGTTTGATGAAATTGTGTTATATGTGTATTTATGAAAAAGAGTAAATCTGTAGTAAATTATGATAGTATGAAGTAAGTATGTGTGTGTGTAGAATTGTGTGACATGTGCGAGTGTGGTTGATAAAGGCGCTTGGTCCAAGGTTTTAGTATAACTAATTTTAACTATTATAATAAGAAAAAAAATAATAACTGTAACTAAGGCTAGTCAGTCCTGTAGCATAAGGTGTTGGACTTGCTGCTCATTTTTTATTTGAATGATGGGAGCTTTGTCATCTTTCCGGATGTAAACTCGCCCATAGCTCGTCCAGCAATATCGAAAACCTTTAGATTTCTGAAGATCCCGCGCCAAGAAATGCAGCCGTGCAGCAGTGGGAGTTAGATGTTCAGAGATGAACACAGGGGTGTCCTCATTCGTAGTAAGTCCAAGGTGTTTAGCGGCCAGTTTGGTTTTGTTCCTACTATTAAACAACTTAGCACTGCGTAGGAATTCAGCTTTCTTGAGAGCAGAGTTAGTCTCCACTATGATAGGAGTGTTTGTAGACTCAGGTTTTTTACCACGGACTCTGTAAATGTCATGGATGTTGTTCAACTGTAGATCACAACTTATAGTTTTAGAGAGTGATGTAACCATTGCAATCAGAGCCTCTTTACTCTCATTTTGCCTTTTTGGGACGTTTTTTAACTCAAAACTTGCTTTACGGCTGTTAAGTTCAAGCGTTTCTATCTTATTTTCTAAGAATAAGATGTATTGGTTATCTTCCTTTGTGTGACCTTCAAGATTAGTCAACCGCTTTTCAATTTCAACATTTTTCTCAGTTAAAAACATGATGGAGCTCTCAATTTTAGAATTTGTCTCTTGTAAGTTCTTAAGACTGGCATTTATATTCTGCAACTCTGTTTTCTGAACAGAACATAACTTTTGTATATCGTCTCTAGTAGTTGCCGCGATATATGCCACCATTTTCCTCATCTCCTCCTTAAAATCGTCCCACTCATTACGTGAGTGGCCTTCTGGAGAGGCTACTCGTCGGTTTCGCACATTTACATAATCCCCATGCGCAGTTGTTGAGTTTAATTCATCATTCGGGGAACCAATCGACATCTCAAGTTCGGTTCTAATTGTATTGTCTAAGTCACGAGCCATGATGTAATAAGAGCGCAAGATAATCGAGCGTAAAATTTCAGCGCCTCTCGGAGACAAAAAGTATGAGCGCCGATAGTGTGACGATTCTGCGCCGCTTAATCTCAGGAAAGGAATGCAGCTTGTTGCACTGTCGCGCCGCTGCACGCCGTAATGACCTGTCCGCACTGTACGCAGGAGCGGGAATCCCGCGCGCTCGTGTAAAATGGCGGTACGAAGCGCAAGCCGGTAGCTTGTTGTTAGGCTTTATTTTTTTCTCAAAATACTTGCAATTCGACACTTTTGAGCACTGGATTTAGTTTAATTTTGACGCTTTTTGTCTCTTAATATAGGTTCACTATTTTTTAAGACTCGGGCTTTAGGTTTTGCACAAAAAACTTAATATTCTTCACAGGAGTAAAAACGTCACAGAGTATTCGTTCCGAGGCCGGTCAAAGAAATATTATTTGCCCCCAAAAGACATCTTGCAGTACCAATGTGGTACTACCGGGCCTTTTGCCGTGTTTCGGGAAAGGCCGGGCTCTAGAAAACAAGGCTAAGACATTTCTTGTTCAATAACATTATTCCAAGATCAGTAATAAGTTAATAACTTGCTCCTCCCAGGTCTCTCATCTTTAAAATAACTCGTCATTCTACAAAACTTCAATAACAAAACCTGGGTCTTCTTCTTACTCCTACTACTGTAATTGGATTTTAGAGATTACGTAATAAATAATAAAAATTGATTATTATTATTTTCTTTTTCATGTTTTACTGCCAAATCAAATAGATCCCTTTGAGTACAGAACTCTAAAACACATAAAACTTTTTTTATTTTTCTATAAAAGGTTGTTTATTTTATCTTTTAACTCTTTTTACTATAATTACTCTACGTCTATCAAAAGTGTCAAAATTTGTCAACGTCAGTCCACGTAGAAGTAAGTATTTTATTTGTAAATATTAAATTTAGATTGTTATGTTATAGTCCCGTAAATAACAGGGTTTTTTTACATTAGTAGTACGATAATACATCTATGTAATACCTACAACAGGAACCAAAAAAAAATATTGCAAAAAAACTACTTTGTAAAGAATGGTAACCGTGTGCAGGGTTTTGAAACCACAACTTTAGGAACAAGCCACTCAATATCGTTTTAATATCAAGCTCTTCTTATATATACAATTTCTTATATATAAAATTGGACGTCCTGATTCACTGACTTAGCAATACCCAGCCCAAACCCTCAGACCTATAAAACTAAAATTTGGCAAAAAGGTGTCTTTTATGGCGTAGGTAAGTACTAAGAAAGGATTTTTCGAAATTCAAACCCTGGGGTGGTGAAATGGGGGTTCAGAGTTTGTATGGAGAAAACAAATTTTTTGGACATTTTAACTCGAAACTTCGTCAAGATAAACCTTAAGGCAAACAAAAAGGACAAGTGTTAACGGATTTTTCGAAAATCAAGGGGTCAAGAATGAAATGGGTGACTAAAATAGTTCTATACGCTAGCCGCGGGTAAAAGCTAGTCTATTATATTCACAACATCAAAGGTATTTTTCATAATTTTCATTCATAAATCTGTTTGCAGGGTAATTGATAGAAAATGACGTCTACACTCTAACTTCATCCATACAAAACCATGAAAATGCGAAGTTAAAAATTCAAGATCAAACATTTGTAAATACCTCAAGTATGTATCTTATACGGAACGACGGACAGTGAACCAAGGCAGTCTCAAATGGTGGCCAATGGGAGCAAAAAGGCCAGTGAGCAGACCAACCAGCCCGATGGTCAGAAGATATCGTCAAAATGACGGGACCTCTATCGATGAGGTTAGCACAGAACCGTGACGATTATCGCTACAGAGAAGAAGCCTATACCCAGCAGTAGGTTGATGTGGGCTGAGTATAGTGATGTACCTTATCAAACTATTTGCATGATAGCTTTCCGCGCGCGACTTCGTTCCCGTGGGAATTTGAAAAAATGATTTAGTACCTAGCCTATGTTACTCAGGGATAAATCAGCATTTTAATGGTGAAATAATTTTTGAAATCGGTCCAGCTGTTTTTGAGTTCATTCATTACAAACAAAAATAAGATAAATATACTTTTTATGAAAAGTAAAAACGACTTCAAAAAGCAATAAATAAAGATGTAGAATTTAATGTGCTACGAACTAACTGATCTGTTTGAAGTCGGTGCGAAGGTTAGCCTATCAAACTTATTTGTCTTGGCACCGACTCCAAAGAGATCAGTAGGTACTAGCACATTAAAAGAAAAATTTTTATTTTTTCTTTTTGAAGTCGGTTTATTTTTTTTATAAAAAGTTTGTTTATTTTACTATTTTAGTGTAAATAATAGAAAGTACGTGAGAAACAATGTAAATGCCTATTGAATTCGAGGGTTTCCCTCTATTTTCCTGGGATTCCATCATCAGATCCTGACTTGATTGCAATCGGACCACCTCTGGAGTATACTCTTTCGAACAGAAAAGAATTTTGTAAATCGGTCCATAAATGGCGGAGAAATCAGCCTTTAGATGAAATAAATAATTTAATTTATGTACGTCCACATCCTTTAGATGTGGACGTACATAAATTAAGTATCTTTTAAACAAATTAACGAATACATGTTTTTCAAATTTTTGAAAATATGAAAAAATTCACCGTAGTAGAAAATACGACGAAATTAAAAGGAAAACTATCACACATAAGTTTGCCGTTTAAGTTTGCGAGTAATAGTCGACCAAGTCCCAAACGTTGTTGGGATGAATAATAATATATTTACTAATATTAGATCCTTGGTACTACAGAGCTGAGATTTGGTATGGTCATACATATTGATTGCGCTGACAGATCTTACAAAATAAAATCAGGGAAAAAATATTCGGGTCTTTATAATATTGTGGCTAAAAAAAAAAATTTCGCGCTCGCTTCGCTCGCGCCTTACTTTCTTTCATTGTTTTGTATTATTCTGTTGTATTTAGGCCAAAACTAAAGTTATTTCTGAAGTAATCATCAATAAACTTTTCCCATTAGTATAATCGAGGTGCAGCTAAATAGTGGTTGTGTTTTTAATATTATCCTAAATGCTAAAAAGCTTTAGTTCATAATATTATGTATTCAATATGTACTTCAATATTCATTTAATATTTACTGTGGTAAAATGACTCCTGACAGAGTGTGGAACTCTGATCTAATGAGGTTCTTTTTATAGGCAGTGCGAAATGGAACAATATTAGGGTTGTCGTTAAAACCTCCCCTCGCTCACATCATGCCGAATAACATTTCAAGATGGTCCTGACTAATTTTATATAGTGGAAGGAACCTTAATTTTGCCTTGATGACGAGTTCATGAAACAAAGGACAATGGGCAAAAATGTATGGAGCTTGGTCCAAGAAGCTGATGAGACTTATAAGAAATGAAAGTACATACTTGACATGATTCTGGTAGAAGATTATCGAAATCCGTCCGAGGATTCCTTTTTTATGGCTATGTTAACTTGACATTAAAAATATTATTTTGGTTTTTTTAGACGAATTTACATAACATAGAGTCTTTTTCGAATGGAATTATAGTTGTCCGGCTTTTTCGGAACCCCCCACCCCTCCGGAATTGTTTTACGATAAATGATGATACTCGTTAACTATAAAAAAATATGATTGTACGTTCAGCGTATTGTTTTTGGACACAGTCATATTACATAGCGTCTTTTTCGAATGGAATTATAGTTGCCCGGCTTTTTCAAAACCCCCAACCCCACCCTTCCGGGATTGTTTGACGATAAATGGTGATATTCGTTGACTATAAAAAATATTATTTTATGATAAGCGTAGTGTTTTTGACACAGTCATAGTACATAGCAACTTTTTCGAATGGAATTGTGGCTCTCCGGCTTTTTAGAAACCCCACCTCTCCGGGATTGTTTTACGATAAATGGTAATATTCGATTTGCTTGTCTGTGAAAATCTTATTGGCATGTTGTTATTTCATGATGATATTACATAATGATTGTATCCAAAGCGCTACTCGTCATACTCTCAGCTGAGCCTAACATAGGTGATTGTGGAACTAATAAAACAAGATTATATGGAAAGATATCACATTTATTCATCTATTATTATACTATCTAAAAAGCGTGCAGGTTCATGAATATATTAAATTATTTATTTTGACCAAAACTACAATTATTTCTGAAACTACAAACTTTTTAATACATTTCTTTTTGATACTATAGTATTTGGGGATTTCGACATCGACTATGACAATATGCTCGTAAAATTAAGAAACCAGCTACATATTTGAACCATGCTGATACGGAATCCTACAATGCGCGTGGCCCGACACGCTCTTGGTCGGTTTTTTTCAAGATAGATGGGGTTTACTACGAACGTTTTTCGATTCAGCAATCCGTTTGGGAAACATTAATTTTTATAAAAATAAAATATGCAATAATTCACGAGAGTAGCATTCACGACGAAGTGTACACTAATCCAAAATGGCCGCCATACAAGGTTCCACGCTTAAAGTGAGGCGAGCCGAAAGCCAAGCTGTAACATATTGACATTTCAGGTGTCGTTTAATAGGTTTTTGGGGGTGCTAAGTACGAAAATGATATCAAATTTATACAAGACCACCACGCGACCTGCTTTAGCAGCAGCTCGATATTATTATATTATCCCTAACAATAATATTATCAAAACCCGCTAACGTGAGTGTCTGGAGGACATCATGCAAGAGTGAGATACCTTCGTCAACTGAGGAGCTCATGATCAGGACATCGTCCACGTAAACTAAGACCTGACCAGCCTCTATAAACCGTCTAAGAGTGTTATTAATGATGCGCTGGTAGACAATTGGAGAATTTGAAAGGCCGTATGGCATTTTAACGTATTCGTAGTGACCCTCCGGTGTAACGAAACCAGTCAGGTGTATAGATCTTTCACTTATTGGTATTTGATGGAAACCGGTGGCCATATCGAGGCTGGTAAAATATTTAAAGTTACCTAGTCGATCGATATGGTTATCGATCAATGGAAGTGGATACCGGTCTTTTACTGTCAAACGGTTGAGTGCACTAAAGTCTACGCATAAGCGATCGGAACCGTCCTTTTTCTTTACTAATATGATCGGGCTGGCATACTCTGACTGTGATTCTCTAATAATCCCCTTCTCTAATAAGTCGGCAATGATCTTGCGGACTCGAAGTTTCTCATCGTGAGAAAGTTTGTACGGGCGATAAACAACTGGGGTAGAACTAGTTACTTTGATATCCATTTCGCCCGTATTTACGGTCGTAGTAGCCATTCCGGAAATAAGGAAATCTGAAAATTTGTGAATAACCTGCATTAGGGAATCGCGTTCTTTTCCGACTAAGGGGGTGTTAATGTCAGTCGGGTAGTTATTCTGAACCGAATTAATTTCAACAGCCGAGTCGTCTTTACGAGTCAAATACTGGCCCTCTTTCGTGCGAATGTACACAATTCCGTCTCGGTTAAGTATATCGGTCCCTACAATAACTGGCGTATTCATACATGAGTGTGGTACTACTACAAAATCAGCTTCAAGAGAAATTTCAACGAACTCAATAGTGACTGTTACGTAAGACGTCGCGACTATTTCCTTCTCACTAATCCCCTTTAGTACGCAATGGGTAGGCTTAGGTTGGCATGATAGGTGTTTTAACACATCTGAAGAAATTAGAGACACATTAAGCGCCCCACTATCTATTAGAACGTCTATAGGGACGCCGTTTATCACGGCAACTACAACATCTCTATTGCCCCTAACGGTCGGGTCGCAGTCGGAACACAAGTTGATGTTTCGCTCATTCCGAGCCTCGGAACGAGCTTTAGCAAAACATTTGTCCTCGCTATGTCCCGTTTTCTTACAAAAAGTGCAAGGAGTGGTTACTTTTTCAGGGCCACTACTAGTCTTAGTGTCTAATTTAGATTTTTTTGGGCAATTTCGTATAATGTGACCCCTTTCACCGCAATTAAAACACTTTGAGTCCAGCCGATTCTGGTTAGATTGGGGAGGGCGCTTTTTTGCTGTTGAGGGGCGATTATCTTGCTTTCCGCGACCGGGTTTCGTATAAATGGACAAGAAAGAGACTAAACTGTCGGTGGTGAGCTTTCCGTTAGCTGCCGCTGCTCTTACTTGAGGGTTATCAATTCCACGTATTACGATAAGGGTCATGAGCTCGTCGCTAAGCCCCTTAACTATTTTTAAACGTAATAAGGTGCGGCGAGCATAATCGGCGTACGTGTCATATTTGTCAGATGTTTTATTCATAACGTCAAAGAGGATATTGGCATAATCCAACTTTCGAGGACAGAGCGGCTTAAACTCGAGTTTAAAATTCGACCAAGTGCGGTCGTTAGTGACCCACTCACTCAGCCAAACTTTAGCATCACCCTTGAGACACGAGCCGATACGCGATAAACACTCGTGATCGTTCCAGCCGTTTGCAGTTTTGGCGCAATCAACTTCCTCGCACCATGAATCTATATCATTGATGGACGGGTCAAAATTTGACACAAAATAATTATGAGATCTGTGCGGCTGTAACGACCTAAGAGCGTCTACTAGAGCCTTTGTCGAATCATACTCACCGATATTAGTTTGAAAAGACGAAAAGTGGGTAGTGGATAAATTACTCTCGACTTGTGTCTGAAGTGCGGTCGCTTGTGGTGCGGGCGTATGCCGGTTCACTGAAGTTCCCCCTAAAGGTTCGCGATCACTATCAGAACGCACAGAAGCTAGCGGTTCCGAAACACACTTTTCTCCCATCGCGTTTAACCTCGACATTATAGAACTCAACATATTACGAATTGACGAATTATCCGGGCTAGTCTTTCTACCGTGGGACCGCGAGCTACCTACGTAGTTACGTGCCGATTCGTACCGAGACCTTGAACGCCGTTCACTTCTCGAACGATGCCGCGCCCTATTCCGCGATACGTCGCGAGATCGACGTCGTGAACGACGAACGCGTGGGGGAGTTCGCGTCCCGCTATGATAATCACGTCCCGAACGATCCCTAGATATTGACCGTGACCGATAACGAGACCGTGGCCGTTTGCGTGATCTACTACGCGATCGGTATTCAGATCCACCCGCCATGATTAATAAAATAACAAGTAAGTAAATAAAATCAATAGGGCACACTAAAAACACAAAACAAATTAACACTAAGATTCTATTCCTCTGTGTGGGCAAATAAGTTGCTATCCCACTTCTGATTTTAGGGTCAGAAAAGGAATTTATTTAAAAAAAAAACAGAAAACAAATCAACCACTATTTTTATTTCTAAATACTTAAAATTAAACAATAATTGCAGAGGAATAAAATCAACACACGCAAAAAAATAGCAATAAAATTAATCTGTAAGTATACGATACGACTGTAATGCTGACGGCTCCGGTGCTCGAACAAAAGTGAGCGCGCGGCGGTGCGCTCCGCTTTATATAGTTGCGGCGAACAGGCGCTCCTAGTAGCGGGGGGTCTTCCTTACAATAGTATTTGGGGATTTTGACATCGACTATGACAATATGCTCGTAAAATTAAGAAACCAGCTACATATTTGAACCATGCTGCTACGGAACCCTATAATGCGCGTGGCCCGACACGCTCTTGGCCGGTTTTTTTTTTAATTTTATCACTTGTGAGGAAAACGATGAGAAATTTATTAAGTGAAAGCATTCTAATAAAGTGGGTTTTGCAGAGACTGCTGAAAATCGTCAATTTGGAACTCGCATTTAAGACGGTATTTTAAATACTTTAATTTTTGCAAACAGACTATTTACAAAAAGTTAATAGTTTTCGAGTTTATAGCAAAAAATCGGAAAAAAGCAGATTTTTTTTCTCTTTTTTTGCGATTTTTTCAATGTTCCGCTACGAATTTTTTTTCGCAAACCTCAGATTTAGTACCCCAAAATACATATAGAATAAAAAAAAACAGAACTACCCCATAACTTTCTCACCAGAGGCAATTTTGAAATTCCAATTTGACTGAATCAAATAGTTTGCTAGAAATTATCCAAAGTATCGAACGGGGGTCATAACGACTAAGTATTTTTATTTCAACGCTGCGTTCAATCTGAATGCGTGAAATGACTCCCATGTTTTGATAAATATAGCATGATTATATCTTATTTCAGTTTTTATTGTCTTTAGACTACCCTTTCCTACAAGAAGATTGAAAACAAGACATCTGAACAGAGGCATTTTTTGTATGAGAAAATATGGCTCGATAGTGCTTTGGCTACCGATTCATGTTGTCGATGAAAAAATTGAGTGTAATTTTTCACTATGCGGATAAGTCATTTCATTCCACTTCGTGCGCTCGTTGAAGGTGGTAGTGTTACACATTGTTTTGGTCAAAATATTGCAGTAGTCTCATAAGATAATTTACTTTATTGTAATACAGTATAGTGTCATAATTGTGCGCATTTATAAGTGACTATAAGTGAAACGGAGAATTAAGTTATAGCTGGTATCCCTTTCTCGCGTCGCATCTCTTGACCGTGACTGCGGGGCGACCGCTCCTCACACCCCCTGTGTTAAAGGATAGAATCACATTTTTTATCTTGCTTCTTATCATTGTACCTGGCCGTAAGTGTGACGTCACTGGTGATAAAACAATGTCTCTGCAGCGAACACCACCGAGCGGCGGCGCCGGCGTCGGTGCCGAACGGTCGACGACGTCAGACCCCGACCTATCTACAGCTATGGATATGGATGACTATGTGACCCAACGTCGCCGTAAGCAGTTTGATATGGATGTAGGTATCGAGTTCTTAAACAGGAAATTTAATCAACAACTATCACTATGGAACGAAAACCTTGAGGCCTGCGTTCAGGAGACTATTACCAAGACGGTTTCGTCAGTTATTAATGATCAGCTTTCAAAGGTATCTACAGCACTCATTGATTTAAATGTCAGCATGTGTAAGCTGAATGAAGATAACACAAAAATCAACCAATCCTTACAGGAGACTAATTCTCGATTAAATTCGTTAGAGGAATCCTTGAACTTTGCCTCTGAACGTCAGGACATGATTGAAAACCGCGTAACTGTGATTGAGAACAACCAAAAACAATCTTCTGATCTAACTCTGCAGGTTAATGGTCTCGAAAACAAAATTGCACTACTCAAACAACAGGCAAGGATGAGTAATATAGAAATCACAAATCTACCAGAAAAAAAATCTGAAAACCTTGTTTCCATTGTCGAAAGTATCATTCGAGAAATCAATTTTTCAATCAATAAGACCGATATTGTCTCGGTGCATCGTGTACCGCATGCCGACCAGCAAAAAAAGAGTCCGAAAAATATAATTGTGAAGTTCACAACCAGAGTGTTACTTACGCGATAATTTTATCTCCGCCTACCGCAACAAGAAAATAATAACCTCAACTATTCTCAAAATATCGGGACCGGAACACATTATATATTGCAATGAGCATTTAACTTTAGCAAACAAGATGATCTTTCGCAAAAGCCGTGAAGCGGCCAAACAACACGAATATAAATATGTATGGATCAAGCATGGAACAATACTTGCTCGGAAGTCAGATACTTCTCCTGTTATTGCAATCAGGTCATTGCAAGACATTAATAAAATCAAGTAAATGCCTGCAATGTAAGTGTAACCCTATTGTTACTTATATAATTACAGCAATTTTATTATTCTTTTTGACGGTAGTGGGTAGCTTGGTTATTGTAGTCGTGCTGGTTGATGGAGATATCTTGGTGTTAAGGTTATTTCTAGCGTTTTTAAAGGGCTTTTTTCAAAAAAAATACACTTTAACCTATTTCCCTTACAGGGATAGGCAGGGCAATAAAACGAAATTATTTATCATTAATAAAATTATAAGTAAACATACCGACACCTATTTCCCGTATCTGGGTGGACAGAGCTTCAAGGTAAAATTAATCGAAAGGGGCAGATTACTACTATTGAATAAATACAGTGACGCCCATGTTCCCTGTTGGGGTGGGCGGAGCTATAAAATCAAATCACTTGTAATAAGTTTTTTATTCAAATATATATACAATTATATTTCCTGCGTGGTTAGACAATACAAAGGTATTTTATTTAGCGCGACTTTCATAAGTACTGATTCAGGGCCTAACCATACCTATCTTACCTTTGTAGTCAAGTCAAAGTCAAAGTCAAAAGTGTTTATTAAATTGAACATATAAAATGATACTTGAACACGTCAATATTATGAATTACATTAGCACTTTTGGCTTTGCGCCTATTCGCAAAGGTGCAGTCTTCCTCAGGAGAAGAATAGGCAAGAAACTCCGAGGGTCGCTCTTTTTAAGTCAATCATATAAATTTTCTTACTGTTAATTTTAATTGACTTAATATCTGAATAACTCTGGAGCTGAGCAATTTATTCCCATGGTTGCTTGTCTAACAGATAATCCGAAATTCTATAATAGCCCTTTTTACAAAGTTTTTGTTTAATTATCGTCTTAAATTTTTCTAAAGGTAGGTTTTGAATACACATGGTAATCTTATTGTAGAAGCGTAAACATTGACCCATAAAAGAGTTTGTTACTTTGTAGAGACGGCTGTCTAGTATATCCAAGTTATGTTTGCTTCTAGTGTTTACATTGTGCCTATCACAATTTTTCTTAAACAATTGTTCATTTTTCTTTACATACAAAAGATTATTAAATATATACTGGGACGCAAATGTCAAAATATCTATTTCCTTAAATCTATTTCTAAGAGACATTCTAGGTCTCATTTGATAAATCGCGCGAACAGCCCTTTTCTGCAGGACAAATATCTTATTAATGTCGGCAGCATTACCCCACAGCAAAATGCCATATGACATTAGGCTGTGGAAGTAACTGAAATATACGGTTCTCGCGGTTTCTACGTCCGATAATTGACGGATTTTTTTAACCGCGTAAGCTGCTGAACTGAGTCTGTTCGCTAACTTATCAATATGAGGACCCCATTGAAGCTTTGTGTCAATAGTGATACCTAAGAATACAGTAGATTCTACAACTTCCAGTTTTTCATTTTTAACCTGTACATTGGTATTAAACTGTTTAACGTTAGGCAAGGTAAATTTAACACATTTGGTTTTTTTCTCGTTCAAGAGTAGGTTATTTGCAGTGAACCATTCAACTACCTTTGAGATCGCAATATTCACGTCGTCATAATTAGTGTCATATCTTTTCACTTTAAATAAAAGTGATGTGTCATCTGCAAATAATACGATCTCATGGGCCTCTTTAACAAGAAAAGGCAAATCATTAATGTACAGGAGAAACAAGAATGGTCCTAAAATTGAACCCTGCGGGACGCCCATACAGACTGTGGACCCAGGTGATCTAGTGCCGTTAACCTCAACCTTCTGGATCCTATTACACAAATAAGATTCCAGAAGCCTAAGTGCATTTCCTCTTATGCCATAGTGATGTAATTTTCTGATTAGAGTCTCATAGTGAACACAGTCAAAAGCCTTGGACAAATCACAGAAGACTCCAAGAGCATCATGTGAATCCTCCCAGGCCTCAAAAATGTGACGAATAAGCTCAACACCAGCATCGGTTGTTGAACGACCCCGTGTGAATCCAAATTGATTAATATTCATAAGTTTATTAGCATAGAAGTGAGTAGTTATTTGACTAAGGATAATTTTTTCAAAAATTTTGCTAAGTACTGGTAGTATTGAAATAGGTCTAAAGTTGGTGGGGTCAGATGTACTACCAGCTTTAAACAGAGGAATTACTTTACTATGTTTCATCAAATCAGGAAACACACCACCATCGACACAACTATTGAAAATAAACACTAAATGTGGAGCAATACAATCTATTATACAATTTATTACTTTTACTGAAAGACCATCAAGGTCCGCAGTCTTTTTCATGTTTAACATTTTAAAAGTTTTAAGAATGTCAACAATTCTTATGTGTGAAAAACTGAAATGAACCTTACTTTCGTCTACATTTTGCTTGAGTAGCGATTCAGCGAAAGCGGGAGATGAGCCAAGTGATTAAGTAGTGGAGACTGGAATGTCAGTGAAAAACCTTTCAAACTCTGTAGCAATAGCTACATCGGAAGTTAGGATTTTGTCATTAATATTGAGTTTAAAATCAAACTTGCGAGCCTTAACCCTTCCCGTCTCACTATTAATAATTTTCCAAGAAGTCTTAACGATATTACTACTATTTTTAATTTTGTTTCTAACAAACATAGCCTTCGCCGCTTTACATACACGTTTAAATGTTTTGGAATAAGCTCTAACATACTCAACAAAAGTTTCAGAATGGTTATATCGATACTTCGGGGAAGAAAGGTCGTAAAAGCCAAAATGCCATTTTACAGGAGAGGCAAAAAACAAATTTTTTTTTTGAAAAATCCACATATCTTTTTGGTTTTTATAGCCATTGTAATTTTATAAAGTGAAATATCCTTAAGTTGTGATATTCTTTAGCTACATAAAGAATAAATTTAAAATATCCTTGCGGTTTAAGAGTTAGGTTTGAGTTACGCCCCAAAATTTCTGACAAAATGTCCTTTACGTTCGACATTACGGAAGTGGTATGGTGTGAATTCGGGCGTAAAAACCCCTATGTGATTTTAAAATGTCGTAAAACATTATATTTAGACATAATTTGAAATGTAAACAATTAATTTTCGTTATTTATTCATATAACTGTAATATTTTAGGTGTTATTTAATTATTTTTTTATGAAAATAAAGGCAAATTGTAAATATAGTGACTTTCAACAAATGTTTGTTATAAATCGGTCATTCGCGCGGCAAGGTGTTTTCCATATAATTACAGGCACGATATTTGTTTTTCAATTATGTATTATTAAATTATGTATTATAAAGATTTTATATTTAGTTAAGAAGCGCGCAAAGATTTATTAAGGGATTTGCTCTTGGCCACAATCTAGCACAAAGGTGAAGATGCGGTTGAGGGTGTAGCAACTTCACCCCGTAAATGCCTATTCATTCGAACTTTTAAGAGATTCACTGGAACTTTAAAGGTTATATGAGCTCGGAAATACAGAAACAGTCAGGGAATTCCATTCCTTGGCAGTGCGCAATATAAAAGATGATGAAAAGCGCTCAGTGCGGATCCGCGGCATCTCGACAAGGTAAGTATCTGGTACCCTGCACTGTAGTATCTGGAATTCCGATAGAAGAATTACCTCACGGAGCTCTTGTGCACACTCTCCAAAGTAAATTTTGTAAAAAATACATAGGCAAAGTACTTTGCGTTTATGAGCTAGGATTTGTAGTTTATTTTCAACCAGCTTTTAATCACAGATGAGTCTTCTGGCTCTGCGATCCACCGTCTATTTGGTATTTGGCTGAATCATCCTAAAGGCAATACTCCAAAAAACATGGTACTTGTGCCTTATAAAGGAACAGGAGTTGATCGGGGGCGTGAAGTACCGCTTAACCTTATCTAAGAATACCCATCTTTTTGGCTGCGATTTGGGCTCTGGACTTTATGGAGGTGCCGAAGTTGAAATTGATAGATCATTTCATGCCAAGAAATTCAAGCTCACTGGTTGTAGGAACAGATACACCTCGTAAAGTAGGAGTCAGATTAAACGGACTCCGTTGAGCAGAGAACAGACACGCCTGTGTTTTGGTGGCGTTCAAACTAATCAGATTTTTGTCACCCCATTGGGAGACAAGACTTAAGGTTGAGTTTATTCGCTCTACTAGTGCTCTCCTCTCCGAGACAATTTCATCCACACAGCAGGTAAAGGGTCGCAGAGAGAACGGACCCCTGAGAAACTCCGGCATCAATAGCCATCAGGTCGAGGAGCAGCCATCGATAACTACTTGGATTGACCATTCACTCAGAATGTCAGCTATAGGTGATGGCGATAGGTTGATAATTAAAGGGGTCGGAAAGGCTACCCACTGGTTACACGTTAGCAAGCTTCTAGGACTTAAGTACGGTTTTTGTCTTGAGGGAGAGATTGTACAGGCGTGTCAGTACAGGAGACAACTCGACCACAGTACCTAAGTCTTTAAACATGGCATGTGCAATTGTGCATGGTTTATGCCATGTTTAAATAAAAATGTGTATAGATCACGATCATTCGCTGTCTAAGCTTGTCTTGCTCCAAAATTTCTTCTCAAGTTCGTTTTGGCTTCCCCATAGTAGCTATAAAACGTCACCCACACATCTGATTATTGCGCCATAGAGCTATTATGTTCAATTCAATGTATAGGCATTTAGTAGCAAATCAAAAACGTAAGAAACAAAAGTTATATGTAAGTTATACTTCTATGACTGACAGGAGAATCGGTTCTCTTTCTGGCTTATATCTTTCTTACGAGAATAGATAATGAGCCAGTCTCTGCAACGTTGATAGTTTATTCACGTTCAAAAGAAAGTGAACAGTGATTCTCTTCTTTCTTTTGTAATGTTATTATAGCACCTATTATAAATATTCCATAAAATAATGATTATTTAAGTAGGCAGGAACTTACTGTTTATTATAGTTATTATATTATATGGTAAATTATGGTTTATTACATTATATTCTTAATTAAACTTATCTTTGAGGAGATCATCGGTGGCGTTGTTCCAATGACTGTACTATATTTTTCCTTTTCTGCAAGGAGTCTAGCTTCTTCTTCTTTCTGTTCATTTTCGTAATCAAAAATTTGACTATCAGATAGTAAAACAGCAGCAAGCAACAGCATGTACCGCTAAAAAATTGCGAATGCGAGGAAAATATATCTATCTCTTTCGTGACTATTCATTTTAAATTTGTGTTAAAGTGAGCTATACTCACTCAAACTATCTTAAGTTATCAAAAGAAAACTTATCACAAAAACAAAAGAGATTTTTAAAAAACAATTACAACAATCAAATAACCGGGACGTAACTCGCACTTCTGTTTATAAATGAAAGCAAATGAATGGTGTAAAAGTCACATTCTGTTCAATTAAGTTTATTCAGAGGGTTGTAAAAGCCGAGATTACAATGATGTTGTGAGTTACGACCTGGTGTGTTCAAATTATTTGCTTATACGTCCTTTACTTAATCAAAGGAGAAACTAAGTTGTCACATACACCAATATTATTTAAAAAATGTAGATTAGACTGAAAAATCCTGGAAGTAAAAGCCATTTCATTCTAAAAATTTTGGTAGTAAAAGCCATCATTTTTGCGAATATCGATTTTTTAAATATACAGATCGATAGAGCTTGAAATTCTGAACAAAACTGCATTATTAACTCATTTTGGCCAAAATGGCTTTTACGACCTTTCTTCCCCGAAGTATCGATATGCTTTCTCACCATAGAGATCATATAGCCTTTCCCTGCTTTTGTGAATTCCCACTGTCGCCCAATCACTAAACTTCAAGGAGTCATTAATTTTTAGCGTCTTGGATTTAAACACAGTGTCATATTCTTGCTTAGATAAACTGAGTACAGAGTTATAAAGTTTGTTAGGATCATCACTCTCAAATCTTAGATCTGGTAGTTTGGTGATCATATTACTTCTGTAATTCTCACGCCTTATGTCACTAATAGGCACATATTTGATACCTCTTTCTACAGCCTTTCCACGAAGCGCATCAAAGGAAACTAGTTGGCCCGAGTGATCCGATGGTAATTTGTGGATAACAAATTTTTCCGAGGGATCAAAATTTGTATATATGTTATCAAGACACGTTTTGGAAGTTGCGGTAATTCGTGTAGGCTCTAGAAATAGATTGCGCAAATTATAACACTTAAACAAGGATATGATTCTTTTACTAAGAGAACTATTTTCCAATAAGTCGACGTTAAAGTCTCCACAAACTACAATGTTTTTATTATTATTACTAATTTTGAATAGTGCTTCCTCCATGATTTTTTCAAAGGATTCATATGATGATTTGGGTGGTCTGTATACGCATAATAGGTACAATAAGCTGCTCAAGCTCTATACAGGCTAATTCAGTAATGCGCTCAACAGACAAGCTTACTATGTCATTACGTTCTTTAACCGGTGAAGCCCCTTGTCATCCAAATGGATGACGCGCTGCTTGGTGTCGAATTACCGCACGGATCATTGAAATGTGAACACACTAATGTTTTATTTTAAAAACAAACACTTTTAATAGTTTCTATATGAAACTCTCTCACTAATTACGTATAATTTGTTTAAATCAAATGCCCAAAAGCGTCGTAAATAAATCGGGTTTCAAGGCCGCGTCAACAATGTAAACAAAGAGCGGCTGTCATACAATGTAATCGAGTACTATTGTTTTTTTTTATGCGGGAACGACATAAACATAGACTGTAAGTGTGTTCTCTATTCATCCATCATTCTATAGTACGATTTGTTTTCTTTATGGAACCTTTTGTTTTTTTAATCTGAATTTTTTTACGGATCAACACCTGGGCGTTCTACTTGACTTTTTAATGCGATAGTTCGAATTCTCAAGTGAGCGCGCGGCAGTATTTTTTGTTTCTCTCTAAAGGACCACTTGTTGTAGATTCTAATACAAAAAACCGGATGAGAATCGGTAGCCAAACAAAGGAATAGGAAAAAAAAATGTCAAGGGGCCGCCTAAACGCGCGCGCGGGGCGTATTGACAAAAAATTTCGGGGCTAGATTGTTACGAGCAAATATAGCGGAACCTCCTCGTATGGCTTTACTTCTGCTGAATGCACTAGCAACTTGGTGATTATTGAAGCCAAATATTAACTGATGACTACGCAACCAGTGCTCGGTAATACATAAAATATCAACTTTATAACAGTTAATAAATAGCTCAACCAATAATTCTTTGTGTTCCATTCCTTCTAAATTTTGATGCACCAAGTTTATACAATTATTATTTTTCACAGACGGAACATCCTTAGTCATATTGGAGTTGCTAGGAAATCCTTGTCCTTTTTTTGGAGAGGGATTTCCTATTGTCTCACTACTTAGTTTAAAGAATTTTGTTGTATATAAATATTGCTATTATTAATAGCATTTGTCTTAAAATTATGTATGCAATAGGCTACAGTTGTAGCTAAATGTCGTTTACATTTTTTTCTTAAGTACATAGTACTTTTCGTCAGAATAATATTATTAATAAATTTATTTGTATCGAAATACATAATAGCGTCAGCGTCACTATGACTACATAGAATACTATGCACATATGTGTTGATTTTAAAAATTAATTTGTTATGTGCTTGCGTCCAGTTACTGAAATAAGGGAAGGCACAAAAAACGAACTTACAATTAGTTTTATTTTTAATGTCTAGCAAAGTGCACAAGCCCTTATTTAAGTCTGCACGGGAGATGTTTCGAGAGTTTCCAAACATAATTAATACAGTAGTTTTACAATCAAAATTATCATTTGCTATCTTTGAAATCATCGAATTAAAAGTTATGCCTGGATAGCTATTATTAATTATGTTTTGGTTTAAATAAGTGCTTAACACCACTCCGAAACCGCTCCCTATGTCATCCGAATAAACCACAGTCTTCGGTGATACCCGCTCCGCTTCAGCAGTCATGCCCCCGGCCCCCCCTCTCCGACATGCCTCCGCATAGCTAGTGCGTACCGTGCGGGGTCGTGAGGTGGGCGCTTGTGCCCTTGCATCGGCGGGTGTAGTGCACTGTATACGGGGTGGAGTCGGGGGGGGGGGCGGGGGGGAGGGCGCGCGCGCCCCGGTGGCAGCGGCCGCCTCGCACGCCGCCATCGATAAGCGCTTGCGGCGGCGGCGACGCCTGGCGGAGCGGCCATCACCCTGTGTCACGGTCACAGCAACGCATGCAGTACTGGGGTCAGACTGCATGGGCGTTGGTGCCTCCACTGTCTGTTTATTCGTATTTTTCTTATCACTAAATTTACATCCTAGTTTTGAATCGGGTACATTTACAGTAGTCGTGTTCCCGTGACGGTTTAGCTGTAAACTCTTAGATTCACCAGTTTCATTAGTATACGAATTTACACTGTAGTTCGATAACGAGAAGAAAGCACACATATCGTCGACTTTGTCACACGACTGCGCAGGTGGTGCGAGTGAGGCCGCGGTATTACACACAGGCAACAAGGACGGCAGAGAATTCTGATTGCAACTACACGAGTGATTGCTGGTCAGAAACTCGAATGTGCTAGCATTATATTTTGATAACTCTAATAGTTCATCCATCGCCACCACATGCTTATCTATAGTTTTTAAAGCGGTTGCATAATTGGCAGAAATATCAGTCACAGATTGAGTTAATCGTTCAACCTCCGACTGTAACAGCTGTGTGTCAACGTCATATGATTTCATCTTGTAATATGTATCCCTTGACCCTGCATACGATTTAATTCATTTATATACATTCTTAATGTGTTTCTTACATAATGGTTAAACAAGTATTATCGGTGTACTACCAGAATTGTCGGGGATTGAGAACTAAGCTACATACTATTTATATGAATATTTTACAGCATAATTACGATGTAATAATTCTAACCGAGACCTGGCTCAACGCTAATATTTTTGACAATGAGTACATAGATTCACGGTATCGTGTGTATCGTTGTGACAGGAACCTGGAGGCGGTTCAGCTGAGGGACGGGGGTGGAGTGCTGGTGGCGGTGCAGCGCGACCTGCCCGTCACCCCGTGCCCTCCGCCCCCGCCCCGCGGCTCAGCTCCGCCGCTGCCTGCCTCAATTGTGGATTTTGTTTTGCTGGAGTTACGGTCACGGAATTATCATTGTATTATCAGTGCCGTCTATATTCCGCCTAAAGTTAACTCTGAGATCTACACTTCATATTTCGACTACTTAACATATTTGATACAACGGTCAGGAACTTGCGAATATATTGTGGTAGGAGATTACAACTTACCTACACTTGAATGGAGTGATCACGATACTTATGTTAAGCCTATTTTAAAACATAACGACTGTACTTCTAATAAACATTTAATTAATTTTATGTCTTTAATTGGCGGTTCTCAAATAAATCGTTGTAAAAATAGTAAAAACAGATTACTTGACTTATTTATTACAAATATAAATAATTGCACATCTTTTGAGTCACCATTGCCACTTGTCCCACTAGACACTTATCACCCTGCTTTCTATGTACTTCTGCCTATTAATAATAATTTTATACCATTACAGACTAAGCTACGGCCTCATTTCAAATACAAAACTGCTGATTATACGAATATTAAAACTGAACTAGATAGCGTCTGTTGGACTGAGTTATTACGTAACACCGTAGATGTGGAATCATTATTATCTAGTTTTTATGAGATTCTTTATTCAGTAATAAGAAAACATATCCCATCAAAAAACCTAAAAAATTCTCACTATCCCAGATGGTTCTCTCGCGCTCTTATACATATATATAAAAACAAAAATAAATCCTGGATTAAATGGAAAACTTATGGAAATAAATCAGATTACGATATTTACTCTATATACAGGGATAGGTTCAAGGCGGAATCTCACAAATGTTACAAAAGGTACATGACGTCTGTTGAGGATAGCATACGAGACAACATTAAGTATTTTTGGACATATATTAATAGTAATAAAAATTGTGGCGATATACCAGATTGTGTATCATATAAAAATGAAACTTCTAACTCTCCTGAACAGATTTGCGAAATGTTTTCTTCTTTTTTTAGTTCTGTTTTTGAGCCATCTGACGTTGGTGATGATTTCGATGTAGATAATATACCTGATGTTAATATTAATTCCGATCTCGTTTTGAGTAACATAAGCTTCACTAAGAATGACGTTTTCAAAGAGCTCCGGTCGCTGAATGTATCCAAAGGACCGGGAGTGGATAACATTCCTGCAATTTTTTTCAAAAATACTGCCGAATCGCTTTTGGATCCTATTCACTTTATATTTAACCGATGCCTGCGAGAAGGTATTTTTCCCACTATTTGGAAGTCCGCCCGGATAGTACCGGTTCATAAAGGTGGTTTAAAGAGTGACGTTGAAAATTATCGTCCAATTTCAATTCTTCCTACTCTGTCGAAGGTATTCGAAAGATTAGTTCATTATAATATATACCCATCCTTACATAGATTTATCATCGAACAACAACATGGTTTCGTACAAAAGCGCTCTACTTCCACAAACTTACTCATTTATACAACTTATCTTTTTGAGGGAATAGACGCTAATAAGCAAATTGACAGCATCTATACTGACTTTCAGAAGGCCTTCGACAGAGTAGATCATAAAATTCTCCTTCAAAAACTGGCATTTAATGGAATACGAGGCAACTTATGGCGTTGGTTCAAATCTTATATATCCAATCGTACTCAGAAAGTTGTAGTAAATGGTTTTGAGTCTAATTTCGTACCGATAACATCTGGCGTACCTCAAGGCTCAATCTTGGGCCCTTTATTATTCGTCTTATTTATAAATGACATTGACTTATGTTTTAAATTTTGTAATTTTCTACTCTATGCAGACGACCTCAAAATTTTTCATACCATTGATAGTATCGATGACCATATTAAAGTACAGCAAGATTTGGACCGTTTCTCGCTATATTGTACTCAAAATAAACTTGGCCTTAGTCTAAACAAGTGTAAAGCTATCACATTCACTAAAAAGAAAAAAATCATAAACATACCGTATACTTTATGTGACACTCGGCTTGATACGGTCACCTCGATTAAAGATCTCGGAATTACGCTTGACAGTAAGTTACATCTGGATACACATATTGATAAAATCATAACAAGAGCCTTCAAAATGTATGGTTTTGTAATGCGAGCTTGCTCTCAATTCACCCGATCTAGTACTTTCATATATATTTACAAAAGTTTAATTCGCTCTCAGTTGGAATATGCAGTGTCGGTGTGGGATCCTTTCTATAAGAAATATATTTTGGCCCTTGAGTCAGTGCAGAAAAAATTTATGCGTCGAGTAAATTATAAGTGTTGTCGTAGTCGTCTGGCATACGAACAACTTTTAGATAAGTTTAATTTAATGAGTCTCAAGACTAGACGCATCCAGTTACAAACTATGCTCCTGTATGATATTTGCCATGGTAAATATGATTGTATTGCTCTAAATAACAGCTTGAACTATAAAGTTCCTCTAAGGTCTCATAATCACAGAAAGTATGCAATGTTTGCGACACCATTCTGTCGCACTAACGCTGGCATGCGTTCCCCAATGTATCGTATTATGCACTTATACAACACTTACTTTAATGAAATAGATTTAATGGCGACGCATGTCAGCAGCTTCAAAAGATTACTACAGCTTAAACTTTTAGAAATTACTTTTTAGTTCTTTAGTTTAGTTTCTTACCTTTCTTTTCTGTATTTTAGTTCTTTACCTGTCTTCTCTGTATTTTAGCTCTTTACCTATCTACTCTTTTATTTTTTAGTTCCTTACCTGTCTTTTCTGTATTTTAGTTCTTTACCTATCTTCTCTGTATTTTAGTTCTTTACCTGTCTTCTCTGTATTTTAGTTCATCACCTATCCTTTCTGTATATTGATATTTATTCTAAATTTTCTCTGATTCATTTTAATTAATTTTTCAACACTATGTCATATTATAAAACTGCTTCTTCTTCTACTGCATATGTTATGTTATATTAGATTAATCTATACTTTTTGCTATTACTATCACTCTTAACTAAAATCTATTTACCTAGTAATTCGTGGTTATCGGTGCTGGTAACACAATTACGTGTTCTTAGTTTTAATGTTTGTTTATTCGTAAATATTGTGTTACTGTTTGATAACCCCAATAAAGTGAAAAAAAAAAAAAAAAAAAGTAAAGAATGTGCGAGTATTAAAGCTATTTAAAATTTGTTTTTACCATTGCCCCTCGAAAAAAGGTCCGTTATTCTTCAAAAACAGTGAATAAAACGCTGTTTATTTCACTGAGTGAATAAAACATTTTGAATTTGGAACATGCGCGAATATACGGACTTTAGTAAGAAAACAAAAGAAAATGTGCAAAGAGGTTGCATACTCTCGCTATGAAAACGTACTAAACCTTGGCTGTATGTAATAACTGGCTGTATGGGATAGGGCTCGGTTAAAAATTTTAAATTTAGAATAAGAAATTCAGCCAATTTTCTGTGCGATTTTCATGCAATTAAAAGTTTATGTTAAAAGTTTTTGTCTCAAAATTCTAATATGAGTTCGACATCCAGTGATGAAAGTGAACCTTTCGTTCCAGAGTCATTTCGCGTTAAAGCAGAGCTATTGTTGATAATTTACTGTCACAGAGTAATTATTTTCTTTTTCTCGTAGGCAATGGTAAAAAGTAGAGTACCTAACACGTGAAAAAAAAATTCATTTCGGCTCTTGTATCGAAAAGAATTCACCTTTTTTTCACTTGTTGGGTAATCTACTATGTTTATCACATACAACTTAATATAATAGTCAGTACATAAGAGATGTGAAACATTTATTTTTGTTATTTACTAAACAGAACGAAATTTTTCGCAGCTATTAGGTAAATTTTCACCAAAGGAAATGGAAGAAAACATAAGTAAATACCTACATATATGCCTACGTAAGCTCCCGTTATTATCACATTGGGGTAGAAAGAGACCACAGATCAGTTAGTATTATCATATCATCGTACTTTCATTTTCACCAATGGAAGAAAACATGAGTAAACCTACGAAAGCTCACGCCGTTATCCCATTGGGGTAGGCAGAGACCACAGATAAGTTAGTATTATCATATCATCGTACCTTGTCATTGCCACGTCAAGATCGCAACTAGTAATAAAATTATCCTAACCCATATTATATGTTTGGTGATCTCAATGAAGAAGCAGCAAATCTTTGATAATCTTGATTTAATTCTTCTATTTGTCTACTAGTAAATTCAAACTTTGGTTTATTCCTTAACAATGTAACGACATGCCCCTGACGGATTGAAATATTAAGTTGGGGACTTATATTTCAATCTAAATATTGTTAGGAGATCAATGTTGTTTTGGGAATGTGATAGGACTTGTTCTTAAGCTGAGATCCATCTAATTCCAGCAAAATAAAAATTTCTATCGTTCCTGTATCAAATCTTGTATGAAAGCGCGGACGATCATTTAAACTCGTTCGTTTATATGTAGGCGGGGACACGGACCCGCCGAGACATGAGTAAATATTGTCGGAGAGGAGATATCAAGTGGATATCGTAATAGCCTCAATGGTGAAATACAATATTACTAAAACATGTCGGGTAGGGACTTGGCTCTACTTAGACATGTGTGAATGATATCGGAGAGGAGATACCGAGAGGGTATCGTAACAGCCTCAGTGATGAGATACAATAAGAGTTCACATGTCATGCCTTGTACACATGAAAATTGGGAATCCGGAATCAGGAATCCGGAATCAAAAATTCGGAATCGGGAATCCGATTTTTGGAAATTGTTCTGGAAGCTTGGTCTGCTTTCGAATAATAAGAAAGACACATGAAAAGGCATGGAATGTGGTTTGCAGACGTGATTTCGACACTTTTAAGAATAAAAAGGCGTGCACGCCGACAAAGGGACTATACATTAAAGCTTAAAAGTGCGAATCTGTTGTAAACTAGCATAGACGGCCGGATCAGTGTGAAAAACTCCACAAAAAGATAGATATCGATTATCAGTGTTCTGTAAGGTTCATCATATATGAGATTCGTATCGTCATAGCTTTTACAGTGAATTAAGGTTTGCAGTCTTTACCTGCTGCAAACTACGTTAACCATCTATAAGGTGGAATATTAAGTTGGGGTACCAACTATAAATAAATATAGGTAAGTTTTACCGTCTTTTTAGAGGACGAGACACAGGCAGTAGTAACTTCGGTGAACAGCCTTCGAACTCATTACGGTTGGGTCACCAACCTTAAAAATATGTAAATATGTTGAAGCGCTCGTAGCCCAGCTGTAGGGTCTTTTTTTTCCTTGAGCCCTAACATATTTTAATTAATTTTGTTTTTTTCGTTTCCCTATTTGTTTACTTTTGCACGTTTGGCTTGCATTGACACAGCTGTCTTGTCATCGTTCTGTCTTCGAATTCTATGTCTTTGGTTTATGCCATCATTCTATGCTATGACATCATTCTATGTCGTTGGTCTTGTCTAATCCATTTTAACCATTGACATAGAATGATGCTTAGATTGGCCACTTACTTTTGTCAGTCTTAAATTTTTTTTACATTGGACTTCAAATTTTAAGTTGAAAAAGAAAAACTGGGAGCTGAAGAAAATCACGTTCTCGTACTGGTGCTCTGAACTATTCTCAAAAAATTTTTTAACTATAGACTAGAATTAATAAATAAAGCACCGCTACACAGTGGACGCTATTCTCCAAAAAGACGACCTAATAGTCTTTCAAACAAACACCGCTACGCATTGGACTTATCTCCGTCGTGACGGAGATTCTTTTCAGCCTATATCCCTATCATCTATCACGCCTCGCTAGTGGTGCTTTAAGGACAGTGACCGGATTTGAGGTCCTGTCAAGATTTAATTGGAATTTAACCTACGAAGATCACCCGTCCTGGTCCTACGGCTTAATCAGTATCGTTGTCACACTTTATTATTAACTTATATCTAGTACAACGAGCCATAGTGTGGATAGGTTAACCCATCTGTCCCAATTAATTTTTTCAGTGTTTTACCCTAGTTCATCTTTTCTTTTCACCTTCATTTTTACCTAGGTCGTTGCGTTTGCCTAGGATTCTAACCCTAAGGACCTAGAATCCTCGACGCAACACCTTTGCCACCTACGGTAAAACTTTATACTGAGCTGCAACCTCGTTTCCTGCAGCGCACACTTACTTTGCTTTGTTTTTTTTTTTGCTTCGTTTTTTTTTTGTTTTAATTATTGTTATTATTATGTGTGTTCTATTTCTTTATGTTATTACGCTCTATGTCTCTGTGCTTATCTTATCTACTTTCTTTGCTATTTATTGTTTATTTGTTCCTTATTTCCTTGTTTGTTGTATTGTAAAACTCTATCGTTGCTTTTGTGTTTCTGTGTCTCTTTCTGTACTAAATCTTTGTAAGTGTGTACTGTGATGGAAATAAATGTCTTATCTATCTATCTATCTAGAAACCCTAAACTTGCACCAAGGATTTTGTGACCTAAACTCCTAAAGCCTAGGTGTAATCCTACACTACCCTTACACTATTCCTTACTCTTAACTCGTAGTATTCACTTAGGACACTAAATCCTAGGTGTAATACTACAGTTTGGCGCCCTTCTTTACGAACCTACCCCTCCCCCTCTAAATTCTAAAACACCACTTACTCAAGTGTATTTAAATTAAAACACTATTTTAGGCACTTTTCGATCATTTATTTGGATTTACTACCTATGACTTACTACTTTCGATATACTACCTACTATTAACTACCTACTATACCACCTACTACTTACTTACTTACTAAGTACTTACTTAATACTTAATTACATTCTTAGTACTTACTTACTACTAGCACTATAACACTTATTCTATTACTTATTATTCTACTACACATTATTATTTTTATTCTATCTATTACTCTTATTCTCTTCCGACACATATTTTACCTTACACAACTTTTTTCATTTTGTTAAAGGACATTGTGAAAAAAGGTGTATTTTTGGTTTATAGGACATGGTGCAAAAAACTAACATTTTGGTTAAAGAAACATTCTCGTACCTAAGTGAGTTACCCTTACTACACTATTGGCTCTAGACTTGTAATTCTTAGTTTAATATTTTTGATTTATAAACTTAGATTTTAGTGCTTATTGTAACTTAGTTTTAATGTTCATGTCGAACAAATTTTTAAATTGATTGAACTGAAATTAAAGATTGGAGCTACTATGATGAAGACGTTCGCTTAAATAGGATTTTAATAAATTTAACCCCCATGGGGATAAAATAAGGGATGATGGAGGATGTAAATGAACCTATCAGTTTGAACCTATCAGTACCTAATGGAACGAAATAATTAAGACGAACAAAATCATCCGAATTAAGACGAACAAAAAATCCTGAATTACTTACTAATTGATCAACGCGCAGCCCAAACTCTTAGACCTAGAAAACTGAAGTTTGACAAAAAAGTGTCTTTTATAAAGTAAGCAACCACTAAGAAAGTATTTTTAGAAATTCAACCCCTAAGAGGGTGAAATGGGGGCTCAAAGTTTGTATGGGAAAAAATATTTTTTTGGATATTTTGACTCGAAACTTCGTCAAGATGTACCCTATAGCAAACAAACGGAAAATTATTTCGCAATTTTTCGAAAATTACCCCCTAAGGGGTATAAATGGGTTAAATTACATTAAATTGCAAGGTCCTGAATTACTTACTGATTGGTCAAAGCCCAGCCCAAACCCTTAGACCTAGATAGCTAAAATTTGGCAAAACGGTATCTTTTATGACGTAGACAAGCATCAAGAAAGGATTTTTTGAAATTTAACCCCAAAGGGGGTGAAATTGAGATTCAAAGTTTTTATGGGGAAAAATTTTTTTTTGGACATTTTGACTTAAAACTTCATCAAGATATACCTAGCGGATAATGAACGGACACTTATTTCGCAATTTTTCGAAAATCATTCCCTAAGGGTTATAAATGGGTTGAATTAAAATTGCAAGATCCTGAATTACTCACTGATTGATCAACGCCCAGCCCAAACCCTAGAGACCTAGAAAGCTGAAGTTTGACAAAAAGGTGTCTTTATAAAGTCCACTTAGAAAGTATTTTTCGAAATTAAACCCATAAAAGGGTGGAATGGGGGTTCAAAGTTTGTATGAAGAAAAACAATTTTTGGGCATTTTGGCTCAAAACTTCGTAAAGATATACCTTAGAGCAAATAAACGGACACATTTTTCGCGATTTTTCGAAAATCATCCCCTAAGGAAATTGTCCTTAGGTTTTGGGTAAAATTAAAATTAAAAATGCAAGGTCCTGAATTAGTTACTGATTTATCATCGCCCAGCTAAAGCTATTGGACTTATCGAACTGAAATTCTACAAAAAAGTATACTTTAAATTAAGACAAGGAATAAGACTGGATTTTTTGAAATTTGAACCCTGAAATGGCTGTTAAAAGTGTGTATTGAGAAAAACCATAATGGACGTACATAAACTACGTATCTTTTAAACAAATTAACGAATATATATTTTTCATATTTTTGAAAATATGAAAAAATCCACCGTAGTAGAATATACGACGAAATTAAAAGGAAAACTATCACACATAAGTTTGCCGTTCAAGTTTGCGAGTAATAGTCGACCAAGTCCCAACCAAACGTTGTTGGGACTAATAGGAATATATTTATTAATATTAGATCCTTGGTCCTACAGAGCTGAGATTTGGTATGGTCATACATATTGATTGCGCTGACAGATCTAAAAAAATAAAATGATAGAAAAAAAAAATTTTGGGTCTTTCCCATACACGTGAAAGGGCGATGGATTTTTTTCTGGCCCCGCAGATATCATCGAGTGATAGAAGGCGTTTCCTAAGAACGTTTTTTGATTCAGCAATCCGTTTGCAAAACATTAATTTTTATTATTAAAAAAATGTGGAATATTTCACGAAGGTAGCATATACGACGAAGTTTACTCTAATCCAAAATGGCTGCCATACAAGATTCCACGTTTTAAATACAGCAGTTCAATATTATTACTAAAACAAATATATAGTCCGTTACCGTTACCGTTACCGTTACCGTTACAATGGCCACCCCGCCCAGCAGTTCTGCCACAAAGACTCAACGACGATAATCACCTCGGTCTGGCCACTGTGGCACGAATGCACAAATCCCACTATTCATGCTACATTTCAAAAATGTAATGGATTGAGTGATCCGACATTCGTACCAACTAGTACAGTCGATCTGTCTATCGCCGCGGTCAATGGTCGACGGGGCACCATAAGATAGAGACTGTGACTGTATGGGGCTGTTGCAGCAGGATGTGGAGTGGATAGGAAAGGTGAGTCGACAAGAATACCAGCATCGAGCCAACGTAAGGAGGATAGATTCTATACTTGGTGTGTGATATATAGATGGGCGGGAATAGAGCTGCTGTAACCGATGGTCCTGGATTGTTTCTTCTTCCGACCGACGTGTCTTCGTTTTATCTTCTATTTTACTGTTTTTATTCTTGATTATGTGTCTCTTCCAGTTTTATTTTTGATTATGTGTAATACCTAAGTCTTCGGGTTTCGTTTCAATGTCAGTCTCTGTAACATTGTATATATTCTCGGCTTCTTATTTTATTTTTTGTCGATCTGCAGCAATCGTTTTCCAATACGATTTCAGTTTAGGGGGTCCCTACAAGTAAAGATCGGACGTCAACTTTTCTCCTATATTCCTTATAATTATAAGCGTAGAAGATGTGGTTTCCGGCGTCTACTTATGTGTCCGTAGTATGAAATTCTACGTACTTTTATGATTTTCGTTATTGTTTTGCTTTGTTGTATTTCGTGGAAATCTTTTGATACATTGAGCATTTCCTTAAAAAATTTTTGTCTTTCGTATTTTCTTAATCTCGATCGGTTACACTTGGTTAATGTTGCCACATTGAGCCCATAAGTCATTGTAGGCATCTTATAAATAAGACTGCAGTTTTCGCGGGATTTCGAAGTTGGTTTCATCAGTAGTTCTTGAGCTGCTTCTTTGAGTATGTCGTAGATATCAGTCCAGCTAGCATTCCAATTGGAAACTTCTAATTTGTCTGAATGGGTGTGAGCGGAAGTATTTGATTCTTGTAAGACTTTCATCTTATTGGCTATCAGTCCTTGGAATTTGTGTTGTACGAATTCCCTTTGTAAATGTTCATATACCTAGTAGCATTTCTTATAGTTAAATGCCATATTAATTGCAGTATCTTGGTGTTTGAAGTAAGAAAGCTGGGGTTTCTATCGATCCCCAAAGTAATTTGTGATCTGTGTTTATTAGTTTTCCTTTTTCTCCTACAACGTAGTTAAAAAATATGGGTTTCTTAACACTTGTTAGAATATGATCAATTTGCGAATGTTGGTTTCCACGAAACCAAGTAGTCCTGCACGAAGGCCTTCTTCAAGTACTACTTAGTTTTTAATCGTGCTGTTGTAAGAAGCTTAGAAGCAAATAACCGTTTAAATTGCTGTTTTGTGATAGAGGTTGTTCCCGGTCCTTTGACATTATTTTGTAAAGCTAATGCCTATGTGCGCGTTAAAGTCTCCTATTATAATTGGATAGGCTTTTTTAGGTCTCCGGCGTAGTAAAGTAGCAATCTGGAATAGACATGTGCTTGATGATGTTGGGACGTGAGAAGTGACGATAAAAGTTTTATTGGATTGTTAATTGTAGCATTTTGTATTTTTGGGTGAACTGCTAAAGGTGTTACTTCCAAACTTGCTGAGTTTTAACTCGTGTTGTTCAACAAAACTTAAAAGTAAGTTGCCGTTAAAGTTGCTATGCTTGTGGTATAAGTTTTCTCCGGTTCTTTTAGAGGTGCATTGTTTAGAGTCGTTTTTGCCTATATGTGCGTAATGGGTGACCCATTATAACCAGATATGCTTTTTTAGGTTTTTGGTGAATCAAAATTCCAATTTGAGACAAACACGAGCTTGATGATGAAGGGACGTAGGTGGTACAAATGGAAAGTTCTACTGGACTGTCGGTGGTAGCGATTTTGATCTTTAAGTGCACTGCTAGAGTGTTACATCCTTTACGATGGGTTGAAATTATTTTATATTGAGTCGTTTTTGATATAAGAATAGCGATTCCTATTTTTTCCCCTTGGGCGTTTACCGCCCCCAAGAATCCAGTGGTAGTTATTTGATTCAAAAGTTCCTGATGCCATGTGTGTCTCTTGAAGTCCCGCTATTATTATCTGTCGATTAGACAGTTCTTGATCGATATGGTGTCTATCTTTTAGCTAAGAACAGCCGCTTACATTCCATGTACCGGTTCTTAAATTTGTACAGGGGGTAGGTACATCGTGTTGTGTTTGCCGTGATGACCTAATTAGACGCTGGCCGGTGCAATCTGTAGAAATGTGACATTGATTATCAAACGTGGCGGGTATTGTTTCATTGGATTGCAAAAAGAGTTTTCCATCGTTTTCTTTTTGGAAGTGTGAGTTTGTTGCAGGACTACATTTATCATGAACATTCTCATCTTCGTAGTTGGATAAAGCTCCTTGCTCGGTGGGTATCAAGCTTCTGTAATGGTTGTTTCCGAAGTGTAAATAGATGTTTCCGGGTACTGGTGCAGCACGGGGCTTATAAATGAGTGGCTCCAATAGATTTTCGTTTTAAACATGGACGTTAGCCCTATAATATTCCGAAGCTGCTATTAATATATCTTCCCCTCCCCAGAATCCATCCTGGAATTGTTGGTTAATATATTGTTCCATGCTAAGCGTAGTGTCCGAGAGGTTATTAAGTAGTGCTAGTTCTATTTGTGGGTCGTGCCGGTTTTCAGACACGTAGGTTGCTAGATCCTTCCTAATCATTGCGTGGTCAAACGTTAGGTAAAACGTAATATTTATTTGGATCTGTATAAGCAGTTGCCGTCTTTTTCGATGCATTTAAAAAAAAAGGTTGTATTGTTCTGGCTTGCCAGAGTTTTCGGGTGGTTGCTGTCAGCCAGATGTTGACCGTTGACTGTGGAGTCTTTTGTTTAGTAGTTTTAAAAATTATAAAGTTGTCGGGAGCATCAAGTTGAAAGACAGCAGGATATAACTTTATGAGCTTTCGTTTCCCAGGCTCCGATATAGTATTATTGTTTTATTATCCTTTTCTCTATACCCTATTGTAAAACTTAGGCAAAGTAATGGTTCTTCGGTCGTTTGCTTGCTTTTAGTCGGTATTATTTTAAATTAAAAAAAACGCACTTAGTAAAATAAGGTTGGTATTGTTCCCAAGTTGAGCGATTCCTATGCGATGTATTTTACGATTGGCTAAGTGATTAGTGATTCGTATGGTATATCAGTAAGATATGATAAATTTATTATGCGAATAATATATTATGTTATAAGTGTGTCAGGTGGCTTATTGTAGTAATGTCTTTGAAGCACACAATACTGCTAATGGATTCCTAGTTTTAGCGTTCCGTAAGAGACCTAAACTTGTATCGCGAGACGCAACGGGTCATTTTGTGTTACTGTGTATATTCAATAAATTTAGGTGTCTTGCTGTCCAACGCGCGTGAAATTGCAAATGAAAGTGTATTCAAATTTTATTCTTAAGTTCTCTATGGCGAGCTCCTTTATTTAGGCGTTAATTGAGTGAATCACTAGCTGCCGTTCTACGTATTTCCCTAGTACCCTAGATTTTCAAGCTGGAGTAAGGTGTAGATAGGGTAAGTAAGGAGGTAACCACCTATCCGGATTGTTAAGCTGGGTTTAAGAATATGGAGCGCCGGTCAGGAACACTAAACGGTATGCTGCGGGTCCTAAAAGTTGCAATAATAATTATGTCGGTTAGATCGGCGCCTTGTGAGTTGATGCTGAAAAAAAATATTATATCCAAAAGGCTGCTGGAACGGATCGCCTTGTGAGTTGAAGCTGGAAAAAAATAATACCTTTTGGCTAGAAATGTTTTACAATGGAACGAGTTCACCGGGTTCTCCGTCTTCCTCAAGATGTTGCGCGTGTAACGCACTGTTCTTAGCTCAAGTTTATGTGTCTTGGTCGTCGTTAATAAGTTCCACTGTCAACTACACTGGATGTGTGGATGACGCACGCGATGCGCGACGTAGGTATTACCGAGTGGAACCGGAATGCACTGATATTATTATATGGGGTACAAAAGGCACTAGTCGCGATATAGTTTAGTGAGTCACGAGTTATTCTATAGTGGCTAGATAAAACTAAGAACTTTTCAATATGATCTATCGCTTAAGTCACAGTATTAAAATGCAAACGGTAGGTACGTAGTATAACAATAGCCGACCGAACTTGGGAACAAAGGCGCGGGCGCGGGTGTCGTAAACTTCGTCAACGTTTGGGATAACAGGAGAGCACGTGCAGGGACGTCCGCCCTCGACAGCTTGCCAAACAAGACTCCCTTACTAAAACAAATATATAGTCAAAAAAAAAAATCGCGCATTAATTATTAATCTTAACAATAATATTGTCGCTAAAAAAAAACAATTTTCGCGCTCGCTTCGCTCGCGCTTTACTTACTTTCATTGTGTTGTATTATTCTGTTGTATTTAGGCAAAAACTATAGTTATTTCTGAAGTAATCATCGGGAAACTTTTCCCATTAGTATAATCCAGGTGCAGCTAAATAGTGGTTGTGTTTTTCATATTATCCAAAATGCAAAAAAGCTTTAGTTCATAATATTATGTATTCAATATTTACTTCAATATTCATTTATTATTTACTGTGGTTAAGTGACTCCTGACAGAGTGTGCAACGGTTTTGTTATTTGTGTAGTCATTATGGGGTTACAACAAATTCATATTAGTTGTTGTACGAGTAGTAACTTTTTTAATGTATATCAAATTGTTTTTTTAATTCGATGAATTTTTTTTCTCGCCAATATCATCGAGGGGGGAATCGTAGGATAGATTTTAAAAAGATATGAGTTTAGTAAGATCGATTTTCGATTCAGAACTCCGTTTGTGAAAAATTCATTTCTATAGTAAAATTATTTGTTAAAAACAAGTGTCTCCCCCTCTACCAACTAAATTGTTGTTTCTAAAAATGTGAAAAACTCACAGTGATAAACATACAAGAATATTAAAAGGACAACTATCACACAAAATATATGTTGGCCCTTCAAGTTTGTGAATAATAGTCAACCAAGTGCCAAACGTTGCTGAGAATAATAAGAATATATTTACTAATATTAGATCCTTGGTACTAAAGAGCTTAAATTTGGTATGGTCATACATATTGATTGCGCTGACAGATCTAAAATAAAAAAATAAATAAAAAGATAGTTTATTTCAGGCATGGCTTATTTACGCAGCGAATTTAAGCAGTACAACATTAATTCTAATCCAATTAAGAACCTTAAGTACATTGTGCATTTAATATAGATCAATATGGCCCTTTACAGAATTTAGTTTAAATTAATATTTTGCCTATGCCTATAAATAACGCGTCGAAGGCCGCGCTTCGCCCTATAGCTCTTTATGATTAGAAGCGATCGTACGCGTCTGTCTGTTACGCTTTCACGCCTAAACTGCTGAACCAGTTTTGATGAAATTTAGTACAGAGATAGATTAGACCTTGGGAAAGGACATAGGTTTCATTTTATCTTACAACTGGGCACGATATAACCGTAGTCCACGCGGGCGAAGCCGCGGGCGGAAAGCTAGTTGACAATATTTACGTAATTGATCCAGATATTATTGCTAAAATATTTATTTAAAAATTTATTGACATTATTCTACACAAGATAATTATTCTACAAATAAAATTTTGCTTAATACTAATACAAATAACAGCATGTTTTTGAAACCGTGTACGAATAATGAGGTTGTTAAAATAATTAAAAATTTGAATTCGACTTATTCTGTTGGGTATGATGAAATATCGACTAATGTCATTAAAGCTTTTAGTTCCTATATCGCACCAATCATATGTTACATTATAAACTTATCCTTCTCAAATGGCGTTTTTCCAACAGGTTTAGAAAGAACTGTGGTCAAACCTCTTTTTAAAAAATAGCCCTTATACCAATCTTTTTCAAAATAATAGAAAAATCAATGCATAGTAGAATCTCCGAGTTTCTTGATTTACATAACATATTAAAACTAGAACAAAATGGTTTCCAGAAACATAAATCTTCCTCATTAGCAGGCTTCCATTTAGTTGAGGAAATCACTAAATGTATTGACAAGGGTAAACCCGCTGTTGTTGTATACTTTGAAATGACAAAGGCATTTGATCACGTAAATCATAAATTATTATTAATAAAATGCGAAAAATACGGTTTAAGGGGTGTAGCACAAAGTTGGCTCTGTACTTATCTGTGTAACCGGTTACAATGCGTTGAAATATCAAAAAACCGGCCAAGAGCGTGTCGGGCCACGCGCATTATAGGGTTCCGTAGCAGCATGGTTCAAATATGTAGCTGGTTTCTTAATTTTACGAGCATATTGTCATAGTCGATGTCAAAATCCCCAAATACTATAGTATCAAAAAAAAATGTTTAAACAGTTTGTAGTTTCAGAAATAATTGTAGTTTTGGTCAAAATATAACAGAATGGAAGTATTTAATGCGCGAGCGAAGCGAGCGCGAATTTTTTTTTTGTTGTTTTTTAATAGTTTTTTTTTTGTTGTTTTTTTTGCGATAATATTATTGTTAGGGATAATATAATAATATCGAGCTGCTGCTAAAGCAGGTCGCGTGGTGGTCTTGTATAAATTTGATATCGTTTTTGTACTTAGCACCCCCAAAAACCTATTAAACGACACCTGAAATGTCAATATGTTACAGCTTGGCTTTCGGCTCGCCTCACTTTAAGCGTAGAAGCTTGTATGGCGGCCATTTTGGATTAGTGTACACTTCGTCGTGAATGCTACTCTCATGAATTATTCCATATTTTATTTTTATAAAAATTAATGTTTCCCATATATCTTGAAAAAAGCTATCCTATGATAACCCACTCGATGATATCGGCGAGAAAAAAATCCCTCGCGTTTTCACGTGTATGGAAAACACCCGAAAAACAATTTTTTTCCACCATTTTATTTTTTAGATCTGTCGGCGCAATCAATATTACGACCATGCCAAATTTTAGCTCTGTAGTACCAAGGATCTAATATTAGTAAATATATTCTTATTAATCCCAACAACTTGGCACTTGGTCGACTATTACTCACAAGCTTGAAGGGCCAACTTATGTGTGATAGTTTTCCTTTTAATTTTGTTGTATATTCTATCACCGTGAACTTTTCCCGTTTTTAGAAACAATCGTTTTGCTTGTAGTGGGGGACACTTGTTTTTAATAAAAATTTTCACTTTAAAAATTAATTTTACGCAAAGAGAATGCTGAATCGAAAAACTTTCTTAGTAAACCCCTTCTATCTTTTAAAAAGCTATCCTATGACATCTCATTTGATGATATCGGCGAGAAAAAAAAAACCATTGCCCTTTTACGTGTATGGGAAACATCCGAAAAATTGTTTTTTCCAAAATTTTTGTTTTTCAATCTGTTGGCGCAATCAATGTGTATGATCATGCCAAATTTCAGCTCTGTAGTACCAAGGATCTAATATTAGTAAATATATTCTTATTAACCCCAACTAAGTTTGGCACTTGGTCGACTATTACTCGCAAACTTGAAGAGCCATCTTATGTGTGATAGTTTTCCTTATAATTTCATTGTATACTACCACCATGAATTTTTTCACATTTTTAAAATCAACCGTTTAGCTGGTAGAGGGGGGGACACTTGTGTTTGACAAAAATTTTCACTTTAAAAATTTATATTAGGCAAACAAAATGCTGAATTGAAAAACGTTCTTAGTAAACCTCTTCTGTCTTTTAAAAAGCTGTCCTATGACACCCCATTTAATGACATTGGCTAGAAAAAAAAAATTCATCGCCCTTTCACGTCTATGGGAGACACCCGAAAACATTTTTTTTTATAAGATTTCACTCTACAGTTCTGACGGCGTAGTTGATATTTATGACCATGCCAAATTTCAGCTCTGTAGTACCAAGGGTTTCTTAGAAAACCCGCGGACAGACGGACAGACGGACAGACGGACATGGCGAAACTATAAGGGTTCGTAGATTACTACGGAACCCTAAAAATTGATGACGAAGAAAATATGGTATGCCATCGATCTGAATATAGAGAAAACAGATATGGCGTGCCACAGGGTAGCGTCCTTGACCCTTTACTGTTTTTATTATATATCAATGATCTCCCGGAAGTAACTGCCCATAAATGCGTTCTGTTTGCGGATGACGTTTCAGTCGTCATACCGTGCACAAATGCAGATTTATTTGAATTAGATATAAATGATACTGTAAGGAATACATGTGACTGGTTGAAACACAACAACCTGCAAATTAATACTACTAAAACTAAATTTATACAATTTCGTAATATAAGAATGACTCATCAACTACTACGCGTAATTTGCAACGAATCTCCCACTGAAGAAACTGCTACATCCAATTTTCTGGGAATAACAATGGATACATTTTGTTCATGGGAGCAGCATATTGAAAATATTTTCAACCGGCTGAATAGATTTGTTTATGTGCTTTTTAGACTTCGGAAAGTCTCATGTCATAAAATTGTGATGATGGCTTATCATGGCTTTGTAGAGTCGGTTCTTCGTTATGCGCTGATCATTTGGGGGAATTCTACGAAACTCCAAAAACTCTTTATTTTGCAAAAGAGATGTATAAGAGCTATATGTCTTGCATCACCCCTCGATTCTTGCAGGCCATTATTCAGAAACTTAAAATTACTTCCGCTGCCTTCTATGTACTGTTAAACTAAAACACCTTTTACTTATTAAACAGTCCTTTTAATTCGATATTTTACAATTACAATGCGAGAACACATAAACACCGATCTACGCGCGAAAACGATCTGTCAAAAGTGCCGTGTAGTGTTTCGCCACACCGCGTGGACTGGTAGTGTTGTACCAATTGTGTCGTTGATCGATTTTCTCTTAACAGTACATTTATGAAATGGCATTGTTTGTTAGGAAAAATCGATCACACTTTAAAATGTAGAAACAATGTTGTAATTTTAATACAAGATATCCGAACGCACTTGTACTGCCAACGGGAAAAACAGAATTATTCCATAGGAATTGTGCTATGACTAGTGTTAAGATTTATAACAAGATACCATTGCAAATAAAAAATTTAGATAATTTTGATGAGTTTAAAAGGAAGTTATTTGCATGGCTCTGTGACAAATGTTATTATTAGGTTTATAGATTATTTATTCTCATAAAGACAAAAAAAATTGTCACTTACATGAGACAAAAAACTTATAAAAAACAATTAATTTTGTTCGCACCGTAACTTAAAAACAATTAAAATATTTAAAATTCAGATAAAAATTAAGTAAAAAGGTGAGAATCGAACCATCACTCAAACAAGCTGTTGTTTTAAGTAGTTTGCTAAACTAGTCTTAAATTCCTTGTCCGAGCTACTATTTTTTATAATTGACGGTAGTTTGTTAAACAGTTGAGCTCCTTCAAAAGTAAACAAATTTTTTCCGTAATTAGTAGTTCTGATCTTTGGGAGCACAATATAACTAGCTCGGCGTAGAATACGTTTTGTTGTGTGTTTATTTTGTGTCAGTGTGATTGATGTTTGAATGTCCTTATTTAGTATTTTGCGAGTAAGTATGCATGTATAATATTGGTACAGTTGGGTAATGCTCATAATATAAGTTTCGCTGTAGATTTTAGATGTAGGCGTGAGGTAGGGGTAATGAAACAACATTTTAACTAGTTTGTTTTGAATAACTTGTAGTTGGGCAATTCTTGTCTTAGTTGCTGCACCCCAAACCTCGATTAGGTATATAAGGTGTGATTTCACTAGAGAATTGTAGATCGTCATGCGAGTTTTGCGTGGGATGCAGCGGACTATATTACGAAGAGATCCCATCAGTGAAGATAATTTTTTTTTTTGTGTGCAATATGCGTGTCCCAGTTCAGCAATCTGTCCAAGTGTAGTCCCAAATATTTTTCTGTGTTCTTTTCAAGTATGGGTATGCTATTGATTGTCAAAGGTGTGTAGGGGAGTATCTTTTTATTAACTGCTTTGAAGATTATGTAAGATGTTTTGGAAATGTTAATAGTTAAGAGATTAGATTGCAGCCAAGAATATAGCCTGTTAAGATCCTCTTGCGCTAGTTCAACGATGTCAGCAATACTGGATCCAAAATAAAACAGACACGTATCATCGGCGTATAGAGTTATATGACCGTGTAGACCTATATTACAGATATCATTGACATAAATCAAAAAGAGCAATGGTCCCAGAATTGATCCTTGGGGGACGCCAAAGGATATCGGAAGTGGATCACTTTGGTACTCGTTAATTTTCAATATTTGCCGTCTATTCCTGAGATAAGATTCGAACATCTGTAGCGCATTTCCTTCAATTCCTATAGCTTTAAGCTTTCCTAGGAGGAGATCATGACTTACAGTGTCGAAGGCTTTTTTCAAATCAATAAAAAGACCCAAAACTATATTTTTTTTATCAATATTCTTTTTGATTTTTGTCACTAGGTCAATTGTAGCAGCTAGCGTGTTACTTTTCGGTCGAAAACCGAACTGCCGATCTGAAATAAAATTTTTGGAACTTAGAAAGGTTTCCAGTTGTCTATATATTATTTTCTCTAAGATTTTTGAAAATACTGGGAGTACAGAAATGGGCCGGTAGTTTCCAGGATCACTTTTATCTCCAGATTTGTGGATCGGACTAACTTTGGCTACTTTCATTGACTCTGGAAAATACCCCTTAGATAAGAAGTCATTAAAATGTTTGGCAAGACTAGGTATGATGAGTTTGTCAAGGCATTTAATGGATTTTGTCGTTATACCGTCTAGCCCGGTGCTCGAGTTTGAATCCAAGTTTTTAATGATTTTGTTAATTTCGTATACAGTGGTAGGGTTGAATGTTTTGAAGGTATTATTCTTTAAGTGAATTTTATAATGATTGTTAATCTTATGATTTTATTTATTGATATAATTTATTCCAAAACTGAATTTTATTGTATTTATAATTTTAATTTTATAGAATGAATTAATTATTAGTTTAATATATTTTAATGGAATTACTTGTCAATTGGTTAATTTATTGGATAAATTTAATATAAAAACTGTTTTTTGCATGTCGTAATCCGACTAAATATGTGGAACACTATAACAAAATTGTATTTACCATCTCATTGTACCATATTTAATGTAAATAAATGACTATGAACTATTAACTTAAAGAGATAAGCTAATTAGTTCTGAACAAAAGTAATACCTCACATTTATAGAATTTAGGAAATAACTAAATCTAGTCTGTATCTAAACCAAATAAAGGTTATTAATTCGTCGACGAATGTAATGCCTAACTATTTGATAGATTGCTAAGATTAACAAAGAAAATTAAATAAGTTTGGAGTATGAATGGTGGGACAAACTGGAAAGACTTATCGTGTTTAGGGGATCTTCATGAAGCTGGAGTATACCGCGTCAGAATTGGATAACAGGAACTGGTAAGGACGAACTGGTATTCGTCAATCGCCTTGTTACAATCCCGTTAATAATCTGGTTGCGGATTCTGCCTCAATGGGTAGCCAAAAGCACTGAAACTACAGAGTTTCAAAATGGACTAGGATACCAAAAAGGTCACAATTCACGAAAGGAGTTAAAAAAAGGAGAGAAATTAAAATATTTGAGTATTTGAGTGTAGTAAGAATGTCAAGCTAGTGTAACCGATACAAGAAGGATACTCTCCTCTTGCAGGTCGAATAGAATAGAATAGAATAGTAAAATCTTTATTTTATATGATATTCAGGATGTCACTTAAAACAAGTCAAGATTACAATGAAATACATACAAACATACATTAAAAGAATTAAATACATACATACTTCAGCGATCAATGTACGGGTGCGAGTCGCTGAAACGCAAATTGAATAAAGAAGACGAGATTTATAGAAAAAAAACTGGGTTTAATCAAATAAAAAAATCCAAAAATTCGACACCGGGACCAAAAGGATAACACGAAAATTACACAATAAAATTTAAAAACAAAAACTTAACAGTAGGGTAGGCCTACCAATTTAAAGTGCAAATTATGATTGGAAGATTTGTTTGGAAAAGAAAAGCTGGTTAATTTAGAACAATATTAATAACACAAAAAAAAAACATATTTTGGGGATAACCTATATCTAATTGGTATCTGAACCAAATAGGAAGAATAATTTAATTCGTCGACGAATAAAATCCCTACCTATTTGTCAGATATATATGTTATGGACCAAGTGATTAATGCGGGCATTATGAATAATGCCCGGGCACTATTCATAATGTCTAGCTCTATCGGGCAAAGTGATTAATTACTATCTAAACTTCATTATTTATCATATTGCCCGGTCATTATTATATTGCTACGTGACAATTGGGCAATTTGATAATAAAGCTAAGTTTGATGCGGTGCGGGGAGGGAAGTGCCCTCGTTGCAATTTATAATAGTTTTCGTTATTTTTTCACGACCGCCATCTTAGATTTCAAAATCTAAAACGACATCCATGATGGATTTTTACAAAAAATGCATGTCCGCCATCTTGTATCTCAAAATGGATGTCGTTTACGGAATTAGCACCCCCGAAAACCTATTAAACGACACACATATCAGTTTTTTCAAAATTGTAAACATCCGCCATCTTGGATATCAAAATGAACGACTTTAATATCCGCCTTCTTGGATTTTTTGTGCGGCGAATCGCAACGCTCCGGGGTTTGCCCTTCTCGTCACGATTCCCCCAACTAAAATCAAAGTTGGCGGATATGACATTTACGGAAGGCAGTTGGCGGGTAAGACGCTTGGTGACGCTTCGAGCTTCGCCCTACGCAGAGCTCGGCCTTCGGCCTCGCCCTATACGCAGCTTTCCTCGGCTTACGGCCTAACCCCACCTTTAGTATCTAAACTTGTATGGTGGCCATCTTGAATTGTGGGGGAGCCTTCTGGTCGTCACCCTACGCGGAGTTTGGACTTCGGCCTCACCCTAAACACAGCTCGCCGTGGCCTACGGCCTCGCCTCACCTACAGAATCTAAACTTGTATAGCCGCCATCTTGAATTGAGGGGGTTGACGCTCAGGGCTTCGCCCTACGCGGAGTTGGGCTCAGTCTGCGACCTCGCCTCACCATTAAAATCTTAACTCGTATGGCAGCCATCTTGGATTGGGGGACGGAGACGCTCCGGGCTTCGCCCTATGCGGAGCTCGGCCTTCGGCCTCGCCTTTTACCTTGCTACTTAATCCAAGTAATGGGTCTGATTATTTAAATTGTTTACCATTTACTGCCGTACTCAGAGACGTCAATTAAAGTTAAGAAGTAATTAAATATCATGCTATCCTTCTTTATATTAACAAGAGTGAAAGAGACAACATCAGAGTGTAGCAGTTGTTAACTTTAATTGACATCTCTGAGTACGGCAGTTTGTTTATTTGAAGTTAAACCGTGTGGTGATCGGTTGAGAATAACACCACCCCATCTCTTTCCGTGGGTGTCGTAAGAGGCGACTTAGGAAACACAAATGAGACCTGCCTCCTAGTAATCCATCCCAGGCAACGACACTTCATTTTTTTCTGAATCTGAGGTGTCGTCCTATGGTCTCATGCGGTGTGGTAGGCTCTGTAAAGGGCCGTCTGGTTCGCGACCACCCTCCTACCGAAGTCCGACGCCAAACAGCTTGCTGTGTTCCGTCGGTGCGTAGGAGTACCAGTGCCTTTATAGGCATTTTCTGGGTTAACTCGCTCCATCGTCGACCTCATCTTTGACCTTATGGTCAAGATTGAGGTCAAGAGTTAACCCATCTTATAATAAAAAAAAAGTTAAATGACTATAATAATTAAAAAATAGCAATTAAATATGTTTGTATTACTCTGCCCAAAAGGTGATGGGCGTTATGTATAATGCCCGGTCAATTTGATTATTTGAATAATTATTATCAAATTTCCCTCTCATATTGGGCATTTTTAATAATGACCGGTCATTATGAATAGTGCCCAATTTATCACTTGGTCCATAACATATATAGCTATTGCTATTGGCAATTTGTTTATGAATAAAATTAATGAATACAGAGGATGGATTAAAGGGACTTAACTAAAGGGTCTTCTTGGGGCCGCCAGAGTATCCGCAACGGAATTGTGGCTGGATCAGGTAGGGGCGAACGTGAATCGTGTGAACGCCAATCGTACTTCGCAAACGTAATTTTAGGTCAAGCTTTTTAATAGGTTGTCATTAAAACACTGCAATGTTGATAAACACATTTAGAAATCTACTTTTTAGGGTTCCGTAGTAATCTACGAACCCTTATAGTTTCGCCATGTCCGTCTGTCCGTCTGTCCGTCGGTCCGTCTGTCCGTCTGTCCGTCTGTCCACGGGTTTCCTAAGAAACCCTTGGTACTACAGAGCTGAAATTTGGCATGGTCATAAATATCAACTACGCCGTCAGAACTGTAGAGTGAAATCTTAGAAAAAAAAAAATTTTCGGGTGTCTCCCATAGACGTGAAAGGGCGATGAATTTTTTTTTCTAGCCAATATCATTAAATGGGGTGTCATAGGACAGCTTTTTAAAAGACAGAAGGGGTTTACTAAGAACGTTTTTCGATTCAGCACTTTGTTTGCCTAATATAAATTTTTAAAGTGAAAATTTTTGTCAAACACAAGTGTCCCCCCCCCCTCTACCAGCTAAACGGTTGATTCTAAAAATGTGAAAAAATTCATGGTGGTAGTATACAATGAAATTATAAGGAAAACTATCACACATAAGATGGCTCTTCAAGTTTGCGAGTAATAGTCGACCAAGTGCCAAACTTAGTTGGGATTAATAAGAATATATTTACTAATATTAGATCCTTGGTACTACAGAGCTGAAATTTGGCATGATCATACATATTGATTGCGCCAACAGATTGAAAAACAAAAATTTTGGAAAAAACAATTTTTCGGATGTTTCCCATACACGTGAAAGGGCAATGTTTTTTTTTTCTCGCCGATATCATCAAATGAGATGTCATAGGATAGCTTTTTAAAAGATAAAAGGGGTTTACTACGAAAGTTTTTCGATTCAGCATTCTCTTTGCGAAAAATTAATTTTTAAAGTGAAAATTTTCATTAAAAACAAGTGTCTCCCACTACAAGCAAAACGATTGTTTCTAAAAATGTGGAAAAATTCACGGTGATAGAATATACAACAAAATTAAAAGGAAAACTATCACACATAAGTTGGCCTTTCAAGCTTGTGAGTAATAGTCGACCAAGTGCCAAGTTGTTGGGATTAATAAGAATATATTTACTAATATTAGATCCTTGGTACTACAGAGCTAAAATTTGGCATGGTCGTAATATTGATTGCGCCGACAGATCTAAAAAATAAAATGGTGGAAAAAAATTGTTTTTCGGGTGTTTTCCATACACGTGAAAGCGCGAGAGATTTTTTTTCTCGCCGATATCATCGAGTGGGTTATCATAGGATAGCTTTTTTCAAGATATATGGGGTTTACTACGAACGTTTTTCGATTCAGCAATCCGTTTGGGAAACATTAATTTTTATAAAAATAAAATATGGAATAATTCATGAGAGTAGCATTCACGACGAAGTGTACACTTATCCAAAATGGCCGCCATACAAGGTTCCACGCTTAAAGTGAGGCGAACCGAAAGCCAAGCTGTAACATATTGACATTTCAGGTGTCGTTTAATAGGTTTTTGGGGTTGCTAAGTACGAAAATGATATCAAATTTATACAAGGCCACCACGCGACCTGCTTTAGCAGCAGCTCGATATTATTATATTATCCCTAACAATAATATTATCGCAAAAAAAATCCTATTAAAAAACAAAAAAACAAAAATTCGCGCTCGCTTCGCTCGCGCATTAAATACTTCCATTCTGTTATATTTTGACCAAAACTACAATTATTTCTGAAACTACAAACTTTTTAATACATTTCTTTTTGATACTATAGTATTTGGGGATTTTGACATCGACTATGACAATATGCTCGTAAAATTAAGAAACCAGCTACATATTTGAACCATGCTGCTACGGAACCCTACAATGCGCGTGGCCCGACACGCTCTTGGCCGGTTTTTTTAAACCGAAAGAACTATAATAATTTATCTCTTTTTCTTTATATTTGTTGACCGACGTTATTAATATTGAATTAAAATAAATCCATTAAGGCAGTCGTTTTAACTAAAAACCAGTCATTTTTCCTAAAAAAATTTTTGTCCAATCAATTGACAACTTCAATCCCGAACAAAAAACAAAAATGGAGGAAGTTCTAAAATTTTGCAATCTATTGAATAAAAAAGAAAACTAGACCGGAAAGAATGAGTGAACATAAAAAAGATCGCAAGCAGAAATTTTTAATTTTTAATTAATTTAAATTTATTATTAATTTATTTATTTACGTAAAACTTAAGTCTAAATACAGTAAAATGTAAACTAAACAGTATGTGTACTAGGTATTTAAAAGTAATACAAATTATGCTAACACTAAACAAAAATTTACGGATTACAAAATGGTTAGTAGGTCAATATGCTATTGTGATACCTAAATTAAGTATATGTATACTTGTATCTTAGGTATCGTGAGTAAGTAATAATTTTTTGCCTATTTCTTAAATATTTCCATAACAATAATAAATCAGAACAACTTTACATTTTATAACTAAGCAGGGGCAATTAGGCCATCAAAATAACAATTAACATTACTTATAATTTGTACAACAATATTATAATTACATTTTCTTTTTGTAAGTGAGTTAAGGATTGGTATGTGTTGCTGAAGTGGGTAGTATGGCGGTTTAGGGGCCTTCATAATCGATATAACTCATGAACCAATTTTCTGCACTTTTTTTTGCTGGACATTGCTCGTCTCCCGTTTTATGTTTACTTGGCTTGTTATATCGCTTACATGTCGCACATTTGGCTGTTTCGGATTTGTGGGCACATTCTTTAATCGTATGGCCGGCACCTCCACAGTGTCCACAAGTGGGCTGGGAATCTCTGCAATACTTTGCAGAGTGGCCATATAGTTGGCAATTGTAGCACCGCGTAACGATAGTGAAATCCCTAACCGGGCATGAGGTCCACTTTATAAAAACTCGTTCCTTTTGAATGAGTACTTTTCTGAGTTATGCTGTCGTTTCCAGAATATAGTTACAGGACGGTGACTCCTTTTTACCAGATTCGTGACTCAGTTTAAGTGAGCTGAAAAAAATTTCACGAGTAAACTCCGGATCCGGATGGTTTTAGGCTAAATTTTGTTCGTATAGGCACTCGAGTACCTCCTTTTTGCTTGTATTTTTAAGTACACCTAATAATATTATTTTGGGTCTTCTTTTCGTAGTTTCTTCTACTTTGAGCCCAGATGCCATAAGAGGTACTGACTGTTTCAACTTGTCAAGTCATCTTTTCGTTCAGTACTTATTATAACACCTCCGTGTTTCGTCTTCTTAACTCCGCGTATATGAAGCTTCAATACTTTGGGCTTGATTATTGTTTGAACTTGTTTTCTAGTCTCCTCACTGGACTGTTCTTTGTCGGCTGGATTAATAGCAATACGACTAGTGCTTGGAGGTCTTACCAGTGATGTATTATTGTTCTTTTTAACAACGTCGGCAAAGGAAAAGGAGGTCTGCGGCAAGGTCTTTGAGATTGAGCTTATATTTTCCTTTAGTTCTTCAATTTTTTCGGAGATATCTATTTGGTCTTGAAAATTATTTGCGATAGTACATGCTGAGATATATTTTTTGAAACAAAAAATTGATACTCAACAGCAACGCGAGAAACATCTCCCAGTACATTTCTACTGATGGTGCTAATTTTCAATTTTTGTTCTGAGTTCAGTTTTCCTTCACTGGAGATGGTGCAAATTTCATGTAGATAGTGTTCGATGTTCGTAATCCAATTTTGAATTCCTGGGGTCGTTATTAGGTCGGATGTCGATGGTGGTTCTGGTTGCGTTGGTGGCACTATAGATCGTCTCTGGAGTGGTGGGCTTCTATTTATAAGAGAGCTCCGTTGAAACGGGCTATCCATATTAGAATTATATCAATTATGACGTCACAGTTTCACTTTCATAGCTGTTTCACCGGATGACATAGATTTTAACTCACACACAGCATAAACGCACAGTACTAAGCTGACACAGTTACAATTATTTATTGCTGTTGTTTAAATTTAATTACGAATTGCATTGGACACGTCCATCTGCAACCGTATCTGAGTAAGATCCGAAAAAATGCTGCAACACCCCTTTTCTACAAAAAAAAAAAAATTGAACACCCTGTATACCAAAAAAAAATTTTTTGCCAACCCTATATGGAAAAAAAAAGTTTAAGTTAAGATTAAGTTTCAGTTTACGTTAATTTAAAGTTAAAGTTGAAGTTTAATTTAAGTTCAAGTTAAGTAAAAGTTTAAGTTTAATTAAACCCAGTTAAAAAGAAAAAGGTTGATAGTAATAAAGAAACTTAAATAATACCAACAACTAACAACCGCGCACTAACATAAGTAGAACAAATACACTAATTAAAACTACTTATACGCGATGACAACAAAGTTTAATAACTCGATTTGAAAATTACGAAACTCACAAAACGTGCAATGTCACAAAACATCACAACAAACTAATTAACCTAAAAGGAGAGTAACTGAGAACAACATCCTAAGCTATTTTTCAAGTACCAACTAAGAACAACACGCGAGAAATACCTAGAAGTTACAAGAGAAATAAACTCAGCCGGGAATCCCAAACGAAACGACTCAACATTAAAAACTAGCCCTAAATAAATAACACTAAAAACTATCAACAGTTGAAACTACAATAATTAATTACCTAATTCCTAAAACTATCAAAATGACAACAACTGTCAACAAATAACAAATACCACTGACCTAGACTTCAAAGAAAATAATAGACTGTCAGTCAACTCGGACATGACAGTCAAAAATAATGGTTGCCACCAACTTATTTTTCTATGTCTCTGTTGCCACCATAACGGCCATAACATACCATAGATGAACCATAAATATAGTGTAACTGTGGCATGCACAAAATAAAGACCACAAATCAGAAAAAATTGCCAAAGCAAAAAAAAGGTAAAATGTCTTTTGAAAAGAACACTGACCTCAAAGACAAAAATCGAACAAATCGAACTTGACAGGCAACAATGGCTGTACAGCCCACCCGACCAATGAGAAAAAATCTTTGTCTAAGGGCAAAAAGATAAAGACCCAAAGACGACCAAAAAACCACAACGTTGACCCCAAAGATGACACCAAAAAAACATCAACAACTTCTATCTTATAAAAACTAGCTTTCCGCCCGCGGCTTCGCCCGCGTGGACTACAGTTATATCCTGCCCAGTTGTGAGATAAAATGTAACCTTTGTCCTTTTCCAAGGTCTAATCTATCCCTGTACCAAATTTCATCAAAACTTGTTCAGTAGTTTAGGCGTGAAAGCGTAACATAAAGTGCTATAGGGCAAAGCCCGGCCTTCGACGCGTTATTTATAGGCAAAATATTCATTTTAATTAAATGGCCTTACGTGCCATATTGATCTATATGCACAATGTATTTAAGGTTCTTAAATGTATTGCTTAAATTCGTTGTGTAAATTCTGTATTGCTTAAATTCGCTTCGTAAATAAGCCATTAATTCTCGTAAAAAGTAAAGGATAAAAAACCGGCCAAGAGCATGTCGGGCCACGCGCATTGTAGGGTTCCGTAGCAGCATGGTTCAAATATGTAGCTGGTTTCTTAATTTTACGAGCATATTGTCATAGTCGATGTCAAAATCCCCAAATACTATAGTATCAAAAAGAAATGTATTAAAAAGTTTGTAGTTTCAGAAATAATTGTAGTTTTGGTCAAAATATAACAGAATGGAAGTATTTAATGCGCGAGCGAAGCGAGCGTGAATTTTTGTTTTTTTGTTTTTTAATAGTTTTTTTTTTTGTTTTTTTTTGCGATAATATTATTGTTAGGGATAATATAATAATATCGAGCTGCTGCTAAAGCAGGTCGCGTGGTGGTCTTGTATAAATTTGATATCATTTTCGTACTTAGCACCCCCAAAAACCTATTAAACGACACCTGAAATGTCAATATGTTACAGCTTGGCTTTCGGCTCGCCTCACTTTAAGCGTGGAACCTTGTATGGCGGCCATTTTGGATAAGTGTACACTTCGTCGTGAATGCTACTCTCGTGAATTATTCCATATTTTATTTTTATAAAAATTAATGTTTCCCAAACGGATTGCTGAATCGAAAAACGTTCGTAGTAAACCCCATCTATCTTGAAAAAAGCTATCCTATGATAACCCACTCGATGATATCGGCGAGAAAAAAAATCTCTCGCGCTTTCACGTGTATGGAAAACACCCGAAAAACAATTTTTTTCCACCATTTTATTTTTTAGATCTGTCGGCGCAATCAATATTACGACCATGCCAAATTTTAGCTCTGTAGTACCAAGGATCTAATATTAGTAAATATATTCTTATTAATCCCAACAACTTGGCACTTGGTCGACTATTACTCACAAGCTTGAAGGGCCAACTTATGTGTGATAGTTTTCCTTTTAATTTTGTTGTATATTCTATCACCGTGAATTTTTCCACATTTTTAGAAACAATCGTTTTGCTTGTAGTGGGGGACACTTGTTTTTAATAAAAATTTTCACTTTAAAAATTAATTTTTCGCAAAGAGAATACTGAATCGAAAAACTTTCTTAGTAAACCCCTTCTATCTTTTAGAAAACTATCCTATGACATCTCATTCGATGATATCGGCGAGAAAAAAAAAACATTGCCCTTTCACGTGTATGGGAAACATCCGAAAAATTGTTTTTTCCAAAATTTTTGTTTTTCAATCTGTTGGCGCAATCAATATGTATGATCATGCCAAATTTCAGCTCTGTAGTACCAAGGATCTAATATTAGTAAATATATTCTTATTAATCCCAACAACTTGGCACTTGGTCGACTATTACTCACAAGCTTGAAAGGCCAACTTATGTGTGATAGTTTTCCTTTTAATTTTGTTGTATATTCTATCACCGTGAATTTTTCCACATTTTTAGAAACAATCGTTTTGCTTGTAGTGGGAGACACTTGTTTTTAATGAAAATTTTCACTTTAAAAATTAATTTTTCGCAAAGAGAATGCTGAATCGAAAAACTTTCGTAGTAAACCCCTTTTATCTTTTAAAAAGCTATCCTATGACATCTCATTTGATGATATCGGCGAGAAAAAAAAAACATTGCCCTTTCACGTGTATGGGAAACATCCGAAAAATTGTTTTTTCCAAAATTTTTGTTTTTCAATCTGTTGGCGCAATCAATATGTATGATCATGCCAAATTTCAGCTCTGTAGTACCAAGGATCTAATATTAGTAAATATATTCTTATTAATCCCAACTAAGTTTGGCACTTGGTCGACTATTACTCGCAAACTTGAAGAGCCATCTTATGTGTGATAGTTTTCCTTATAATTTCATTGTATACTACCACCATGAATTTTTTCACATTTTTAGAATCAACCGTTTAGCTGGTAGAGGGGGGGGGACACTTGTGTTTGACAAAAATTTTCACTTTAAAAATTTATATTAGGCAAACAAAGTGCTGAATCGAAAAACGTTCTTAGTAAACCCCTTCTGTCTTTTAAAAAGCTGTCCTATGACACCCCATTTAATGATATTGGCTAGAAAAAAAAATTCATCGCCCTTTCACGTCTATGGGAGACACCCGAAAAAAATTTTTTTCTACAGTTCTGACGGCGTAGTTAATATTTATGACCATGCCAAATTTCAGCTCTGTAGTACCAAGGGTTTCTTAGAAAACCCGCGGACAGACGGACAGACGGACAGACGGACAGACGGACAGACGGATAGACGGACAGACGGACAGACGGACATGGCGAAACTATAAGGGTTCGTAGATTACTACGGAACCCTAAAAAATCAAAAACCTGGCGTAAGAATATTCAAAGTTCCAAAGTTAAACTTTGAGGCCAATGATTACACTGACATGATTATATGGAGTGAGTCACAGGTCACTCTCCTCCTTTGTTAAGAACATCAGTGACAAAGAATTAGAAGATCTGATTGGATCAATCCCACCCGATTTGATGGAGTTTTCGGATTATCCTTGTTACACACAAGCAGTAGAGAAATGTGTGAAGATGGTCACTGAAGCATCAAGTATAGTAGCTGGTGAAAAAGCTAGAGATGGATTTATTCGCTCTAAAATTAAATCACGTGGAATAATGACGTATTTCAAAACGAAAAAAAAATTAACGTTATGAGAAATACTTATTAGATCTTACGTTTTTTTTTGGTATTTTGTCACTTTTACGAACATAAATTTGAAACAAACTTCATTTATTATTTCTGATTAAAACTTTTTATATAAAAAACAGGTGTTTTAATGTTACATTAACACCAAGAATACAATAAGGGTTTTGATTTTACAGCATCCTACACTTAAATTAAAATATACTCAAATTAATAAATTATTGAAACTTTGAGCTGAGGTAGAGGGCTGAAACATGTATCAAAAAAATAAATTAAAAATACATATATTCAGTAACACCATACCAAAATGCAACATAATGCAGGTATTCAGATCTGATTTTATGTTTTCTATTTTTCTCCATACATTGACGCTCCACCCTAATATACATGGCTTACAAACATTCACTTATATTTAATTTAACCTTCAGGTAATAGAAAACACTCTACAACCTTACGTTAAGTGTTTAATTTAGCAAAATAAATAATAAAATAAGATTTTTTCATTCGAGATGACGTCCGTCTTTATGACGTCCGATCACAACCAACACCAAACAAAAAGCAAAAATGGAGAAAGTTCTAAAATTTTAAAATCTATTGAATAAAAAAGAAAACTAGACTGGAAAGAATTAGTAAACATAAAAAAGATCGCAAGCAGAAATGCTGCAAGTACAAAAAAAAAAAAAAAAAATTGACCACCCTGTATACCAAAAAAAAATTTTGCAACCCTAAATGGAAAAAATAAATTTAGTTTAAGTTAAGATTAATTTTAAGTTTACGTTAATTTAAAGTTAAAGTTAAAGTTCAAGTTTAATTAAACCCAGTTAAAAAGGAAGAGGTTGATATTAAATAAATAAACTTAAATAATACCAATAACAAATAACCGCGCACTAACATAAGTAGAACAAATACATTAATTAAAACTACTCATACGCGATGACAACAAAGTTTAATAACTCGATTTGAAAATTACGAAACTCACAAAACGTGCAATGTCACAAAACATCACAACAAACTACTTAACCTAAAAGTAGAGTAACTTGGAACAACATCCAAAGCTAGTTTTCAAATACCAACTAAAAACAACACACGAGCAATACCTAGAAGTTACAAGAGAAATAAACTCAGCCGGGAATCCCAAACGAAACGACTCAACATTAAAAATAGTCCTAAATAACTAACACGAAAAACTATCAACAGTTGAAACTACAATCACTAATTACCTAATTCGTAATAATTCACGTAAAAGTTTATTAAAACTTTCAAAATGATAACAACTGTCGACAAATAACAAAAGTAGATGAAGTCAGCCGCGTAAAAATACCACAGACCTAGACTTCAAAGAAAATAATGGACTGTCAGTCAACTCGGACTTGACAGTCAAAAATAATGGTTGCCACCAACTTATTTTTCTATGTCTCTGTTGACACCATAACTGCCATGCAAAACCATAGGTGAACCATAAATATAGTGTAACTGTGGCATGCACAAATTAAAGACTACAAATCAAAATATTTGCCAAAGCCAAAAAAAAGGATAAAATGTCTTTGGATAAGAACACTGACCTGAAAGACAAAAATCGAACAAATCGAACTTGACAGGCAACAATCGCTGTACAGCCCACCCGACCAATGAGAAAAAAAAACTTTGTCTAAGGGCAAAAAGATAAAGACCCAAAGTCGATCAAAAAAACCACAACGTAGACTGCAAAGATGACACCAAAAAAAAAACATCAACAACTTCTATCTCTATCACAAAAAAAATTTGTCCGTAGGTTTAGAAAAAAACGACTTGACAAAAAAAGGAAAAAAACAAGTACTTTAACTAACGACGAAAAAAATATGTTATTTGAGTATATCTTTAATATGATAAGTACCAGAGGAAGGAGAACTGATATCCTGTAACTCATAGACTTGGTGGGAAATTCTGCGAACTACACGATACTTAGTGAATTTGGGTGCAAATTTACTCAAATAATAAACAGCGCCTGACGAACGCGAGAAGTTTCTACGCCACACAATATCACCGACATTTAAAATGAGGGGTTTACGACTTTTATTATAATAACTCGCATTCCGTAAAAACGCCAACGAAAGACTATCTGAAACCTTAGCAAAAACCCGATCAAGGGAAGAGAGCGCAGCCGCACGTTCAACGCGACTCTTACCTAAATCAACGCCACGCGTCTCGCCTACATGCCGATAATTGTCATCTAAATATACTTCCCTTCCAAACATCAGAAAATTGGGGGTCAATCCAGTTGCCATATTAATACATGAGTTCAAATATAGTTTCACTTTAGGTAGTGCCTTGGCCCAACTTCACTGATCATTTTCAACTAAAATACTGAGACAAGTGACCACTGACTGGTTATAGCGTTCCACAGGGTTTGCCTGCGGGGAATAATATGGGGTATAATAAGGAGAAGGAATACCATAGGAAGCCAAAAATGAACGAAATTGGTTACTATGAAAAAATGTTGCATTATCACATAATAACGTAGGCGGAACACCATAGCACAAAAATATATCCCTCTCAAGAATGGTAGCGATCGCTTGAATATTAACCATTTTTAAAGAATTTAGCCAGACGTACTTAGTGAACACAATATCAACTATAGTTAGAATATAGCGATAACCATAATACGCCAGCGGTAGCGGACCAATAATGTCGAGAGAGATCGATTGCATTTGAGATCTTGAAAGCTTTACATGTCTCACAAGCTCTAAGCGCTTCTGAGACGATATGAAACATGTTTGGCCAAATAAAGGGACTTTAACTTATAGTACGTTTTATTAATACCAGGGTGAATAGAAGGTAACTCGTTATGTACCTCAGATATAGCGTTTTGATACTGTTTTGATGGCAATACTATCCGCCATGGGTCATCAGACATTGGAAAATTAGAAGACATCCTACGGAGAAGTATTCCGTCATTAATAACATACGCTGGAAATATCTGAGGGTTGTTAGAAACACCATTATAAATATGTTTATACCAAGGATCAGAAATGTTAAGAATTCCTCCATTGTATGAAATAATGCCCACATTTATGGGGTTACGAGATAGTGCATCAGGAACAACGTTATGAATACCCTTTCTATGAATAATGTCAAAGGTATACTGAGAAATAATGGTCGCCCAGCGAGCTAGATGACCAGATGGGTTGTCAAGTGTTAATAACCATTTTAAAGCAATATGATCGGTGATAACTGAAAAATATTCATGGTATGCATTTTTCTTTCGTTACAAAAATAATAGGTTTTATTTCTCCACAAAGGTATAATTTTTACTTACAGCTACTTATTGCATACGGTACTCTAATTGTCCTGAAATATAGTTTCACTTTAGTACTTTAATTGTCGTGAAATATAAAAGGGCCGAACCAGCAACAAGTTCGTGGAACCATCGCATATTGATACGAGGATGGGATGTCAGAAGCGAACATCCGTTCTTCGATGAGCTAAAAGAAATCCTTCACGCACGTTTGACCATCAAAGCGAATATTCAATTTTGACAAACTATCGTCGCGGGTGAAAAGCTGTTAGAGACGCGTAGCTTCATGAGCAGAAACAGACTGGTTGTTCATTCTCTGCAAAATAGGACTAGGACGATAAGGTGTCTCTCCAATATCTTGCTCGTAAGCGTCTTCTTCCGGTTCATGTGTCCTGAATCAGCGACATTTTTAAACAAAGTGAAGTCGGTTGTTAGAAATAAAGCAAAGAAAACGATACCGTTAAGTGAACAGATCGTTAAAACAAGTCGTAATATTTGAAAATTCCCTAAGAAAAAATACATAATTAGGGGAAAAAAATACTTAATAGGGATAATAGGGTGAAAATCGAAAGTGAAAAAAAAGTTAAATAAGTGGGAAAAACACAGTTAAACGCGTTGTATACTGCGTTAAAAAACTAACTACGGGAAAGGGGAAAGTGTTAAATATTTATTTTTACCATTTTCTTCAAAAACAGTGAATAAAACGCTTTTTATTTCACTGAGTGAAAAAAACATTTTGAATTCGGAACATGCACGAATATACGAATTTTAGTAAGAAAACAAAAGAAAATGTGCAAGGAGGTTGCATACTCTCGCTATAAAAACGTACTAAAACTAGGCTGTATGTAATAACTGGCTGTATAGAATATGGCTCGGTTAAAAATTTTAAATTTAGAATAAGGAATTCAGTCAATTTTTTGTGCAGTTTTCATGCAATTAAAAGTTTCTGTAAAAAGTTTTTGTCTCAAAATCATAAAATGAGTTCGACATCCAGTGATGAAAGTGAACCTCTCGTTCCAGAGTCATTTCGCGTTAAAGCAGCAGCTATTGTTGATAATTTACTGGCACAGAGTAATTATTTTCTTTTTCTCGTAGTCAATGGTAAAAAGTAGAGTACCTAACACGTGAAAAAAAAATTCATCTCGGCTCAAAGAATTCACCTTTTTTTCACTTGTTGGTTAATCTACTATTATTTTAATAAATAAGAACGAGTTTTATACTAAGTAAAATTCTTTTTACATTAAATAACACATGACAAAAAAAAACAATTAAAATATGGCACGAAGTCACACCAGTACGTCGTAGGGGTTAAAAAGTCCAAAACTGGTCCGTTGTACTTCGTGGGGTTAACGAGTAAATGTCAAATCATTGTTGTCCGTCAATCCATACAAAAACATCTAACATTCCTAACGGCGTAGACAGAGCTTCAGTGGTTGATAGGTTATCTGAAACAAAAATGATACAATTATGAAAGCGACAGCGGCACGGAACTGCCAACAGTATAAGCAAGAAAAAAAACAATGCCACGGAATAGTAAATGTATAGTTACTTATCTCAAATTCAGGGTTTTTTAATCGCGGGCGCCAGATCTTCAGCGATCAATGAACGGGCGGTAATTGCCAAAACAGAAATTGAATAAAGAAGACGAGATTTATTGCATAACAGGGTTTAATCAACAAAAAATTAATACTAAAATTCGACACTGGGACCAAAATGATAACACGAAAAATGCACAATAAAATTTAAAAACAAAAACCTAACAGTAGGGTAGGCCTATCAAGGTGTTCATGGGGTTTAAAAATTGACGGTGCAAATTATGATAGGAAGATTTGTTTGGAAAAGAAAAGCTGGTTAATTTATAACAATAATTATAACACACATCAATCGAATTTTGTGGCTTATCTATATTTAATTGGTATCTGAACCAAATAGGAAGATTAAATTAGTTCGTCGACGAACAAAATCCCTACCTATTTGTCAGATATATATATAGCTATCGCAATTGGCTATTTGTTTATGAATAAAATTAATGAATACAGAGGATGGATTAAAGGGATTTAACTAAAGGGTCTTCTTGGGGCCGCCGGAGTATCCGCAACGGAATTGTGGCTGGATCAGGTAGGGGCGTACGTAAAACGTGTGAACATCAATCGTGCTTCGCAAAAGTAATTTTCGGTCCAGCCTTTTAATAGTTTGTGATTAAAACACTGCAACCACCAAAGTTCCAAATTGGACTAGGATACCTAAAAGGCCACAATTCCCGAAAGGACACCAAAAAGGAAGAAAAATTAAAATATATGAGTATTTTAGTATAGTAAGAATGTCAAGCTAGTGTAACCTATACAAGAAGGATATTATCCCCTTGCAGGTCGTGAAGTTATCCCCCTAGGTCAAGTGATAACCAGATTTGATTTAAACCACAAGACCCAGGATTTTCGTAACTCTTGCAAGAACAGCCTGATAGTGTATTTGTCTGAGCGTGAAGTAGATGTTGTAAAAAGTGTACTGTACAGCGTAGGTAAGGTCTAAAAGTAGGCGTGTGAGAACAAAAAAAAAGGAAAAAGTGAAAATCTTACATTCTGATGTGGGTCATTAACAAATATACATGGCTTACAAATATTCACTAATATATAATTTAACCTTCAGGTAATAGAAAACACTCTACAACCTCAAGTTACGTGTTTAATTTAGCAAAATAAATAATAAAATAAGAATTTTTCATTCGAGATGACGTCCGTCTTTATGACGTCCGATCACAACCAACACCAAACAAAAAGCAAAAATGGAGAAAGTTCTAAAATTTTAAAATCTATTGAATAAAAAAGAAAACTAGACTGGGAAGAATTAGTAAACATAAAAAAGATCGCAAGCGGAAATGCTGCAATTGGTATTAACCTGTTTAACATTGGTCATGGTAAATTTAAAACATTTGGTTTTTTTTCTCGTTCAAAAGAAGGTTATTTACAGTAAACCATTCAACTACCTTTGAGATGTGCTAAAAGTGTCCACTTTCCGCCCTTTTCTGTATCCCACTCGGCAACTGTACGAATCGTGTGACGTGTTGACTGTTAGACAGCTTTTTATTTCGAGCACTATATTAAAACAGCACAAAATAATTAACTACACCTCTGATAACACTAACAAAAGACGAAAGGATATCGTTTGCCGATCCTACTCAACCTCAAAATTCATTTATACTAATAAATTTTTCACTTTTCTTGGCCCGTTTCTATATAATAAGTTAAACAGGACATTAAATATATACCACCATAATTCCTTTAATTGTAAGAAAATTGTTAATAATTACCTTCGGACCTTGTCCTACGACGAATCAGAAAATTTAATGCTAATTTTAAGATAATCTTAACTAATCTTAAGTAAATTTTAACTTATCTGTAGATAGACCTCAGTTACTAGAATGAACTATTTTATTGTTGTTTTATAATTTTTCCCTTTTGTAATATGAAATAAGTCACAAAGTTTTATTTAGCGCATAAGAAGCCCGAGATACAGGTTTTTTATACCTAGTTCGGGCATACTATTAGTATAGTTAGCACTATAGCAATTTAAGTTAACAGCATTATTTTTATATGTATGAACTTTTTACTAAATAAACAATTTTATTATTATTATTATTATTATTATTATAGATCGCAGTATTCACATCGCCATATTCAGTTTTGTACCTCTTTACTTTAAATATGAGTGATGTGTCATCTGCAAATAATACGATCTCATGGGCGTCTTTAACAAGAGATGGTAAGTCATTAATGTAAACGAGAAACAGGAATGGTCCTAGGATTGAACCCTGTGGGACGCCCATACAGACTGTGGACCCAGATGACCTAGTGCCGTTAACCTCAACCTACTGGATCCTATTACTCAGGTAATATTCCAGAAGCTTAAGTGCGTATCCTCTTATGCCATAATGATGTAATTTTCTGATCAGAGTTTCATAATAATAACAATCGAAAGCCTTGGACAAATCACAGAAGACTCCAAAAGCAACTTGCGAGTCCTCCCAGGCCGCAAAAATATGACGAATGAGCTCTACACCAGCATCGGTTGTAGAGCGACCTCGTGTGAATCAAAATGGATTTATATTTATAAGGTTGTTAGTGTAGAAATGAGTAGTTATATGACTGAGGATAATTTTTACAAATATCTTGGTAAGTGCTGATATTATTGAAATTGGTCTAAAGTTTGTGGGGTCCGATGTATTAGCAGCTTTAAACAGAGGAATTACTTTACTATGTTTCATCAAATCAGGAAACACACTATCATCAACACAATTATTAAAAGAAACGCTAGATGTAGAGCAATACAATCAATTGTAGAATTTATCACCTTTACTGAAAGACCATCAAGGTCGTGAAGTAATCCCCTCAGGTCAGGTGATAACCAGATTTGCTTTAAACCACAAAACCCAGGATTCTCGTAACTGTTGCAAGAATAGCATGATAGTGTATTTGTCTGAGCTTGAAGTAGATGTTGTATTAATTGTACTGTATAGAATAGGTAAGGTAGAGAAAGAGTATGAGAAAAAAAAAATAACTTGGCAAACTTACATTTTGATAAACACCTTTATGCACGCCAAAATCAAGTTTTAAAACTGTAAAAACTAAAGCTGGAGTTTTATACTGAAAACATTTACTTTTGTGGAATTTTTAAACTGAAAACATTAATATGGAGAAAACAATTTAAAGTCTCCAGCGATGAAAAAAAAACAGTCCTTTATCTGCAAATTTTTTGTAGAATGAATTGACAACTTCAATCCACAACAAAAAGCAAAAATGGAGAAAGTTCGAAAGGATAAAATTAAATGAAAAAGAAAAAATAGGCGAAAAGATTTGGTAAACACAAAGAAGATCGCAACCAGAAATTCTGCAACCCCCCCTTTCCATAAAAAAAAATTGAACAGCCTGTAAGTATATCAAAAAAATTTGAACACCCTGTATGAAAAGAAAAAAATTTGGAAACCCTACATGGAAAAAAAAAAAACAAAAAAAATTTAAACACTGTATATGCAAAAATAAAAATATTCTGCCTCGAAATTGACCCACCAACACCAAGTCCAAGGTACCAAAAAAAATTGAAAACAAAAGTTGAAGTTTAATTAAGCCCAGTAAAAATGAAGTGGTTGCTATTAAATAAAGAAACTTAAATAATACCAACCACTTATAACCGCGCACTAACATAAGTAGATCAACGACTTTAATTAAAACTACTCATACGCGATGGCAACAAAGTTTATTAACTCGTTTTGTAAATTACGAAATTCACAAAACGTGCAATGTCACAAAACATCAACTACAAACTAATTAACCTAACTGGAGAGTAACTGAGAACAACATCCAAAGCTATTTTTCAAGTACCAACTAAGAACAACACACGAGCAATACCTAGAAGTTACAAGAGAAATAAACTCAGCCGGGAATTCCAAACAAAACGACTCGACATTAAAAACTATCCCTAAATAACTAACACTAAAAATTATCAACAGTTGAAACTACAATTACTATTTACCTAATACGTTATAGTACACGTAAAAGTTTCCTTAAACTTTCAAAATGACAACAACTGTCGACAAATAACGAAAGTAGACGAAGTCAGCCGAGTAAAAATACTACAGTCCTAGACCTCAAAGAAAAATAATGGACTGTCAGGCAAATCAAACTTGACAGACAAAAATAATGGTTACCACCATAACGGCCATAACATACCATAGATGAACCATAAATATAGTTTAACTATGGCATGTACAAATTAAAGACCACAAATCAAAAGTTTGCCAAAGCAAAAAAAAAGGTAGATGTCTTTGGAAAAGAACACTGAACTCAAAGACAAAAAACGAACCAATCGAACTCGACAAACAACAATGGCTGTACAGCCCACCCGTCCAATGAAAAAAAAAACTTTGTCCAAGGGCAAAAACGACGAAAAAGACGACTAAAAAAAACTACAACGTTGACTGCGAAGCTGACACCAAAAAAACATCAACAACTTTTTATCTATATATAAAAATAGTACACCAAAAAAATCTGTCCGTAAGTTTCGAAAAAACGACTTGTCAAAAAAAAAGAAAAACAAGTACTGTCACTAACGATGAAAAGGACGTTATTTTCATGTATCTTTAATATGATTAGTACCAGAGGAGGGCGAAATAACATCCTGCAACTCATAAATTTAGTGGGAAATTCCACGAAATACACGACACTTAGTGAATCTGGGTGGAAATTCATTCGAAAAATAGTCAGCGCCTAACGAACGTAAGAAGTTTCTACGCCAAACAATATCACCGAAAGACAATCTGAAACCTTAGCAAAAACCTGATTAAGGGAAGAGAGCGCAGCCGCATGTTCAACGCGACTCTCAGCTAAATCAACGCCTCGAGTCTCACCTATACGCCGAGAACTGACGTCTAAATGTACTTCCCTTCCAAAAATCAGAAAATTGGGGTGGAACCAGTTGCCATATTTATACATAAGTTCAAATATAGTTTCAATTTAGGTAGTGCCTTGGCCCAACTCCGCTGGTCATTTTCAACTAAAATGCTGAAACAAGTGACCACAGACTGGTTATAATATTCCGCAGGGTTTGCCTGTGGGGAGTAATATGAGGTATAATAAGGTGAAAGAATACCATAGGAAGACAAAAATTAACGAAATTGGTTACTATGAAAAACGGTTGCATTATCAAATAACAACGTAGGCGGAACACCACAGTACAAAAAAATGTCCCTGTCAAGAATGGTAGCGATCGCTTGACTATTAACCTTTTTTAAAAGGTTTAGCCAGACGTACTTAGTGAACACATCAACTGTAGTTAGAATATAGCGATAACCGTAATACACCAGCGGTAGCGGACCAATAATGTCGAGAGAAATCGATTGCATAGGTGCCGTAACCTCTTTAGGAAATAACATGTGGCCTCGGGGTTAAGTATTTGAGATCTTAATAGCTTTACATGTCTCACAAGCTCTAAGCGCTTCTGAGACGATATGAAACTTGTTTGGCCAATAATAATGGGACTTTAACTTATAGTAAGTTTTATTGTTTTTTATTGGTGAATAGAAGGAAACTCGATATGAACCTCAGATAAAGCATTTTGAAACTGCTCTGATGGCAATACTATCCGCCATGGGTCTTCAGACAACGGAAAATCTGAAGACATCCTACGGAGAAGTACTCTGTCATTAATAACATACGCTGGGAACATCTGAGGGTTGTTAGAAACACCAAAATAAATATTTTTAAACCAAAAATCAGAAGTGTTAAGAATGCCACTGTTAGATCTTTACTATTAGCAGGTATTATCTACCGCCGTTCTCAATGGCAAAAAAGGTCTCGGTACGACGTCATTGTTCAACCTGACCTCAATGCAGCTGCACGTTGCGCTGATTGAAATTGAATCTCTGCCTATCCCATTACGACGCATGTGAACCGTGCTTTGCCGTGTTTGTGGATCTCATACATAAAGGACTTTACCAAAATTTGAGGAGTACTCCATGCCACGCTGGTGAAGGTGTGCCATGCATAGCTGAGGTGGTGCTGATTCGGGACGGCGTAGATTTCAAGTTTGGTGAAGTTCAATTGCCTGTTAAATACTTGGTAAAGATCATTTTTCTTGAAAAATTCAGTAAAGGAACAATAGCCCTGTGCGACCATCGCACAATTTTCTGGTCCTTCGAGCCGGACTATCCCTATTTTACTTTTATTTTGTGGCCTACAAGCCCTTATTAAATTTTTTACATAACCTAACTTTACCACTTAGGCCTATTGTCACTTATGTTTGTAACTATAAATTGCAATAAATCTACGCCCTAATAAGTTAAAGTGACATTTTATAAGTTATCACTTTTCCTTAATTGTCTTTTTTCTAAAAATTAAATAGACTTATGTACTGCGTAATAGTAAATTTGCATACGATTTATCATTTCATAATTTTATAAGGAGGTAGGATTAAAAATGCCTCCCAAGAAAGATGGCGATAATGACGGAGAAGACACTTTCGAAACCGAGTTTCAAATTCTAATTTCACGTAAAGAGCGATGTTTTGAACAATTCAATTAAATTATCTCAGACAATCGATGACAAAACAAGGATTTGATTTTATTACGACCTAGTGATATAGATTCCGTGAGAAAACAGTTCGAATCCATTATTTTAAAAATTTTTGAACTTGAACTTTTGTACAATAAAAAGACTTAACTTAGAAGTAAAGAATTACAGTTATTCGATGAGTTATACTTTCACATTAAGTTAGGTGTGTCGAAACATCAACCTTTTATCAATGAAGGTAAGCCCGAAAATGCAATTGTGTCTCGCCCGCGTTTACGAAAGCTGGAATTAATATGCTTCGACGGTGAGATTGAAAATTTTAACACGTTTTATGAAACGTTTTGTTCGTTAGTTCTTAATCAACCAACTATTCCGAAAATAGATAAATTCCACTATCTTTTGTCGTGTACAAAGGGTTCGGCATTAAATATTACCAAAAGCGTGTCGATTTCTGGCAGTAACTACGATATAGTATGGCAAAGTTTACTCAGTAAGTACCAAAATCCTCGTTTGTTAGTGGATAGATATTTGGACAAGATGTTGAGTTTTTCACGTTTGACAAAAGAGTCCCCTACTCATGGAAAACAATAAACAACATTACAATTAAAAATAATCTGATCAACCACAGTGCTCAACTTTTAAATATAAAACAGACACCCGAAGACTCCATCAGTCATGTAAACTCTTTCTTTGCCAATGTTGGCAAATCTCTTGCTGAGCAAATCCCACCTCACTTGCTAACCGACTCGCATCTAGAAGAAGATCACTTTACAGCTCCAGTAAATTTGATTGTATTTTTAAATGTCACAGAAGAGGAAGTTGAAACTGTCATACGTAATCTTAAGCCAGACTGCGCTCCCCCGGCTGGGATGCTCTATCTCCTAAACTGATCAAGAACGTAAGTTAATATATTGTTCCGGTGCTTACTCAAATATTAAACAGTTGTATGCAAGTACTCAGTTGTGGTCTCAGCCCCGCTGGGAACATCGGACCACTGTCTGGTGAAATCCGTATCGATCAGCTCTCCCCCGGACGTTAGTCTCAAAGGCACTAGGAGAGTCTGGCGATACGAGTCAGCAGATTGGGATGAGATGCGGCACTTCTTTGTATCTTATCCTTGGCGGCAAATGTGTTTCTCTTCGGATGACCCCTCTTGTTTGGCTGATGCGATTGCGGATGTAATCCGGCAGGGAATGGAATACTTTATTCAATTCTCCGACATCCCGCTCGGTCACAAAGCCCAGCCATGGTTCAATGCGGATTGTGCACGTGCTGAGGCACGCAAAGAAGCTGCATACCAGGCCTACGTTCAAGCACGTGATCGTGGAATCCGAGCTAGGAGGGTTCGTTCAAAGAAAAGGGCATTCAACTCAGCTGCCAAGTCATGCAAACGGGTTATCCGGAAGGCTCGTTTTGACCATATTAGGCGAATAGGGACTAGATTAGCATCTTACCCTCCTGGTAGTAAGCAGTTCTGGTCCCTATCAAAGTCTGTCGAAAAAAACTTCTGCCGTCCAACGTTGCCTCCCATGCAGAAACCTGATGGATCGTTAGCTAACTCCGCGAAAGAGAAAGCAGATCTCTTTGCATCTCTTTTTGCGAGCAATTCTCGTCTGGAAACTGGCTCTCGACAACCACCGACCATGCCTCGCTGTGACTTCTCAATGCCGGAAGTCACAATACACAATAAAGAGGTCCGAAGAGAATTACAGAGTCTAGACGTGAACAAGCCGAGCGGTCCAGATGGGATACCAGTCCTGAAGCACTGTGGTCCTGAGTTGTCTCCTATACTGACACACTTGTACCGTCTCTCTCTCAAGACCAAAACCGTACCTAAGTCCTGGAAGCTTGCCAACGTGCAACCAGTACCCAAGAAGGGTAGTCGTGCTGACCCCTGTAACTACCGTCCTATTGCTATCACTTCCATACTCTGTAAGGTTATGGAAAAAGTACTGAACAGCAAGCTGCTGACATACCTAGAAGCTAATGACCTACTTAGTGATCAACAATATGGCTTTCGCCGTAGACGATCGACTGGGGATCTTCTAGTGTATGTCACGCATTGCTGGGGCGAAGCCATCGAGAAACACGGCGAAGCTCTCGCCGTGTCACTTGATATCTCGAAGGCTTTTGACAGGGTTTGGCACGCAATTCTGCTAAGCAAGCTTCCTGCGTACGGCGTCCCTGCCAGTTTTTGTAGCTGGATAGCTCACTTCCTGAGTGAACGGTCAATCCGAGTAGTCGTCGACGGCTGCTCCTCTGACTTAATGGCTATTAATGCCGGAGTTCCTCCGGGGTCTGTTCTCTCTGCGACTCTGTTCCTGCTGCACATCAACGACATGCTTTTGCCTGGAGTGGTTGCGTACGCAGATGACAGCACAGTCATGGAGAGATATCTGTCTAGTGCAAGAGCTGGTGGGGATGAAATTCGAAATGAGAGGGAAGCAGTGGTTGAGCGGGTGAACTTCAACCTTAAGTCTTGTCTCCCAATGGGGTGACATGAACTTGGTGAGTTTCAACGCCTCCAAAACGCAGGCGTGCCTGTTCTCCGCAAAAAGGAGTCCATTCAACTTGACTCCTACTTTCTGGAGTGCATCTGTATCTGTAACCGATGAGCTGGAACTCCTTGGCATGAAGTTATCTGCCAACCTTAACTTCGGAACCTCCATCGAGTCTAAAGCTCAAACTGCGGCCAAAAAGCTGGGCATCCTTAACAAAGTTAAGCGATACTTCACGCCAGATCAACTTTTTACCCTTTATAAGGCGCAGGTCCGATCGTGCAAGGAGTATTGTAGCCACTCCGGCCAAATACCAACTAGCTGCACTAGACTCGGTGGATCGCAGAGCCAAGAGGCTCATTGGTGATAAAAAGCTAGTTAAGGATAAGCTCCAAAGCCTAGCTCATAGACGCAAAGTAGCTTGCCTATGTGTTTTTTATAAGATGTACTTCGGGGAATGTGCTCAGTAGCTGCATGAGCTCATTCCACCTGCCCCTTTCTTCCATCGGACGTCCAGACACATTGCGGGGTATCACCCTTATCTTGTCGAGATACCTCGGATACGTACTGAGCGCTTTTCTTCATCTTTTGTATTGCGCACTGCCAAGGAGTGGAATTCTCTGCCGGCGTCTGTATTTCCGAGCTCATACAACCCGAATATCTTTAAAGTACGAGTGAATAGGCTTCTTCTGGGTGAGCTTGCTACATCCTTGACCGCATCTTTGCCCTGAGCTAGATTGTGGTCAAGAGCGAACCCATTCTTAATAATAATAAAAAATTAGGCATTTTTCCCGACGATCTGAAGAAATCTATCGTTCTTCCCATTTATAAGGCTGGTGACAGAGACAGTGTCAATATTTATAGGCCGATTTCTATTTTATCCACTATATCTAAATCTTTAAACGCCTTATAAATTCAAGACTTACAAAGTTTCTTGAAAGCAATAATCTTCTAGCTCCTTCACAATATGGTTTTAGAGCAAACAAGTCCACTGTTGATGCTGTTCATGAACTAGTAGATCATATTGTTGAGAACCTGGATAATAACAAGAAATTTTCAACTATCTTTCTTGATCTTGCTAAAGCTTTTGACACTGTCTCTATCCCCCGCCACGTGAGTCAACTGGAAAAACTAGGTATTAGGGGAAGTCAACTAGCCTTATTTAATAGTTACTTGACCAACCGCAAACAATGTGTTAAAATTGAAGAATATACTAGCGATGATCTACCTGTCATTTTGGAGTGCCACAAGGCAGCATCCTTGGCCATACGCTATTTTTATGTTACATCAATGGTCTGTGCAACCTCCAGAACAAAAACTGTAAGATCATTTTCTATGCAGATGACACAACTCTTACTTTCACTGGACGCAACTGGAGTGATGTCTTCAAGTTTGCACAGCAGGGCTTCAACACTGTTTTGGATTGGCTATCTAGTAACTCATTGACTTTAAACGCTAATAAAACTAAATATATCCCCTAGGTACTTTATTACCAACTTCGATATATCTTACATTTCATTTAAAATTACTGCTCATACGTGTGGTTATACTCATGCTTCTGTAAGTTTTTGTCAATGTACTAATTTAACTTTAACAGATCATATAAAATATCTTTGCGTTAATAGATAATAATCTAAATTTTGGAAAACACATTCACAGTGTCTCTAATAAAATTCGTAAACTCGCCTACATTTTTAAACAGTTAAGGTTCGTTACTGAACCTAATGTCATCAAATTGACTTACATCTAATTAGTCCAATTGATATTGACATACTACATTTCTGCGTGGCGAGGTGCGGCTAAAACAAGGCTGATTGAATTGGAAAGGGCGTAAAGATTGATTATTAAAGTTATTCTGTTTAAACCTTGTCTATGTAGAACTGAACAATTATTTAGAGAATTTGAAGTCCTCACAGTCAGAAAATTATATATCTTAAATATCATCACACGTAAGCACTCTGATTTTGATACAATGAAAGTACTTAATAAAAACAAATATAGAAGACATTACAACGTATGTAAACTTTATAACTATCGTACAACTTTTGCTAGCAGGTTCTACTCATGTCGCAGTTGTAGATTGTTTATTCTGTTAAATAAGGAACTAAATATATTGAACAAATCCAAATGGGAATGTAAAATTAGTGTTACTGCTTGGCTACAGGAGTTGGGTTATAATGAAATAGAATCTCTACTGCAGTGCGATTCTCTAAGCGCAAACATCGTTAAAGCCTTGATCGCAGCGGCTGTTACAGCGGTGAATACACGTTTCGTATTCTACTTCATAACATTTTCAACGCTGCCGACACTAGCGCCGCACGGCTGCAGACGGCGTGATATGGAATCACTTATTTGACATTTCTTAAAGGAAATCGGTATTCTCTAAGCAAAACAGCCTCCACTTCAGCCACAGCCTCGGCGTACGCCTACGATTTTTAATGTCAAACTCAAAAGCTTCTATTTCGTGGCTGTTAGCAAGGCTTTTTAATTTATTTTAGTGGAATTCGAAGTGCAAATGTTGGATTAAATTATAAATATGTAAGTACACACCTTTTAATTTATATTGTGAACCTAAAACTTGGTAAATTACTTATAAAGTTGTGGCCTATAAACAGAGGTTATGTTAATATTTTTATTTGATTAATGTGTTAAATTTAAAACTTATTATATTTTAGATCAATGATTGTGACCTTATTATATTACATGGAGATGCTACATTCAGTGAGACCACACACGACAGTTTTGTTTTTAATAACACAGCCATAAAACATCACCTAGAACAATTAAACAGCAGAGGAGAGAGCATGTTTGTTAGGTTTGGAAAATATTTAACAATGTTAATCTCGAGCCTAGTTCACCAGAGGATTACCTACTACAATTCACTGCACGGCACAACAATAAAGTGTCGAAAGGACAATTGGAATTTTGAAGGGCAGTGCAGATGCCTTCTAGTCCACAGAGATGACCCAGATGTGGTGTCTAAAATAGCCGTTGCTTACTGTGTGTTGCATAATATTATGTAATCGTGCTGGATAACCAATCTTGGAATTTCCCAATAACTTACAAGAAAAAGAAAATCCCATCCATCACATATTGGAACAAACCCATCATGCTTTAATTTGATTGTTTTTTTCTGTTCTAGTTAATAATGTGTGTTTTTAGTTTTAAAAAAATGCTGGATTAGCATTAAAACTTTTTTGGGTCAGTGAAAATAAAAAAAGAACATCAAACTAAATTGCTTTTATTTTTTGCCTTCTAAAATTAAGTACTTAATTACAATTATTTTCTCTTAATTAAATTATATTTATTTAATTTAGAACATATACCTACATACAGTCGTAATATTGCAAACATAATATTTTAAGAAATATAGATATTAAAAGACCTGAAGGTTCATAGTTTAACTGAAAAAAATATAGTATAAATTCCACAAAATCGAGCAGTCTCAAACAAAATAGTAACAAACCTTAGTTTCTGAGAAATGTTATTACAATAACCTTGATTTTACGAGTTTTTTTAAAGATTAATTGTAAATTGTAATCAATGTCACTTAATATTTTATTATATAGGGACTCGTCTGAAAAAAGTGCAATATACTATAATTTTTACGAGCAAATTATTAATAATTATAAAGCTCAAGCTCATGTAGGCCCATACTAGGAGAATTTTGCGCCTTGTGTGACATGGATAAACACAAACAAGACCCAGGACATTAAGCTAAAGTCATCATTAGTATTGAATCTGGAACCACTGTACTAATAAACAGGTCAACGTCGCACAGCAGATTGTTGAATGGCTTCAACTATATGTTGTGCGATGTTGCCTACTGCGTTTGTGAAGTTCTCTAGCGCTTCTGCCATCATGCGGTAGCCCTGCGCATACGTTTCTTGTGACCGTGCAATGGCAAGCTCCGCATCGGCACGGCATATTCAATGGCGATAAATCGTTTTGTTAAGCTCGCCATTTCAGAGCGGCCGGCGTTGCGATGGCGGAGACGATCGCAGCAGACGTCGCCGGGCCGCAGACATTCCTCCCTGGGTACGCGCGCCTCGAAGCACGCGGCGTCGCTGCGGGGACCCACCGCTTGCTCTGTGACGGCAGTGAGTGGCGCCCGCGCTGGGTCGGTGTCTCCACTAATATGAGGCGCCTCGCACATCCACCGCCCCTTGCTCCATCCGTGCGAGCTGTAAATTCAACGGCAGTTAGTTATAGTAAAACATTATTATTAGTAAAACCATTAATATAATTACTCGTATTAACCACTAGCTTTCCGTCCGCAGCTCCGCCCGCGTTGACTACATGTTATATCGTGCCCAATTGTGGGATAAAATGTAGCCCATGTCCTTTCCTAGGCTCTAATCTATAACTGCGCCAAATTTCATCAAAATCGGTTCAGTAGTTTAGGCGTGAAAAACGGAGAGACAGACAGAGTTACTTTCGCATTTAAAATATTAGTAAGGATTAATTATTTTATTCAGTAATATCTTTTATGTCGTTACTAAAGAATTTAACTTGTAGGTAAGTACATAACTACTGAGAATGGATTAATAGAAAGGTGCCTATCACCAGTAGCAAAGGTTAGGCCACCAGCGATAATTATAATTCGTTGTTCTAGCTCTGTGAGCTCCACCACCTCAGCATCGTCCTCTGCCATGTTGGCCTTCCTTTTAACTGTAGCCTTTTTATCTTTCCAATACTACACACAACAAAAAAAGATCTTACTTCACTGAACTAGATACAAACATCGTAACACAAAATTATAAGTTATATACTTAAATATGTGCAATGTGCATTACATACCTTTGGCCACTGCTTCCAATCTTTAACACACCCGTTGCTATCACTATTCAATACTAGAGCGACTTATTCCTATCCATTTCGCATCCGGGTCCTAGCATTGGTTGTACAGGCATGCCCAGTGGCAAGATATGATCTCGTCTCCATCAGCCCAATCAATTTTTTGACTTGAGCTCTTGAGCTGTGGATGGTCCTGCATTACGAGCCACTGAAAATAAAGTTGATATAAGTAATTGACTTGATAAATTGAATATACTCACTGATTTTACTGACGAAAACATAAATAATTAGTAGGTAATACTTACTTCTTATTAGATTCAAAATACACTTCGCGAAGTGTTCACTGTGTGATAGTCACAAAGGGTATAGACGTAAAATGATGATGGAAGATTGTAGAACGCGTAAAAATTTAAAGTGGCTGGCGTGGGTTGAACCACAGTCCCATACTTAATAAGCATTCTTGGAACGGAGAGATTTTTTTCATCATTATTAAGTATTTGTTTACCAACAACTGTGTAACTTCGACCGCAAACGCAAGCGCAAAGTTAGGTTAGGTTTTTTTTTAATCTGTATCGTTGTGCCTTTATTTTAAAGTAGTAAATTATTGATATTATACATTCAAGCAATTACTACATATCTCTTAATATAAAATGTGTACTTAATGTATTTTTTAATACGAGAAATTAGAAATTATAGACTGTAAAAATAAGATTCGTCACCGCTCTAGCACAGCCTTGCCAACAGCCGTGAGTTCCCGCAGCCGAGAGATCGACGACGAGCAAGTAGAGCTTAGAGAATACCTAACATAACGTCGGTTCGCGCAGCGAACGATGTTACGGCTGCGACAGCCGTGATCACAGCGATGAGCGCAGCTTTAAAGTGTTGCTTAGAGAATTGCATAGCTGGTTTTCACATGCTAATCTCACACAGACACAGTCTCACATACTCACACGCACTACACGCACACTCACTCACACACTCATGCGCTCTCATTACATAATTCACTTTTGAGGTTGAGAGATAATACCTTCTTAGATTATTTTATTATTTTCTGATTTCAAAACAAGAGTCTAGTCTATATGTATAGAGTCTTTTTAATAAGAAAACCGTCGTGGAATAAAATGGAAACTACTTGTTGATTTGTTTATGGCAATACAAATCACTCATTTGTCAAGAAGACAAACTTGACACAGCTTTATTTATTGCAATAATTTTGTGTATTCTTCGTCAAATTTTAATTAATAATTATGTCGAACAGTAGTAAAAATTTACTCAGTACCGTTAGGAAAATTATATTCAACATCATAGGGTTATGCCAGCAAGAAAAGGCAGCAAAACACACCATAATCGACCTCAACAAGATCACTGAACGTGTTGCAGCAATGTGTGGTATGTGGAATCATTTCACAGTTTTATTTCAATATTTATAGACTTCCCACCAGCTCCCAGGTAATCTCCGGTCCCTAGCTTATAGAGATTTTTAGGATCAATGGCCCGAGTAAAGAATTTTGATACTTTATATATTGAATGATAATATGTATGTTTATTTTTGTGTAAATAAGGCTAACTTGAGTTGTATCGTATCCTTATTTAACTCGCCATAATCTGTTTGAAATTCCCTCACTTTTGTTGTAAAAATGGCGAGTCTCTAGTTCATATTTAAGTTTGCGACGGTTCGGAACCACGGACTAATAGCGACGCGCTGTACCGCGCATGTGTGTCTTCCACACACATCGAATCGTTGCTAATATCAGGGAGTCGGATTTGTGACAGCGATCGGGACGCCGCTGCTCCCGCGCTTCTTCCCGAAAATTAATGTAAAGAAACGTGAAAAAGACATTATCTCGAACGAGTGTTCATCAAAACAACCACCAATAATCATTATTAAGTGAGGGCGCGCCCATTGCCTAGTCGAGCTCCCGTAAATCATCGCGCCGCGCCGGGACCAAGCGTGATGCCTACTGCCGCCGGCCGGCTATCCTGTAACCTGCAACGCATACGGGAGTAGAAGAAACCCACAGGTAAGACACGCAGCCATACTATCGGGTCTAAGAGATGCGAACCGCCTTCTTTTCCGAACTCCATTCTTCCGACTTCCCCATCCAGCCCTCCGGCCGGAGGTACGCTACACCGTATTAGACCGCCTCGAAGACGCAATGCCGGAGTCGAAACCGACTGCTCCTGTCAGTATATATACCGACGGGAGCAAGATCGAGGGAAAGGTAGGATGCGCTTTCACTTGCTGGCAAGACGGTCGCGAAGTGCTGAGCAAGAAATTTCGACTGGAACCGTTCTGCACCGTGTACCAGTCGGAGCTGCTCGCACTTCGCCAAGCGGTTAGGCTTACGGTGGAGGATCCTCGCTACAGGGAGTGCGACATCTTGAGCGACTCACGCTCCTCCCTGGATGCGATAGCGAACCCGCGGTCCACGAACCCTTTGGTGAACGAGATTAGGTCGAGTCTGTCGCGGGCAGCCGAGAAAGGCAGCGTCGTGAACCTGTGGTGGGTGCGCGCTCACGTCGGCACGGCCGGGAACGAGCGCGCGGACGAACTCGCCAAAGACGCTGCCCTCCGTAAGAAAACGGCTGCGGATTACGACAGATTCCCTCTCTCGTACGCCAAACGGGTGATACGCCAACGGACCCTGGACGCCTGGCAAGAGGAGTATTCCCAGTCCGGGAAGGGCCGCATTACCAAGCTGTTCTTCCCAGACATACGCCTGGCGTTCCGAGTGATAGGGAATATTGGCGTATCCTTCTGGAAAACACAAGCGTGGACGGGCCATGGCGGGAACGCCTCGTACCTCCAACGTTTTAAATGCTGCGACGACCCCAGGTGCATATGCTCCCCGGACGCGGCGCAGACAATCGAGCACGTCCTGAACGAATGCCCAGCTTACGGGACGCAGAGGTTGAAGCTCGAATTCGAGGTTGACGCCAATATCTCGACCTCGACCTGGAGCTCCCTCTTAGCGGGCAAGAAGTCAGGACCGAAATTCGCCGATTTCTGCGTCAGCGTGATGAAGGCAGTTGCGCACACAAATAAGGCAAACGCTCGGCCGCCCTAGCAGGGTGGGGATAAAAGATAGATATAAAAATAATAAGGTGCCAAAATACTATTAATTTTATAGACATGACAATTTTAATACGCCATAATAATATCTTTAATTATTGAATGTGAATATGATGAATGAATTAAAAAAAAAAAATGATTTTGACACAAAATTTATACCTTAATTAAGACAATATATTATTTTAGATTAATTTATTTTAAAATGTTTGACTAGCAAATGCTTATAAGTTGTTATGACGTTAATAATATGGACTGAGTGATCACGAAAACAAAAGTAAATTCTAATAGTTTTATATTTATTAATTATATTATATTTTATTTTATTTTATTTTATTATTAAAGTACTAATTTAATGAATTTATTTGAAATTGACTGGTTTTACAAAATTTACATTGGTATATTTTCAATACATCGATTTTTTTATTATGATTTATATTAAGAGAAATTAACAAGATAAGTAAGTAAATTAAGACAATGAAATAGATAATACATACAAACCAATAGATGCAAGGACCCCGAAAAATCACATCGGGGGGTTTTAACAGCCAAAATTTAAAAAAAAAAAAAAAAAAAAAAACCGCCTTCTTTCCTTTAGAATTGAAATTAAATGGCCCACCGTCCATTCATTCAACTTGGTCGCTTAATACCCAAACGTGGTAAATTTCAAACTTTGAAATCGATTTTACCACATTTCTTTGGTGCAAAAACCCGGGAAATTAGTTTTTCCCATCAAATTTCCATTTATTTCAGTTGAAATAACTCATAACATTGATATAATTCCCTGTCCAATTCATATTTGCACAGTTCCACCATCTTTGATATTCCGCCATTAATCAAACTTATGTCTATTTTCCATAATTAATTGGTAAACATATTTTCACATTTTCTTACGTTTACGAGCAAATAAACTTTTTGGCAGGTATTTTATAGTCATAACAAACGTTTTGCTATTCATCTAAATCGTTTTCTCAAAGATTCTAATTATTTTTCAAAAATAAAAATTGTTTTTAAAACAAACGTTTCAATTTGTTTTGTAAGTGATGAACATTCATATAATCCGCTCCATTTAAATAGGTATCTATGCGCACAAAACTCACTCGTGGCTGACGACTATGGTAATTTTGTCGCATTACTCGCATTACCGTGTTCTCTTTTGAATCCAGTTACCTATTTGATGAGAGTTTGCGTTTCACATTAATTCTAATAAACAAAATATGATCTCCAACCTTTAGTAATTCGAAGATAGGTGCTCTTAAGTGTATTATTCTCATTCATAGTGAAGAAATAAACAGTAATTTAGTTTTAAAGTGCAGTGGTTCATACCTACCGAGGTATTTATTCGTTGCTGTGCCGGGTGGTTAGTACCTACGTCCTACCGTTTACCTACCAAACATTGTTAGGTCTCTCACGTAGGTACCTACCTACTTAGTTCGGCTATCCGATTTATTGTTTATTTCAACACAACATTCTTTCGTAAAAGTGTTTATCATAATTTATCACTAGGTACACTCAGAGGTCCTATTCTGTAATTTGGTGCGTATTCTGATCCATACGTAAAATAAATATTTTTGCAAGTTATTGTTTGTGTTCTGTGGTGTATTTCATTGGGGTTGGGTATTTATCATGGCGTAACGCGTAAAGCGGGGTGCAATACCTAAATCTACTACAAGGTCAACTAGCAAATCTGTGGAAATGGATTACCCTGCCTCACTAGACCTATCGGTTCTGTATCGGAAACGTACTTTAGCGTTTAATCGTATGAAAAAGGTACTCGATGTTACTTTTGAAGCGAAGTCTCAAGGTCATCCCGACGTCGTCGATTTATTTTTCTCTCACTTTTCCACTGTGAGTAGGTTGGTTGATAGCTTTGAAGAGGCGCATAATGATATCTTGGCGGTGAAAGAACCTGAGTGCTTCGATAAGGAAGACCTCCACCGCGAAAGCTTTGAAGCTATGTACTTTGATGTGTTGACCATTCACCGTCGGTTATGTCGCCGCGTTGATGATGACTCATCAAAATCAGAGCGCACAATTAATTCCACTTCCGTCAAGTTACCGAAAATTGAATTTCCTAAATTTTCAGGAAACATAAAGTCATGGCCTGAATATTATGACGTTTTCAATTCATTGATTCATGAAAATAAAGGTCTGAGTGATACAGAGAAAATGCATTACCTTGTTTCCACACTTTCCGGCGATGCTTTGGGTGTCATTCGTACATTTCCCGCCCAAGGTATATTCTATATGGAAGCATATCAGGCACTCGTTGAACATTATCGTGATAAACGCGTACTCACATTTACTTGTTGGAAGGAAATTCAAAATATTGCAATAAAACCTGACCAACCCCATGACTTTCGTCGCGTCCTCGACACTTTTAGCTAAAACCTTACTATTCTGAAAGATCTCGGTTTGGGATTTCATCCTATGTTACCTACTACTATCGAAACTCGACTCGAAAACGCGGTGTGATTTCGAACAAGCTCACCCGACAACTGAGTTGCCGGCTTAGAAAACGTTAAAGGATTTCCTTTTTTCTTGATGCGAAGCTCTTGTTCGCGACACACATTTCTCATCTCGTCAACGTAGTAGTGGCGACAGATCATGTAATTCCGGATCTAATAAAGCGGGTTCACAAAAGAAGACTGCAACTTCCGTCTTGTTAGCAAACACTGATAAGCCGTCTGAAAAGGCTGATATCAAGCCATCTCTTCCACTTCCACCTGAGTCACAGACTAAGAGTTCCAATGCTAAATCTTCGTCAGGTGCGAAACCTGCAAAGTGTGCCTATTGCAATGCGGAACCCTCGATCTCACAATGCGAGGCGTTTATTAAAATTCCTCTTTCCAAACGAAGCGAGTACGCTAAGGGGCATCATTGGTGTTTTAATTGCCTAAGGTCTTCTCACGGTGTCAAGGATTGTAAATCAATGTTTAGGTGTCAGAAATATCGACAAAAGCATCACACGTTACTGCATAACGACGACCATTCGTCAAGTGAGGAAAAGTCATCATCGACATCTGAACCACCTCTTCGTGCATTCACCAGTATCGGTGATCATGATCATTCTGTTGTTCTCCTTTCCACAGCTCTTGTCAATGTCAAGAATTCATCGGGCTGTTTCTCGACTTTGCGGGCTCTGATAGATTGCGGTAGTCAGGCTCATTTCATTACAGAGCGCGCCGCGCAAAGCTTGGGACTTGAGCTCACACAATCGACTCGACACATCCAAGGTGTGGGTAAATCATCAACCTCTTCTTCTGGGGTCATTCACCTTAAGATTGGTGACCTTAAGATTGGATGGCCGCCATACAAGTTTAGATTTTTAAGGTGAGGCGAGGTTGCAGACCGAGCCGAACGCGCGAGCCAAGGCCGTAGGCCGAGGCGAGCTGTGTATAGGGCGAGGCCGAAGGCCGAGCTCCGCGTAGGGCGAAGCCCGAAGCGTCACTAAGCATATTACCAGCCGACCGCCATTATACCGACATGGGTGTCGTTTAATAGGTTTTCAGGGGTGCTGATTTCGAAAATGACATCCATTTTGAAATCCAAGATGGCGGACATGGATTTTTTGGAAAATACCGTCATGGATGTCGTTTAATAGGTTTTCGGGGATGCTGATTCCTAAAATGACATACGTTTTGAAATCCAAGATGGCGGACATGCATTTTTTGTAAAAAACCGTCATGGGTGTCGTTTAATAGGTTTTCGAGGGTACTGATACTAAAAATAACATTGATTTTTAAATCCGAGATGGTGGCCGTGAAAAACCAAAAAAAGAATAAACGCCTTTTTGACCCTACAAATAGGGTAGCACAACCGCATCGCGGCCTGCTTTAGCAGGTCGCGCACCACGCGAAACCTAGTTATACTATTGTTGACGAGAAAGAAGCGACGGCGAGGAGTACCCCCTCCATCGGGGTAGGACTGCATAAAAGCCGGCGCGCGCGCACCGCCGCCCTCTTACTGCGTAGACCGTCATCGAGGAAGCATCGCGTTCCGACATTTCGTCGCTCATTTTTGTGATTGCCATTTGGACTGGATTGCCATCTTTTGTTATTTATTTTCATAGAATTAAAATTTATTTCGTTGTTAAAATTCGTACTTTTTAAAAAAATCATTTGGCTAGAAGTTTCCAAGATCAGAAGTGGGATAGAACGCATGTTCTATCTTGTTTTCTCACTGGTTTTGTAAATTTCCGGGCATTTTATTTCTTTTCGGTTTTTAAAAATTTTTAAATGTCCGATCGTGAACGGCGTCGTGTAAGAAGTCGCGAGCGGCGACATGGCTCGCGGCGGAGCTACACCCCGTCCCCGGAGGCTGGATTCCGGCGAGAGATGAGGGAGATGCTTTTGCGACTTCGGGCCCTGGAGGAGCGGTCCACGGCTTCTTCGGCACGTCGTTCGCGCTCACGCGACAGACGTGCGCCACGTTCGCATGGCCGTCGACATGTACGTTCATGCACGCCGCCCCTGCCGCCGCCACCGCCGCCGTCTAGCGCGTCCTGCGCGGGTGCATCTCAGCGGCCGCCGCCGTCCGGCGCCTCGTGCCTGGGCGCGGAACCATCGCCGTCCGGCGCCTCGTGCATGGACACGGTAACGCCGCAGCTGGACACGGCCGGCGCTGGCGCCAGCGAGGCGAGCGCGCCGTCCATGCAGCAAGCAACTGCTACGGACCGGATTGTTGAGGCGATACGATCCATTAACATGGTGAGATCCAACCAACATTATTATATTTCCGTATTTGACCCCAATTTACATAATATTGAAACCTGGTGTGCGGAGGTAGATCGAGCTAAACTTATAAACAATTGGAGTGACCATGAGTGTCTTTCGCGCATAGGCAACTGTCTTAAAGGTGACGCACGTACATGGTTAAATGAGTGGGTGACTAGCAATCGTACGTGGGGTAATTTTAAGAAAGAATTTACTCCTATGTGTCCAAAAACTCCCGATATCGCTAACATTTTGTATGACGTAATGAGCACGAACTCTGATAAATACCCTACCTATGCGGATTATGCCCGTCGATCTTTACTCCGTTTGCGTATAGTTCGGGGACTTTCAGATGAGTTAATATCGGCAATAATAATACGCGGTATTACTGACCCGCAAATACGTGCGTCCGCAACTAACGCTAAGTTGTTGCCTAATGATTTGGTTGCATTTTTTTCTATTTACGTGAAGCCGAACACGGATAAAAATCATGCGCCTCGCGCATCGACTCAAACTTCCACACCCGCGAAAAATAAACAACTGACAAACGGCGCGGCTACTAGAAAACGTAGGTTTGAGGAAGGTAAATGCTTTTCATGTGGGCAATCGGGACATAAGCAGGCTAGCTGTACTAAAAAGTCTAAAATATAATCGGGAGATCCTTCTGCGGTAGCAAGTACGAGTGTTTCGAATACGAAACCGGTTTTGGTTGCGACTAAACCCGAGCCATGTTCGTTTTGTAAAAAGCCCGGTCACAAAATCGACACGTGTTTTGCGAAACAGAAGTCCGAAATGCGTAACAAAAATAACGTGAACTTTTGCCGCGAAGGTACAACTATCCACAATAATGATGTTGTTGTAGCCGTTATACAGGGCGTTCCTGTTGATGTTTTAATAGACAGCGGATCTACTATCTCATTGATTTCAACTTCTTTATTGAAACACTTTGACTGTCCGCGTAAACCAGCATTCAGAGTACTTAAAGGTTTAGGTAGTCAGGAACTCGAAAGTACGTCGTATGTTACATTGCCAATTGAGTTCGACGGTATTACACTCGAGGTAGATTTGTATGTTGTTGCTTCCGAATTCATGAATACTCCCGTGATAGTAGGTACGGATGTACTTAACCGGGAGGGCGTGAGGTACGTTCGAACACGTGATACCCAGTTACTGACTAGGGAGGTTAGCGACGTAGACAGAGTGATGGTTGTTCAGAGCGATGCGCCGTCAATTCCGATTAATACCCCACTTGTTGGCGCTGACTTACAAAAATTGATGACAATTGTTAATGATTTTTCTTCACATTTAATTTCTGGCACCGCGGCGTCTACCGTTAATACCGGAAGTATGTCGATCAGGCTAACCAGCACTGTTCCGGTCAATTACCGGCCTTATCGTCTTTCTCATGCGGAAACGCTTCGTGTACGGGAAATAACTAAGGACTTACTTGATAAAGGCGTTATTGAGGAATCCGAATCGGACTATGCGAGTCCGATCCTTCTTGTTAAAAAGAAAGACGGATCGGACCGCATGTGCGTTTATTTTCGAAAACTAAATGAAATCACCGTGAAGGACCGTTTTCCGCTTCCACGAATTGATGACCATATCGACCGTTTAGGTCAAAACAAATATTTCACCAGTCTTGATATGGCAACTGGATTTCACCAGATCCCAATGGAGAAGGAATCTATTCCTTTGACTGGTTTTGTGACCCCTGAAGCCCATTTTCATTATTTAAAAATGCCATATGGGTTAGCCAACGCGCCCGTGGTCTATCAGCGTATAATTTCTAAAACTCTCCGCGAGTTCATTGAATCTGGTGAAGTCCTGGTGTATATCGATGACGTTTTGATCTTGAGTAAAACTTTAGATCGTGGATTTACTCTTTTGCGGGATGTACTGACGACACTCACTTGTGCGGGTTTCTCAATCAATTTGCAAAAATGCTCGTTCTTATCGACCAACGTTGAGTATTTAGGTCGTAGTATTAGTGAGGGTCAGGTACAGCCGAGCCATGAAAAAGTAAAAGCCCTAACTGACGCCCCTGAACCAAGAACGGTCAAACAGGTTCGCCAATTCATGGGTTTGGCAAGCTATTTTAGGCGTTATATCCCTAATTTTGCTCAAAAGACCGCGTGCATAACTGGTTTGACTAAAAAGGGCGTAGAACTTGTATAGGGCGCTGAGCAGCGAGCCGCACGTCAATATATTATTGACTGCTTGACCAGTGAGCATGTTCTCGCGGTGTACGACCCGTCTTTGCCGGTCGAGGTGCACACGGACGCGAGCTCGATTGGTTATGGAGCTGTCTTAATGCAAGTACATGAGGGTGGCCGTAAGCGAGTGGTGGCCTACTATAGTCAGTTGACGCAAGGCGCAGAAAGTAAATACCACTCCTACGAGCTTGAGACCCTCGCCGTAGTGAAGGCACTTCAGCATTTTAGGCACTATCTGGTAGGTGTGCGTTTCACCGTGGTTACCGATTGTAATGCGTTAAAACTTACTCAGCGCAAGAAAGATCTTTTGCCTCGGGTGGCCCGGTGGTGGGTATACCTACAAGATTTTGACTTTGGCTTAGAGTACCGTAAAGGGACTCTGATGGCACACGCAGACTATCTCAGTCGGAACCCAGTTAATCTGGTCACGGTCAAGAAGCCACAAAACTGGGCGCAGATTGCACAGGCTTCTGATGAGGAGACACAAACTCTCATACAAAAGCTAGCTGACGGACAGCTAGACGCGACCCGTTACGTAGTTAAAAACGACCTCCTTTATGTGAAATATTCACCAACTGGTGAGCCTCCCCGTTTTCTCTGCTTCATCCCGAAGGGCCATAGGCTTAGCCTCATGCGCGTGTTCCATGATGAACATGACCACCTTGGCGTAGACAAGACCTTAGATTTGGTAACTAAACACTTTTGGTTCCCAGGCTTACGAACTTTTGTTCAAAAATACATAGCTCACTGTATTGTGTGCATGTCCCACAAGAAGGTAGCTCGAGCCCCACTTCAACCCATTAATTCATGGGAAAAGCCTGATTTGCCATTTGAGACCCTACACTTAGATGTTTTAGGTCCACTTTCAGATGCAGACGGTTATCGCCACGTACTTATAGTCGTGGATGCTTTTTCAAAGTTTTGTCTCTTGTACCCGATGCATCGTCAAGATGCTGACGAATTAAAACGTCATTTCACAAATACAATTTCCCTGTTTGGGTCCCCTAAATTGATTGTGGCCGATAGAGGTCGCATGTTCCAGAGCAACGAATTTCTTAACTGGGTTAAAGGTATGGGTTGTGATGTACATTTAATAACTCCCGAAATGCACCAGTCCAATGGGCAAGCAGAGCGTTATTGTCGGACCGTTCTCAACATGGTACGCATCGAATCAAACTATCGTCAAAACAGCTGGGCGGGCGTCATGTGGAAGTTACAGCTGGTGCTCAACATAACCAAGCACCGCACTACGCAATACTCTCCTCTCAACCTGCTAGTGGAGATTGATGCAGCGACGCCCCTCATACGAAGTCTGGTCCGTGATGTGGCTGTGGAAGGCTCCAACCCAAATCGTGAGGCTGTACGCGAAATGAGTCGACAAAGGGCTTCTGAACGACTCCGAAAAAATCAGCAAGACCAAGACAGTTATGTAAACCAGGGGAGGAAGACTCCGCAAAGTTTCGAATTAAATTCTTTTGTTTTTGTGCGAAAACAGGCCCAGTCAACCGGCAAGTTGGACTCCGGCATGCGTGGTCCGTACCGTGTGCTGCGGGTGCTGCCACAAGGTCGTTACGAGCTGCAGCTGCTGGCTGGCTCGTACGGGAAGACCACGCAGGCGGCAGCGGAGTACATGATTCCGTGGCGCGGAGAATGGACCCCTGAAGTGTGTTCTGCTTACTTTGAAGGTTAGTCCAATATACAGGAATAGCTTCACGTAGTGCTTCCTTCCTTTGCAATTTATGGGATATGTTAACGTGGTACCTCTTTCCCATGGATCTGTGATTAGACATGCTTCACGTAGTGCCTCTGTCTTGGTTAAGATATTGCTTCACGTAGTGCCTCTGTCTTAACCTCACGCTAAGTACTGCTTCACGTTGTGCCTCTGCTTAGTCGTGGTTTTGTTTTTGACAATACAATGCTTCACGTAGTGCCTCTGTATTGTTTTACGATTTGGTTTCATGGTTATCTCGTTAGATCATTGTGTTACCATGTGTGATTACCTTGTCACCAGGTGCAGACTCTGAAGACGAGGGGTCTACTTCCGCTGTTCATGAGCTGCCTTCGGGAGCTCAGCCACGGGCTGCCGCCGAGCCGCAGTCCGCTGTTACAGAACCGCAGCCTAATGCCGTTGAGTCACTGCCAGTGGCTGGGTCATCGTCGGTGCCTGATGCACCACTGCCACCCGTCGACCCGCCATCGCCACCTGGAGGGGCGCTGTCATCACCTACGACAGTCCCAGCCACTGAATCACGTTCAGGTGCCTCCATGCCACTGCTGGACACGGAGCTCAGAAGCTAGAAGAATGGGAGTCCGAGGACGGTCTCCTGTCAGGAGAGGCCGTATTGACGAGAAAGAAGCGACGGCGAGGAGTACCGCCGGCTTTTATGCAGTCCATCGGGGTAGGACTGCATAAAAGCCGGCGCGCGCGCACCGCCGCCCTCTTACTGCGTAGCGTAGACCGTCATCGAGGAAGCATCGCGTTCCGACATTTCGTCGCTCATTTTTGTGATTGCCATTTGGACTGGATTGCCATCTTTTGTTATTAATTTTCATAGAATTAAAATTTATTTCGTTGTTAAAATTTGTACTTTTTAAAAAAATCATTTGGCTAGAAGTTTCCAAGACTATATAAAGCTACATTACCACTGACTCACTGACTGACATAATTGTTCTCCCAGAAGGAGGGTCGGGAGGTGAAAATGATGTTTAAGGAGTGTAGTCAGAATTTTCCGGTGAGTATGGGAAAACCTCGACATCTTCGGATTCTCCTCCTCATCAGGTCGCGGCCCACCTTCCCGGGCGAACCGTTGGACTTGGACCGGTGGAGCTCATACAAATGTTGACTGGCACCCTAGTCAAAGTCTAACGGTAACATTTTTTTTTCAAATTTTCAAAAAAACAAGATGGCCGCCATACAAAAGTGATATTTCGGTATATCCTCCGATTCGGACAAAACTCGGTATCCGGGGGTTTTTGGGGTCGTTGAATCCGAATATCTGGTAAGTTTTTAATTCCGCCATTTTCCAAGATGGCCGCCATACAAGGAGTGGTGAGGCGAGGCCGAAGGCCGAGCCGAACCACGACGCGCTGCGAGGTGAGGCCGCAGGCCGAGGCGAGCTGCGTATAAAGCGAGGCCGAAGGCCGAGCTCCGCGTAGGGCGAAGCCTGGAGCGTCCCCCCCCCAATCCAAGATGGCCGCCGTATAAGTTTAGATTCTAAAGGTGAGGCGAGGCCGAAGGCCGAGCCGAGCTGCATATAGGGCGAGGCCGAAGGCCGAGCTCCGCGTAGGGCGAAGCCCGAAGCGTCACCAAGCATCTTACCCACCGACCGTCATCCGAAAATTTCATATCCGCCATCTTGGATTTTAGTTGGGGGAATCGTTTAAAAGGTTTTCGGGGGTGGTGATTCCAAAAATGACATCAATTTTGAAATCCAAGATGGCGGACATGCAATTTTTAGAAAAACTGTCATGGGTGTCGTTTGATAAGTTTTCGGGGATGCTGATTCCGAAAATGACATTTATTTATTTATAAAACCAAAAAAAGTATGAACGCCTTTTTGACCCCACAAATAGGGTAGCACAACCGCCTCGCGGCCTGCTTTAGCAGGTCGCGCACCACGCGAAAACTAGTTATATTATATTTTATTATTATATTATATAAAGCTACAATACCACTCACTCACTGACTGACTGACTGACTGGGTGACAGAATTGTTCTCCCATATGGAGCGGCGGGAGGTGAAAACTTTGTATAGGGGGGGTGTGGAGAGGGTGGTGCGGAGGGTACGGGAAAACCTCGAGATCCTCGGATCCACCTTCTCATCGGGTGGCGACCCACCTTCCCGGGCGAACCGTTGCAGATGGAGCGGTGGCGCTTGAACAAAGGTCAACCCACACCCTGGTCGAATTCTAGCGGTGACGTCATTTTTTCGATTTTCGCAAAAACAAGATGGCCGCCATACAAAATGATTATTGCTGTATCTCCGGAACCGTTTGACATAAGTGGGGTGTGCTTGAACAAATGTTTTACAGGGGGGTGAGGGGCAGGTGGCTGTCAAATTTTTTTTCAAGATGGCGGATCCAAGATGGCGGCCGGAAATGAAGTTGCTCCGATCCGGACGAAAATCGGTATCTTGGGGGTTTGAGGGACGAAGATTCCGAATATCGGGTCAGTTTTTCGATTCCACCATTTTCCAAGATGGCCGCCATACAAGGAGTGGTGAGGCGAGGCCGCAGGCTGAGGCGAACCACGACGCCACGCCGCGAGGCGAGGCCGTAGGCTGAGGCGAGCTGCGTAAAAGGCGAGGCCGAAGGCTGAGCTCCGCGCAGGGCGTAGCCCGGAGCGTCCCCCCCCCAAATCAAGATGGCTGCCATACAAGTTTAGATTCTAAAGGTGAGGCGAGGTCGAAGACCGAGCCGAACGCGCGAGACGAGGCCGAAGGCCGAGGCGAGCCGCGTATAGGGTGAGGCCGAAGGCCGAACTCCGCGTAGGGCGAAGCCCGGAGCGTCCCCCCCCCAATCAAAGATGGCCGCCATACAAGTTTAGATTCTAAAGGTGAGGCGAGGTCGAAGACCGAGCTGAACGCGCGAGGCGAGGCCGAAGGCCGAGGCGAGCCGCGTATAGGGTGAGGCCGAAGGCCGAACTCCGCGTAGGGCGAAGCCCGGAGCGGCCCCCCCCCCCAATCAAAGATGGCCGCCATACAAGTTTAAATTCTAAAGGTGAGGCGAGGTCGAGGCCGAACCACGACGCGCCGCGAGGCGAGGCCGCAGGCCGAGACGAGCTGCGTATGAGGCGAGGCCGAAGGCCGAGCTCCGCGTAGGGCGAAGCCCGGAGCGTCCCCCCCCCAATCCAAGATGGCCGCAATTTAAGTTTAGATTCTAAAGGTGAGGCGAGGTCGTAGACCGAGCCGAACGCTCGAGGCGAGGCCGAAGGCCGAGGCGAGCTGCGTATAGGGCGAGGCCGAAGGCCGAGCTCCGCGTAGGGCGAAGCCCGAAGCGTCACTAAGCATCTTACCGGCCGACCGCCATGAAATTTTCGGGCATAACGACATGGGTGTCGTTTAATAGGTTTTCGGGGATGCTGATTACGAAACTGACATCCATTTTGAAATCCAAGATGGCGGTCGTGACAAACCAAAAAAAGTATGAACGCCTTTTTTGACCCTACAAATAGAGTACACAACCGCCTCGCGGCCTGCTTTAGCAGGTCGCGCACCACGCGAAACCTAGTTATGCTATATAAAGCTACATTACCACTGACTGACTGACTGATTGACATAATTGTTCTCCCAGAAGGAGGGTCGGGAGGTGAAAATGATGTATGAGAGGTGAGGTCAGAATTTTCCGTCGAGTATGGAAAAACCTCGACATTTTCGGATTCTTCTCCTCATCAGGTCGCGACCCACCTTCCCGGGCGAACCGTTGGACTTGGACCGGTGGTGCTCGAACAAAGGTCGACCCACACCCTAGTCGAAGTCTACCAGTGACAAAATTTTTTCGATTTTCAAAAAAAAAAAATGGCCGCCATACAAAAACGAGATTTTTGTATCTCCTCTGATTCGGACCGATTCGGTATCCGGGGGTTTTAGGGGTCGCTGAATCCGAATATCGGAAAAGATTTTCGATTTCGCCATTTTCCAAGATGGCCGCCATACAAGGAGTAGTGAGGCGAGGCCGAAGGCCGAGCCGAACCACGACGCGCCGCGAGGCGAGGCCGCAGGCCGAGGCGAGCTACGTATAAGGCGAGGCCGAAGGCCGAGCTCCGCGTAGGGCGAAGCCCGGAGCGTCCCCCCCCCCCAATCCAAGATGGCCGCCATTTAAGTTTAGATTCTAAAGGTGAGGCGAGGTCGTAGACCGAGCCGACCGCGCGAGGCGAGGCCGAAGGCCGAGCCGAGCTGCGTATAGGGCGAGGCCGAAGGCCGAGCTCCGCGTAGGGCGAAGCCCGAAGCGTCACCAAGCATCTTACCGGCCGACCGCAATCCGAAAATTTCATATCCGCCATCTTGGATTTTAGTTGGGGGAATCGTGACGCGAAGGGCGAAGCCCGGAGCGTCTCGATTCTCCCCACCAAAAATCCAAGATGGCGGATATGAAATTTTCGGGCATGCCGACATGGGTGTCGTTTAATAGGTTTTCGGGGGTGCTGATTCCGAAAATGACATCCATTTTGAAATCCAAGATGGCGGACATGCATTTTTTGTAAAAAACCGTCATGGGTGTCGTTTAATACGTTTTCTGGGGTGCTGATTGCGAAAATGACATCTATTTTGAAATCCAAGATGGCGGACATGGATTTTTTGGAAAATACCGTCATGGGTGTCGTTTAATAGGTTTTCGGGGATGCTGATTACGAAACTGACATCCATTTTGAAATCCAACATGGCGGTCGTGACAAACCAAAAAAAGTATGAACGCCTTTTTGACCCTACAAATAGGGTAGCACAACCGCCTCGCGGCCTGCTTTAGCAGGTCGCGCACCACGCGAAACCTAGTTATATTATATAAAGCTACAATACCACTGACTCACTGACTGACTGACTGACTGGGTGACAGAATTGTTCTCCCAGATGGAGCGGCGGGAGGTGAAAACTTTGTATGGGAGGTGTGGAGTGGGTGACGCGTAGGGTACGGGAAAACCTCGAGATCCTCGGATCCACCTTCTCATCAGGTGGCGACCCACCTTCCCGGGCGAACCGTTGCAGATGGAGCGGTGGCGCTCGAACAAAGGTCGACCCACACCCTGGTCGAATTCTACCAGTGACGTCATTTTTTCGATTTTCGCAAAAACAAGATGGCCGCCATACAAAATGATTATTGCTGTATCTCCGGAACCGTTTGACATAAGTGGGGTGTGCTCTAACAAATGTTTTACAGGGGGGTGAGGGACAGGTGGCTGTCAAAATTTTTTTTCAAGATGGCGGATCCAAGATGGCGGCCGGAAATGAAGTTGCTCCGATTCGGACGAAAATCGGTATCTGGGGGGTTTGGGGGACGAAGATTCCGAATATCGGAATCTTCGTCCCCAGATATAGTTTTTCGATTCCACCATTTTCCAAGATGGCCACCATACAAGGAGTGGTGAGGCGAGGCCGCAGGCCGAGCCGAACACGACGCCACGCCGCGAGGCGAGGCCGTAGGCCGAGGCGAGCTGCGTAAAAGGCGAGGCCGAAGGCCGAGCTCCGCGCAGGGCGTAGCCCGGAGCGTCCCCCCCCCAAATCCAAGATGGCCGCCATACAAGTTTAGATTCTAAAGGTGAGGCGAGGTCGAAGACCGAGCCGAACGCGCGAGGCGAGGCCAAAGGCCGAGGCGAGCCGCGTATAGGGTGAGGCCGAAGGCCGAACTCCGCGTAGGGCGAAGCCCGGAGCGGCCCCCCCCCAATCAAAGATGGCCGCCATACAAGTTTAGATTCTAAAGGTGAGGCGAGGTCGAAGACCGAGCCGAACGCGCGAGGCGAGGCCAAAGGCCGAGGCGAGCCGCGTATAGGGTGAGGCCGAAGGCCGAACTCCGCGTAGGGCGAAGCCCGGAGCGTCCCCCCCCATCCCCAATCAAAGATGGCCGCCATACAAGTTTAGATTTTTAAGGTGAGGCGAGGTCGCAGACCGAGCCGAACGCGCGAGCCGAGGCCGTAGGCCGAGGCGAGCTGCGTATAGGGCGAGGCCGAAGGCCGAGCTCCGCGTAGGGCGAAGCCCGAAGCGTCACCAAGCATATTACCAGCCGACCGCCATCATACCGACATGGGTGTCGTTTAATAGGTTTTCAGGGGTGCTGATTTCGAAAATGACATCCATTTTGAAATCCAAGATTGCGGACATGGATTTTTTGGAAAATACCGTCATGGGTGTCCTTTAATAGGTTTTCGGGGGTGCTGATTCCGAAAATGACATACGTTTTGAAATCCAAGATGGCGGACATAAATTTTTTGCTAAATATCGTCATGGGTGTCGTTTTTTGGGTATTCAGGGGTGCTGTTTAAGAAAATAACATCCATTTTTAAATCCAAGATGGCGGCCGTAAAAACCAAAAAAAATTAAAAAGTTTTTTAAAATTTATAAAAAAAGGCACAACCGCCTCGCGACCTGCTTTAGCAGGTCGCGCACCACGCGAAACCTAGTTATATTATATAAAGCTACAATACCACTCACTCACTGACTGACTGACTGGGTGACAGAATTGTTCTCCCAGATGGAGCGGCGGGAGTTGAAAACTTTGTATGGAGGGTGTGGAGAGGGTGGTGCGGAGGGTACGGGAAAACCTCGAGATCCTCGGATCCACCTTCTCATCGGGTGGCGACCCACCTTCCCGGACGAACCGTTGCAGATGAAGCGGTGGCGCTCGAACTAAGGTCGATCCACACCCTGGTCGAATTCTACCGGTGACGTCATTTTTTCGATTTTCGCAAAAACAAGATGGCCGCCATACAAAATGATTATTGCTGTATCTCCGGAACCGTTTGACATAAGTGGGGTGTGCTCGAACAAATGTTTTACAGGGGGGTGAGGGGCAGGTGGCTGTCAAATTTTTTTTTCAAGATGGCGGATCCAAGATGGCGGCCGGAAATGAAGTTGCTCCGATCCGGATGAAAATCGGTATCTGGGGGGTTTGGGGGACGAAGATTCCGAATATCGGGTCAGTTTTTCGATTCCACCATTTTCCAAGATGGCCGCCATACAAGGAGTGGTGAGGCGAGGCCGCAGGCCGAGGCGAACCACGACGCCACGCCGCGAGGCGAGGCCGTAGGCCGAGGCGAGCTGCGTAAAAGGCGAGGCCGAAGGCCGAGCTCCGCGCAGGGCGTAGCCCGGAGCGTCCCCCCCCCCAAATCCAAGATGGCCGCCATACAAGTTTAGATTCTAAAGGTGAGGCGAGGTCGAAGACCGAGCCGAACGCGCGAGACGAGGCCGAAGGCCGAGCTGAGCCGCGCATAGTGTGAGGCCGAAGGCCGAACTCCGAGTAGGGCGAAGCCCGGAGCGTCCCCCCCCCCAATTCTAGACGGCAGCAAGTTTAGATTCTAAAGGTGAGGCGAGGTCGAAGACCGAGCCGAACGCGCGAGGCGAGCCGCATATAGGGTGAGGCCGAAGGCCGAACTCCGCGTAGGGCGAAGCCCGGAGCGGCCCCCCCCCCAATCAAAGATGGCCGCCGTACATGTTTAGATTTTTAAGGTGAGGCGAGGTCGAAGACCGAGCCGAACGCGCGAGGCGAGGCCAAAGGCCGAGGCGAGCCGCGTATAGGGTGAGGCCGAAGGCCGAACTCCGCGTAGGGCGAAGCCCGGAGCGTCCCCCCCACCCCAATCAAAGATGGCCGCCATACAAGTTTAGATTTTTAAGGTGAGGCGAGGTCGCAGACCGAGCCGAACGCGCGAGCCGATGCCGTAGGCCGAGGCGAGCTGCGTATAGGGCGAGGCCAAAGGCCGAGCTCCGCGTAGGGCGAAGCCCGAAGCGTCACCAAGCATATTACCAGCCGACCGCCATCATTCCGACATGGGTGTCGTTTAATAGGTTTTCAGGGGTGCTGATTTCGAAAATGACATCCATTTTGAAATCCAAGATTGCGGACATGGATTTTTTGGAAAATACCGTCATGGGTGTCCTTTAATAGGTTTTCGGGGGTGCTGATTCCGAAAATGACATACGTTTTGAAATCCAAGATGGCGGACATAAACTTTTTGCTAAATATCGTCATGGGTGTCGTTTTTTGGGTATTTAGGGGTGCTGTTTAAGAAAATAACATCCATTTTTAAATCCAAGATGGCGGCCGTGAAAAACCAAAAAAAATTAAAAAGTTTTTTAAAATTTATAAAAAAAGGCACAACCGCCTCGCGACCTGCTTTAGCAGGTCGCGCACCACGCGAAACCTAGTTATTATATTATATAAAGCTACAATACCACTGACTGACTGACTGACTGACTGGGTGACAGATTTGTTCTCCCAGATGGAGCGGCGGGAGGTGAAAACTTTGTATGGGGGATGTGGAGAAGGTGTCGCGGAGGGTACGGAAAAACCTCGAGATCCTCGGATTTACCTTCTCATCAGGTGGCGACCCACCTTCCCGGGCGAACCGTTGCAGATGGAGCGGTGGCGCTCGAACAAAGGTCGACCCACACCCTATTCGAATTCTACCGGTGACGTCATTTTTTCGATTTTCGCAAAAACAAGATGGCCGCCATACAAAATGGTTATTGCTGTATCTCCGGAACCGTTTGACATAAGTGGGGTGTGCTCGAACAAATGTTTTACAGGGGGGTGAGGGGCAGGTGGCTGTCAATTTTTTTTTTCAAGATGGCGGATCCAAGATGGCGGCCGGAAATGAAGTTGCTCCGATCCGGACGAAAATCGGTATTTGGGGGGTTCGGGGGTCGAAAATTCCGAATATTGGGTCAGTTTTTCGATTCCACCATTTTCCAAGATGGCCGCCATACAAGGAGTGGTGAGGCGAGGCCGCAGGCCGAGCCGAAACACAACGCCACGCCGCGAGGCGAGGCCGTAGGCCGAGGCGAGCTGCGTTGAAGGTGAGGCCGAAGGCCAAGCTCCGCGTAGGGCGTAGCCCGGAGCGTCCCCCCCCAAATCCAAGATGGCCGCCATACAAGTTTAGATTCTAAAGGTGAGGCGAGGTCGAAGACCGAGCCGAACGCGCGAGGCGAGCCGCGTATGGGGTGAGGCCGAAGGCCGAACTCCGCGTAGGGCGAAGCCCGGAGCGTCCCCCCCCCCCCCAATCACAGATGGCCGCCATACAAGTTTAGATTTTTAAGGTGAGGCGAGGTCGAAGACCGAGCCGAACGCGCGAGGCGAGGCCGAAGGCCGAGCTGAGCCACGCATAGTGTGAGGCCGAAGGCCGAACTCCGCGTAGGGCGAAGCCCGGAGCGTCCCCCCCCCAATCAAAGATGGCCGCCGTACATGTTTAGATTTTTAAGGTGAGGCGAGGCCGAAGGCCGAGCTCCGCGTAGGGCGAAGCCCGAAGCGTCACCAAGCATATTACCAGCCGACCGCCATCATATCGACATGAGTGTCGTTTAATACGTTTTCTGGGGTGCTGATTGCGAAAATGACATCTTTTTTTAAATCCAGGACGGTAGACATGCAGTTAAAAAAAAATCTGTCATGGGTGTCGTTTAATAGGTTTTCTGGGATGCTGATTACGAAACTGACATCCATTTTGAAATCCAAGATGGCGGTCGTGACAAACCAAAAAGAGTATGAACGCCTTTTTGACCCTACAAATAGGGTAGCACAACCGCCTCTCGGCCTGCTTTAGCAGGTCGCGCATTACGCGAAACCTAGTTATATTATATAACTAGTTATTATTATATTATATAAAGCTACAATACCACTGACTCACTGACTGACTGGGTGACAAAATTGTTCTCCCAGATGGAGCGGCGGGAGGTGAAAACTTTGTATGGGGAGTGTGGAGAAAGTGGTGCGGAGGGTACGGGAAAACCTCGAGATCCTCGGATCCACCTTCTCATCAGGTGGCGACCCACCTTCCCGGGCGAACCGTTGCAGATGGAGCGGTGGCGCTCGAATTAAGGTCGACCCACACCCTGGTCGAATTTTACCGGTGACGTCATTTTTTCGATTTTCGCAAAAACAAGATGGCCGCCATACAAAATGATTATTGCTGTATCTCTGGAACCGTTTGACATAAGTGGGGTGTGCTCGAACAAATGTTTTACAGGGGGGTGAGGGGCAGGTGGCTGTCAAATTTTTTTTTCAAGATGGCGGCTCCAAGATGGCGGCCGGAAATGAAGTTGCTCCGATCCAGACGAAAATCGGTATCTGAGGGGTTTGGGGGACGAAAATTCCGAATATCGGATCATTTTTTCGATTCCACCATTTTCCAAGATGGCCGCCATACAAGGAGTGGTGAGGCGAGGCCGCAGGCTGAGCCGAACTACGACGCCACGCCGCGAGGCGAGGCCGTAGGCCGAGGCAAGCTGCGTAGAAGGCGAGGCCGAAGGCCGAGCTCCGCGTAGGGCGTAGCCCGGAGCGTCCCCCCCCAAATCCAAGATGGCCGCCATACAAGTTTAGATTTTTAAGGTGAGGCGAGGTCGAAGACCGAGGCGAACGCGCGAGGCGAGGCCGAAGGCCGAGCTGAGCCGCGCATAGTGTGAGGCTGAAGGCCGAACTCCGAGTAGGGCGAAGCCCGGAGCGTCCCCCCCCCCCCCCAATCAAAGATGGCCGCCATACAAGTTTAGATTTTTAAGGTGAGGCGAGGTCGAAGACCGAGCCGAACGCGCGAGGCGAGGCCGAAGGCCGAGGCGAGCTTCTTATAGGGTGAGGCCGAAGGCCGAACTCCGCGTAGGGCGAAGCCCGGAGCGTCCCCCCCAATCAAATATGGCCGCCATATAAGTTTAGATTTTTAAGGTGAGGCGAGGTCGCAGACCGAGCCGAACGCGCGAGCCGAGGCCGTAGGCCGAGGCAAGCTGCGTATAGGGCGAGGCCGAAGGCCGAGCTCCGCGTAGGGCGAAGCCCGAAGCGTCACCAAGCATATAACCAGCCGACCGCCATCATACCGACATGGGTGTCGTTTAATAGGTTTTCAGGGGTGCTGATTTCGAAAATGACATCCATTTTAAAATCCAAGATGGCGGACATGGATTTTTTGGAAAATACCGTCATGGGTGTCGTTTAATAGGTTTTCGGGGTGCTGATACCGAAAATGACATACGTTTTGAAATCCAAGATGGTGGACATAAATTTTGCAAAATATCAGGTGTCGTTTTTTGGGTATTCAGGGGTGCTGATTAAGAAAATAACATCCATTTTTAAATCCAAGATGGCGGCCGTAAAAAACAAAAAAAATTTAAAAACTTTTTTAAAATTTATAAAAAAAAGGCACAACCGCCTCGCGACCTGCTTTAGCAGGTCGCGCACCACGCGAAACCTAGTTATATTATATTAAGCTACAATACCACTGACTGACTGACTGACTGGGTGACAGAATTGTTCTCCCAGATGGAGCGGCGGGAGGTGAAAACTTTGTATAGGGGATGTGGAGAAGGTGTCGCGGAGGGTACGGAAAAACCTCGAGATCCTCGGATTTACCTTCTCATCAGGTGGCGACCCACCTTCCCGGGCGAACCGTTGCAGATGGAGCGGTGGCGCTCGAACAAAGGTCGACCCACACCCTAGTCGAATTCTACCGGTGACGTCATTTTTTCGATTTTCGCAAAAACAAGATGGCCGCCATACAAAATGGTTATTGCTGTATCTCCGGAACCGTTTGACATAAGTGGGATGTGCTCGAACAAATGTTTTACAGGGGGGTAAGGGGCAGGTGGCTGTCAATTTTTTTTTTCAAGATGGCGGATCCAAGATGGCGGCCGGAAATGAAGTTGCTCCGATCCGGACGAAAATCGGTATTTGGGGGGTTTGGGGGTCGAAAATTCCGAATATCGGGTCAGTTTTTCTATTCCACCATTTTCCAAGATGGCCGCCATACAAGGAGTGGTGAGGCGAGGCCGCAGGCCGAGCCGAAACACAACGCCACGCCGCGAGGCGAGGCCGTAGGCCGAGGCGAGCTGCGTTGAAGGTGAGGCCGAAGGCCAAGCTCCGCGTAGGGCGTAGCCCGGAGCGTCCCCCCCCAAATCCAAGATGGCCGCCATACAAGTTTAGATTCTAAAGGTGAGGCGAGGTCGAAGACCGAGCCGAACGCGCGAGGCGAGCCGCGTATGGGGTGAGGCCGAAGGCCGAACTCCGCGTAGGGCGAAGCCCGGAGCGTCCCCCCCCCCCCCAATCACAGATGGCCGCCATACAAGTTTAGATTTTTAAGGTGAGGCGAGGTCGAAGACCGAGCCGAACGCGCGAGGCGAGGCCGAAGGCCGAGCTGAGCCGCGCATAGTGTGAGGCCGAAGGCCGAACTCCGCGTAGGGCGAAGCCCGGAGCGTCCCCCCCCCAATCAAAGATGGCCGCCGTACATGTTTAGATTTTTAAGGTGAGGCGAGGCCGAAGGCCGAGCTCCGCGTAGGGCGAAGCCCGAAGCGTCACCAAGCATATTACCAGCCGACCGCCATCATATCGACATGAGTGTCGTTTAATACGTTTTCTGGGGTGCTGATTGCGAAAATGACATCTTTTTTTAAATCCAGGACGGTAGACATGCAGTTAAAAAAAAATCTGTCATGGGTGTCGTTTAATAGGTTTTCTGGGATGCTGATTACGAAACTGACATCCATTTTGAAATCCAAGATGGCGGTCGTGACAAACCAAAAAGAGTATGAACGCCTTTTTGACCCTACAAATAGGGTAGCACAACCGCCTCTCGGCCTGCTTTAGCAGGTCGCGCATTACGCGAAACCTAGTTATATTATATAACTAGTTATTATTATATTATATAAAGCTACAATACCACTGACTCACTGACTGACTGGGTGACAAAATTGTTCTCCCAGATGGAGCGGCGGGAGGTGAAAACTTTGTATGGGGAGTGTGGAGAAAGTGGTGCGGAGGGTACGGGAAAACCTCGAGATCCTCGGATCCACCTTCTCATCAGGTGGCGACCCACCTTCCCGGGCGAACCGTTGCAGATGGAGCGGTGGCGCTCGAATTAAGGTCGACCCACACCCTGGTCGAATTTTACCGGTGACGTCATTTTTTCGATTTTCGCAAAAACAAGATGGCCGCCATACAAAATGATTATTGCTGTATCTCTGGAACCGTTTGACATAAGTGGGGTGTGCTCGAACAAATGTTTTACAGGGGGGTGAGGGGCAGGTGGCTGTCAAATTTTTTTTTCAAGATGGCGGCTCCAAGATGGCGGCCGGAAATGAAGTTGCTCCGATCCAGACGAAAATCGGTATCTGAGGGGTTTGGGGGACGAAAATTCCGAATATCGGATCAGTTTTTCGATTCCACCATTTTCCAAGATGGCCGCCATACAAGGAGTGGTGAGGCGAGGCCGCAGGCTGAGCCGAACTACGACGCCACGCCGCGAGGCGAGGCCGTAGGCCGAGGCAAGCTGCGTAGAAGGCGAGGCCGAAGGCCGAGCTCCGCGTAGGGCGTAGCCCGGAGCGTCCCCCCCCAAATCCAAGATGGCCGCCATACAAGTTTAGATTTTTAAGGTGAGGCGAGGTCGAAGACCGAGGCGAACGCGCGAGGCGAGGCCGAAGGCCGAGCTGAGCCGCGCATTGTGTGAGGCTGAAGGCCGAACTCCGAGTAGGGCGAAGCCCGGAGCGTCCCCCCCCCCCCCCAATCAAAGATGGCCGCCATACAAGTTTAGATTTTTAAGGTGAGGCGAGGTCGAAGACCGAGCCGAACGCGCGAGGCGAGGCCGAAGGCCGAGGCGAGCTTCTTATAGGGTGAGGCCGAAGGCCGAACTCCGCGTAGGGCGAAGCCCGGAGCGTCCCCCCCAATCAAATATGGCCGCCATATAAGTTTAGATTTTTAAGGTGAGGCGAGGTCGCAGACCGAGCCGAACGCGCGAGCCGAGGCCGTAGGCCGAGGCAAGCTGCGTATAGGGCGAGGCCGAAGGCCGAGCTCCGCGTAGGGCGAAGCCCGAAGCGTCACCAAGCATATAACCAGCCGACCGCCATCATACCGACATGGGTGTCGTTTAATAGGTTTTCAGGGGTGCTGATTTCGAAAATGACATCCATTTTAAAATCCAAGATGGCGGACATGGATTTTTTGGAAAATACCGTCATGGGTGTCGTTTAATAGGTTTTCGGGGTGCTGATACCGAAAATGACATACGTTTTGAAATCCAAGATGGTGGACATAAATTTTGCAAAATATCAGGTGTCGTTTTTTGGGTATTCAGGGGTGCTGATTAAGAAAATAACATCCATTTTTAAATCCAAGATGGCGGCCGTAAAAAACAAAAAAAATTTAAAAACTTTTTTAAAATTTATAAAAAAAAGGCACAACCGCCTCGCGACCTGCTTTAGCAGGTCGCGCACCACGCGAAACCTAGTTATATTATATTAAGCTACAATACCACTGACTGACTGACTGACTGGGTGACAGAATTGTTCTCCCAGATGGAGCGGCGGGAGGTGAAAACTTTGTATAGGGGATGTGGAGAAGGTGTCGCGGAGGGTACGGAAAAACCTCGAGATCCTCGGATTTACCTTCTCATCAGGTGGCGACCCACCTTCCCGGGCGAACCGTTGCAGATGGAGCGGTGGCGCTCGAACAAAGGTCGACCCACACCCTAGTCGAATTCTACCGGTGACGTCATTTTTTCGATTTTCGCAAAAACAAGATGGCCGCCATACAAAATGGTTATTGCTGTATCTCCGGAACCGTTTGACATAAGTGGGATGTGCTCGAACAAATGTTTTACAGGGGGGTAAGGGGCAGGTGGCTGTCAATTTTTTTTTTCAAGATGGCGGATCCAAGATGGCGGCCGGAAATGAAGTTGCTCCGATCCGGACGAAAATCGGTATTTGGGGGGTTTGGGGGTCGAAAATTCCGAATATCGGGTCAGTTTTTCTATTCCACCATTTTCCAAGATGGCCGCCATACAAGGAGTGGTGAGGCGAGGCCGCAGGCCGAGCCGAAACACAACGCCACGCCGCGAGGCGAGGCCGTAGGCCGAGGCGAGTTGCGTTGAAGGTGAGGCCGAATGCCAAGCTCCGCGTAGGGCGTAGCCCGGAGCGTCCCCCCCCAAATCCAAGATGGCCGCCATACAAGTTTAGATTCTAAAGGTGAGGCGAGGTCGAAGACCGAGCCGAACGCGCGAGGCGAGGCCGTAGGCCGAGGCGAGCCGCGTATGGGGTGAAGCCGAAGGCCGAACTCCGCGTAGGGCAAAGCCCGGAGCGTCCCCCCCCCCCAATCACAGATGGCCGCCATACAAGTTTAGATTTTTAAGGTGAGGCGAGGTCGAAGACCGAGCCGAACGCGCGAGGCGAGGCCGAAGGCCGAGCTGAGCCGCGCATAGTGTGAGGCCGAAGGCCGAACTCCGCGTAGGGCGAAGCCCGGAGCGTCCCCCCCCCCCAATCAAAGATGGCCGCCGTACATGTTTAGATTTTTAAGGTGAGGCGAGGTCGAAGACCGAGCCGAACGCGCGAGGCGAGGCCAAAGGCCGAGGCGAGCCGCGTATAGGGTGAGGCCGAAGGCCGAACTCCGCGTAGGGCGAAGCCCGGAGCGTCCCCCCCACCCCAATCAAAGATGGCCGCCATACAAGTTTAGATTTTTAAGGTGAGGCGAGGTCGCAGACCGAGCCGAACGCGCGAGCCGAGGCCGTAGGCCGAGGCGAGCTGCGTATAGGGCGAGGCCGAAGGCCGAGCTCCGCGTAGGGCGAAGCCCGAAGCGTCACCAAGCATATTACCAGCCGACCGCCATCATTCCGACATGGGTGTCGTTTAATAGGTTTTCAGGGGTGCTGATTTCGAAAATGACATCCATTTTGAAATCCAAGATTGCGGACATGGATTTTTTGGAAAATACCGTCATGGGTGTCCTTTAATAGGTTTTCGGGGGTGCTGATTCCGAAAATGACATACGTTTTGAAATCCAAGATGGCGGACATAAATTTTTTGCTAAATGTCGTCATGGGTGTCGTTTTTTGGGTATTCAGGGGTGCTGTTTAAGAAAATAACATCCATTTTTAAATCCAAGATGGCGGCCGTGAAAAACCAAAAAAAATTAAAAAGTTTTTTAAAATTTATAAAAAAAGGCACAACCGCCTCGCGACCTGCTTTAGCAGGTCGCGCACCACGCGAAACCTAGTTATATTATATAAAGCTACAATACCACTGACTGACTGACTGACTGACTGGGTGACAGATTTGTTCTCCCAGATGGAGCGGCGGGAGGTGAAAACTTTATATGGGGGATGTGGAGAAGGTGTCGCGGAGGGTACGGAAAAACCTCGAGATCCTCGGATTTACCTTCTCATCAGGTGGCGACCCACCTTCCCGGGCGAACCGTTGCAGATGGAGCGGTGGCGCTCGAACAAAGGTCGACCCACACCCTAGTCGAATTCTACCGGTGACGTCATTTTTTCGATTTTCGCAAAAACAAGATGGCCGCCATACAAAATGGTTATTGCTGTATCTCCGGAACCGTTTGACATAAGTGGGGTGTGCTCGAACAAATGTTTTACAGGGGGGTGAGGGGCAGGTAGCTGTCAAATTTTTTTTTCAAGATGGCGGATCCAAGATGGCGGCCGGAAATGAAGTTGCTCCGATCCGGACGAAAATCGGTATTTGGGGGGTTCGGGGGTCGAAAATTCCGAATATTGGGTCAGTTTTTCGATTCCACCATTTTCCAAGATGGCCGCCATACAAGGAGTGGTGAGGCGAGGCCGCAGGCCGAGCCGAAACACAACGCCACGCCGCGAGGCGAGGCCGTAGGCCGAGGCGAGCTGCGTTGAAGGTGAGGCCGAAGGCCAAGCTCCGCGTAGGGCGTAGCCCGGAGCGTCCCCCCCAAATCAAAGATGGCCGCCATACAAGTTTAGATTTTTAAGGTGAGGCGAGGTCGAAGACCGAGCCGAACGCGCGAGGCGAGGCCGAAGGCCGAGCTGAGCCGCGCATAGTGTGAGGCCGAAGGCCGAACTCCGCGTAGGGCGAAGCCCGGAGCGTCCCCCCCCCAATCAAAGATGGCCGCCGTACATGTTTAGATTTTTAAGGTGAGGCGAGGCCGAAGGCCGAGCTCCGCGTAGGGCGAAGCCCGAAGCGTCACCAAGCATATTACCAGCCGACCGCCATCATATCGACATGAGTGTCGTTTAATACGTTTTCTGGGGTGCTGATTGCGAAAATGACATCTATTTTTAAATCCAGGACGGTAGACATGCAGTTAAAAAAAAATCTGTCATGGGTGTCGTTTAATAGGTTTTCTGGGATGCTGATTACGAAACTGACATCCATTTTGAAATCCAAGATGGCGGTCGTGACAAACCAAAAAGAGTATGAACGCCTTTTTGACCCTACAAATAGGGTAGCACAACCGCCTCTCGGCCTGCTTTAGCAGGTCGCGCATTACGCGAAACCTAGTTATATTATATAACTAGTTATTATATTATATAAAGCTACAATACCACTGACTGACTGACTGACTGGGTGACAGAATTGTTCTCCCAGATGGAGCGGCGGGAGGTGAAAACTTTGTATGGGAGGTGTGGAGTGGGTGATGCGGAGGGTACGGGAAAACCTCGAGATCCTCGGATCCACCTTCTCATCAGGTGGCGACCCACCTTCCCGGGCGAACCGTTGCAGATGGAGCGGTGGCGCTCGAACTAAGGTCGACCCACACCATGGTCGAATTCTACCGGTGACGTAATTTTTTCGATTTTCGCAAAAACAAGATGGCCGCCATATAAAATGTTTATTGCTGTATCTCCGGATCCGTTTGACATAAGTGGAGTGTGCTCGAAAAAATGTTTTACAAGGGGGTGGAGGGCAGCTGGCTGTCAAATTTTTTTTTCAAGATGGCGGATCCAAGATTGCGGCCGGTAATGAAGTTGCTCCGATCCGGACGAAAATCGGTATCTGGGGGGTTTGGGGGACGAATATTTCGAATATCGGGTCAGTTTTTCGATTCTACCATTTTCCAAGATTGCCGCCATACAAGGAGTGGTGAGGCGAGGCCGCAGGCCGAGCCTTATCTTGTATGGGGGGTATGGGGGTCGCAGATTCCGAATATCGGGTCAGTTTTTCGATTCCACCATTTTCCAAGATGGCCGCCATACAAGGAGTGGTGAGGCGAGGCCGCAGGCCGAGCCGAACCACGACGCCACGCCGCGAGGCGAGGCCGTAGGCCGAGGCAAGCTGCGTAAAAGGCGAGGCCGAAGGCCGAGCTCCGCGCAGGGTGTAGCCCGGAGCGTCCCCCCCCCAAATCCAAGATGGCCGCCATACAAGTTTAGATTCTAAAGGTGAGGCGAGGTCGAAGACCGAGCCAAACGCGCGAGACGAGGCCGAAGGCCGAGGCGAGCCGCGTATAGGGTGAGGCCGAAGGCCGAACTCTGCGTAGGGCGAAGCTCGGAGCGTCCCCCCCCCAATCAAAGATGGCCGCCACACAAGTTTAGATTTTTAAGGTGAGGCGAGGTCGCAGACCGAGCCGAACGCGCGAGCCGAGGCCGTAGGCCGAGGTGAGCTGCGTATAGGGCGAGGCCGAAGGCCGAGCTCCGCGTAGGGCGAAGCCCGAAGCGTCACCAAGCATATTACCAGCCGACCGCCATCATACCGACATGGGTGTCGTTTAATAGGTTTTCAGGGGTGCTGATTTCGAAAATGACATCCATGGTGGTCGTGACTATCCAAAGTATGAACGCCTTTTTGACCCTTCAAATAGGGTAGCACAACCGCCTCGCGGCCTGCTTTAGCAGGTCGCGCACCACGCCAAACCTAGTTATTATTATATTATATAAAGCTATAATACCACTCACTGACTCACTGGGTGACAGAATTGTTCTCCCAGATGGAGCGGCGGGAGGTGAAAACTTTGTATGGGGGTGTGGAGAGGGTGGTGCGGAGGGTACGGGAAAACCTCGAGATCCTCGGATCCACCTTCTCATCAGGTGGCGACCCACCTTCCCGGGCGAACCGTTGCAGATGGAGCGGTCGCGCTCGAACTAAGGTCGACCCACACCCTGATCAAATTCTACCGGTGACGTCATTTTTTCGATTTTTGCAAAAACAAGATGGCCGCCATACAAAATGATTATTGCTGTATCTCCGGAACCGTTTGACATAAGTGGAGTGTGCTCGAACAAATGTTTCACAGGAGTGTGAGGGGCAGGTGGCTGTCAAACTTTTTTTTCAAGATGGCGTATCCAAGATGGCGGCCGGAAATGAAGTTGCTCCGATCCGGACGAAAATCGGTATCTGGGGGGTTTGGGGGACGAAGATTTCGAATATCGGGTCATTTTTTCGATTCCATCATTTTCCAAGATGGCCGCCATACAAGGAGTGGTGAGGCGAGGCCGCAGGCCGAGCCGAACCACGACGCCACGCCGCGAGGCGAGGCCGTAGGCCGAGGCGAGCTGCGTAAAAGGCGAGGCCGAAGGCCGAGCTCCGCGCAGGGTGTAGCCAAGAGCGTCCCCCCTCCGAAATCCAAGATGGCCGCCATACAAGTTTAGATTCTAAAGGTGAGGCGAGGTCGAAGACCGAGCCGAACGCGCGAGGCGAGGCCGAAGGCCGAACTCCGCGTAGGGCGAAGCCCGGAGCGGCCCCCCCCCAATCAAAGATGGCCGCCATACAAGTTTAGATTCTAAAGGTGAGGCGAGATCGAAGACCGAGCCGAACGCGCGAGGCGAGGCCGTAGGCTGAGGCGAGCTGCATATAGGGTGTGGCCGAAGACCGAGCTCTGCGTAGGGCGAAGCCCGGAGCGGCCCCCCCCCAATCAAAGATGGCCGCCATACAAGTTTAGATTCTAAAGGTGAGGCGAGATCGAAGACCGAGCCGAACGCGCGAGGCGAGGCCGTAGGCCGAGGCGAGCTGCATATAGGGTGTGGCCGAAGACCGAGCTCCGCGTAAGGCGAAGCCCGAAGCGTCAACAAGCATATTACGAGCCGACCGCCATCATACCCATATGGGTGTCGTTTAATAGGTTTTCAGGGGTGCTGATTTCTAAAATGACATCCATTTTGAAATCAAAGATGGCGGACATGGATTTTTTGGAAAATACCGTCATGGGTGTCGTTTAATAGGTATTCGGGGGTGCTGATTCCGAAAATGACATACGTTTTGAAATCCAAGATGGCGGACATAACTTTTTTGCAAAAAATCGTCATGGGTGTCGTTTTTGGGTATTCAGGGGTGCTGATTAAGAAAATAACATCCATTTTTAAATCTAAGATGGCGGCCGTGAAAAACAAAAAAAATTAAAAACTTTTTTAAAATTTATAAAAAAAGGCACAACCGCCTCGCGACCTGCTAAAGCAGAGGCGCAAGGCGAGGCCGAAGGCCGAGGCGAGCCGCGTATAGGGTGAGGCCGAAGGCCGAACTCCGCGTAGGGCGAAGCCCGGAGCGTCCCCCCCCCCAATCAAAGATGGCCGCCACACAAGTTTAGATTTTTAAGGTGAGGCGAGGTCGCAGACCGAGCCGAACGCGCGAGCCGAGGCCGTAGGCCGAGGTGAGCTGCGTATAGGGCGAGGCCGAAGGCCGAGCTCCGCGTAGGGCGAAGCCCAAAGCGTCACCAAGCATATTACCAGCCGACCGCCATCATACCGACATGGGTGTCGTTTAATAGGTTTTCAGGGGTGCTGATTTCGAAAATGACATCCATGGTGGTCGTGACTATCCAAAGTATGAACGCCTTTTTGACCCTACAAATAGGGTACCACAACCGCCTCGCGGCCTGCTTTAGCAGGTCGCGCACCACGCGAAACCTAGTTATTATATTATATAAAGCTGCAATACCACTCACTCACTCACTGGGTGACAGAATTGTTCTCCCAGATGGAGCAACGGGAGGTGAAAACTTTGTATGGGAGTGTGGAGAGGGTGGTGCGGAGGGTACGGGAAAACCTCGAGATCCTCTGATCCACCTTCTCATCAGGTGGCGACCCACCTTCCCGGGCGAACCGTTGCAGATGGAGCGGTCGCGCTCGAACTAAGGTCGACCCACACCCTGGTCAAATTCTACCGGTGACGTCATTTTTTCGATTTTTGCAAAAACAAGATGGCCGCCATACAAAATGATTATTGCTGTATCTCCGGAACCGTTTGACATAAGTGGGGTGTGCTCGAACAAATGTTTCACAGGAGTGTGAGAAGCAGGTGGCTGTCAAATTTTTTTTTCAAGATGGCGTATCCAAGATGGCGGCCGGAAATGAAGTTGCTCCGATCTGGACGAAAATCGGTATCTGGGGGGTTTGGGGGACGAAGATTTCGAATATCGGGTCATTTTTTCGATTCCACCATTTTCCAAGATGGCCGCCATACAAGGAGTGGTGAGGCGAGGCCGCAGGCCGAGCCTAACCACGACGCCACGCCGCGAGGCGAGGCCGTAGGCCAAGGCGAGCTGCGTAAAAGGCGAGGCCGAAGGCCAAGCTCCGCGCAGGGCGTAGCCCGGAGCGTCCCCCCCCCGAAATCCAAGATGGCCGCCATACAAGTTTAGATTCTAAAGGTGTGGCGAGGTCGAAGACCGAGCCGAACGCGCGAGGCGAGGCCGAAGGCCGAACTCCGCGTAGGGCGAAGCCCGGAGCGGCCCCCCCCCCAATCAAAGATGGCCGCCATACAAGTTTAGATTCTAAAGGTGAGGCGAGATCGAAGACCGAGCCGAACGCGCGAGGCGAGGCCGTAGGCCGAGGCGAGCTGCGTATAGGGTGAGGCCGAAGACTGAGCTCCGCGTAGGGCGAAGCCCGGAGCGGCCCCCCCCCCCAATCAAAGATGGCCGCCATACAAGTTTAGATTTTTAAGGTGCGGCGAGGTCGCAGACCGAGCCGAACGCGCGAGCCGAGGCCGTAGGCCGAGGCGAGCTGCTTATAGGGTGAGGCCGAAGACCGAGCTCCGCGTAAGGCGAAGCCCGAAGCGTCAACAAGCATATTACGAGCCGACCGCCATCATACCCATATGGGTGTCGTTTAATAGGTTTTCAGGGGTGCTGATTTCTAAAATGACATCCATTTTGAAATCAAAGATGGCGGACATGGATTTTTTGGAAAATACCGTCATGGGTGTCGTTTAATAGGTATTCGGGGGTGCTGATTCCGAAAATGACATACGTTTTGAAATCCAAGATGGCGGACATAACTTTTTTGCAAAAAATCGTCATGGGTGTCGTTTTTGGGTATTCAGGGGTACTGATTAAGAAAATAACATCCATTTTTAAATCTAAGATGGCGGCCGTGAAAAACAAAAAAAATTAAAAACTTTTTTAAAATTTATAAAAAAAGGCACAACCGCCTCGCGACCTGCTTTAGCAGGTCGCGCACCACGCGAAACCTAGTTATTATACTATATAAAGCTACATTACCACTCACTCACTGACTGGGTGATTGACATAATTTTTCTCCCAGAAGGAGGGTCGGGAGGTGAAAATGATGTATGGGGGGTGTGGTCAGAATTTTCCGTCGAGTATGGGAAAACCTCGACATCTTCGGATTCTCCTCCTCATCAGGTCGCGACCCACCTTCCCGGGCAAACCGTTGGAGTTGGACCCGTAAAGCTCGAACAAAGGTCGACCGGCACCCTGGTCGAAGTCTAACAGTAACAATTTTTTTTCGGTCTTCAAAAAAACAAGATGGCCGCCATATTAAAGTGATATTTCGGTATATCCTCCGATTTAGACCAAACTCGGTATCCGGGGGTTTTTGGGGTCGCTGAATCCGAATATATGGAAAGTTTTGCGATTCCGCCATTTTCAAAGATGGCCGCCATACAAGGAGTGGAGAGGCGAGGCCGAAGGCCGAGCTCCGCGTAGGGCGAAGCCCGGAGCGTCCCCCCCCCCTCAAATCCAAGATGGCTGCCATTTAAGTTTAGATTCTAAAGGTGAGGCGAGGTCGTAGACCGAGCCGAGCTGCGTATAGGGCAAGGCCGAAGGCCGAGCTCCGCGTAGGGCGAAGCCCGAAGCGTCACCAAGCATCTTACCGGCGGCCGACCGCAATCCGAAAATTTCATATTCGCCATCTTGGATTTTAGTTAGGGAAATCGTGACGCGAAGGGCGAAGCCCGGATACAAAAGTGATATTTCGGTATATCCTCCGATTCGGACAAAACTCGGTATCCGGGGGTTTTTGGGGTCCGCCATACAAAAGTGATATTTCGGTAAATCCTCCGATTCGGATAAAACTCGGTATCCGGGCGTTTTTGGGTCGCTGAATCCGAATATCTGGTAAGTTTTCAATTCCGCCATTTTCCAAGATGGTTGCCATACAAGGAGTGGTGAGGCGAGGCCGAAGGCCGAGCCGAACCACGACGCGCTGCATGGCGAGGCCGCAGGCCGAGGCGAGCTGCGTATAAAGCGAGGCCGAAGGCCGAGCTCCGCGTAGGGCGAAGCCCGGAGCGTCCCCCCCCCCAATTCAAGATGGCCGCCGTTTAAGTTTAGATTCTAAAGGTGAGGCGAGGCCGAAGGCCGAGCCGAGCTGCGTATAGGGCGAGGCCGAAGGCTGAGCTCCGCGTAGGGCGAAGCCCGAAGCGTCACCAAGCATCTTACCCACCGACCGTCATCCGAAAATTTCATATCCGCCATCTTGGATTTTAGTTGGGGAAATCGTGACGCGAAGGGCGAAGCCCGGAGCGTCTTGATTCTCCCCACCAAAAATCCAAGATGGCGGATATGAAATTATCGGGCATACCGACATGGGTGTCGTTTAAAAGGTTTTCGGGTGTGGTGATTCCAAAAATGACATCAATTTTGAAATCCAAGATGGAAGACATGCAATTTTTAGAAAAACTGTCATTGGTGTCGTTTGATAAGTTTTCGGGGATGCTGATTCCGAAAATGACATTTATTTATTTATAAAACCAAAAAAGTATGAACGCCTTTTTGACCCTACAAATAGGGTAGCACAACCGCCTCGCGGCCTGCTTTAGCAGGTCGCGCACCACGCGAAAACTAGTTATATTATATTATATTATATAAAGCTACAATACCACTGACTGACTGACTGACTGACTGGGTGACAGAATTGTTCTCCCAGATGGAGCGGCGGGAGGTGAAAACTTTGTATGGAGATTGTGGAGAAAGTGTCGCGGAGGGTACGGAAAAACCTCGAGATCCTCGGATCCTCCTTCTCATCAGGTGGCGACCCACCTTCCCGGGCGAACCGTTGCAGATGGAGCGGTGGCGCTCGAACAAAGGTCAACCCACACCCTAGTCGAATTCTACCGGTGACGTCATTTTTTCGATTTTCGCAAAAACAAGATGGCCGCCATACAAAATGGTTATTGCTGTATCTCCGGAACCGTTTGACATAAGTGGGGTGTGCTCGAACAAATGTTTTACAGGGGGGTGAGGGGCAGGTGGCTGTCAATTTTTTTTTTCAAGATGGCGGATCCAAGATGGCGGCCGGAAATGAAGTTGCTCCGATCCGGACGAAAATCGGTATTTGGGGGGTTTGGGGGACGAAAATTCTGAATATCAGTTTTTCGATTCCACCATTTTCCAAGATGGCCGCCATACAAGGAGTGGTGGGGCGAGGCCGCAGGCCGAGCCGAAACACAACGCCACGCCGCGAGGCGAGGCCGTAGGCCGAGGTGAGCTGCGTTGAAGGTGAAGCCGAAGGCCAAGCTCCGCGTAGGGCGTAGCCCGGAGCGTCCCCCCCCAAATCCAAGATGGCCGCCATACAAGTTTAGATTCTAAAGGTGAGGCGAGGTCGAAGACCGAGCCGAACGCGCGAGGCGAGGCCGTAGGCCGAGGCGAGCCGCGTATGGGGTGAGGCCGAAGGCCGAACTCCGCGTAGGGCGAAGCCCGAAACGTCCCCCCCCCCAATCAAAGATGGCCGCCATACAAGCTTAGATTCTTAAGGTGAGGCGAGGTCGAAGACCGAGCCGAACGCGCGAGGCGAGGCCGAAGGCCGAGCTGAGCCGCGCATAGTGTGAGGCCGAAGGCCGAACTCCGCGTAGGGCGAAGCCCGGAGCGTCCCCCCCCCAATCAAAGATGGCCGCCGTACATGTTTAGATTTTTAAGGTGAGGCGAGGCCGAAGGCCGAGCTCCGCGTAGGGCGAAGCCCGAAGCGTCACCAAGCATATTACCAGCCGACCGCCATCATATCGACATGGGTGTCGTTTAATACGTTTTCTGGGGTGCTGATTGCGAAAATGACATCTATTTTTAAATCCAGGATGGTAGACATGCAGTTAAAAAAAATCTGTCATGGGTGTCGTTTAATAGGTTTTCTGGGATGCTGATTACGAAACTGACATCCATTTTGAAATCCAAGATGGCAGTCGTGACAAACCAAAAAGAGTATGAACGCCTTTTTGACCCTACAAATAGGGTAGCACAACCGCCTCGCGGCCTGCTTTAGCAGGTCTTGCATTACGCGAAACCTAGTTATTATATTATATAAAGCTACAATACCACTCACTCACTGACTGGGTGACAGAATTGTTCTCCCAGATGGAGCGGCGGGAGGTGAAAACTTTGTATGGAAAGTGTGGAGAGGGTGGTAAGGAGGGTACGGGAAAACCTCGATATCCTCGGATCCACCTTCTCATCAGGTGGCGACCCACCTTCCCGGGCGAACCGTTGCAGATGGAAAGGTCGCGCTCGAACTAAGGTCGACCCACACCCTGGTCGAATTCTACCGGTGACGTCATTTTTTGGATTTTCGCAAAAACAAGATGGCCGCCATACAAAATGATTATTGCTGTATCTCCGGAACCGTTTGACATAAGTGGGGTGTGCTCGAACAAATGTTTTACAGGGGGGTGAGGGGCAGGTGGCTGTCAAATTTTTTTTTCAAGATGGCGGATCCAAGATGGCGGCCGGAAATGAAGTTGCTCCGATCCGGACGAAAATCGGTATCTGGGGGGTTTGGGGTGCGAAGATTCCGAATATCGGGTCAGTTTTTCGATTCCACCATTTTCCAAGATGGCCGCCATACAAGGAGTGGTGAGGCGAGGCCGCAGGCCGAGCCGAACCACGACGCCACGCCGCGAGGCGAGGCCGTAGGCCGAGGCGAGCTGCGTAAAAGGCGAGGCCGAAGGCCGAGCTCCGCGCAGGGTGTAGCCCGGAGCGTCCCCCCCCCAAATCCAAGATGGCCGCCATACAAGTTTAGATTCTAAAGGTGAGGCGAGGTCGAAGACCGAGCCGAACGCGCGAGACGAGGCCGAAGGCCGAGGCGAGCCGCGTATAGGGTGAGGCCGAAGGCCGAACTCCGCGTAGGGTGAAGCCCGGAGCGTCCCCCCCCCAATCAAAGATGGCCGCCATACAAGTTTAGATTCTAAAGGTGAGGCGAGGTCGAAGACCGAGCCGAACGCGCGAGGCGAGGCCGAAGGCCGAGGCGAGCCGCGTATAGGGTGAGGCCGAAGGCCAAACTCCGCGTAGGGCGAAGCCCGGAGCGTCCGTCCCCCCCCAATTCTAGATGGCGGCAAGTTTAGATTCTAAAGGTGAGGCGAGGTCGAAGACCGAGCCGAACGCGCGAGGTGAGGCCGAAGGCCGAGGCGAGCCGCGTATAGGGTAGGGCCGAAGGCCGAACTCCGCGTAGGGCGAAGCCCGGAGCGTCCCCCCCTCAATCAAAGATGGCCGCCATACAATTTTAGATTTTTAAGGTGAGGCGAGGTCGCAGACCGAGCCGAACGCGCGAGCCGAGGCCGTAGGCCGAGGCGAGCTGCGTATAGGGCGAGGCCGAAGGCCGAGCTCCGCGTAGGGCGAAGCCCGAAGCGTCACCAAGCATATTACCAGCCGACCGCCATCATACCGACATGGGTGTCGTTTAATAGGTTTTCGGGGTTGCTGATTCCGTAAATGACATCCATTTTGAAATCCAAGATGTCCGACATGTGTTTTCAAAAAAAATTACAAAAAACTAAATGAACGCCTGTTTGACCCTACAAATAGGGTAGCACAACCGCCTCGCGGCCTGCTTTAGCAGGTCGCGCACCACGCGAAAACTAGTTATACTATATAAAGCTACATTACCACTGACTGACTGACTGATTGACATAATTGTTCTCCCAGAAGGAGGGTCGGGAGGTGAAAATGATGTATGAGAGGTGTGGTCAGAATTTTTCGTTGAGTATGGAAAAACCTCGACACCTTCGGATTCTTCTCCTCATCAGGTCGCGACCCACCTTCCTGGGCGAACCGTTGGACTTGGACCGGTGGTGCTCGAACAAAGGTCGACCCACACCCTGGTCGAAGTCTACCGGTGACAAAATTTTTTCGATTTTTAAAAAAACAAAATGGCCGCCATACAAAAACGAGATTTTTGTATCTCCTCTGATCCGGACCAAATTCGGTATCCTGGGGTTTTAGGGGTCGCTGAATCTGAATATCTAATAAAATTTTTGATATTGCCATTTTCCAAGATGGCCGCCATACAAGGAGTGGTGAGGCGAGGCCGAAGGCCGAGCCGAACCACGACGTGCCGCGAGGCGAGGCCGCAGGCCGAGGCGAGCTGCGTATAAGGCGAGGCCGAAGGCCGAGCTCCGCGTAGGGCGAAGCCCGGAGCGTCCCCCCCCCAATCCAAGATGGCCGCCATTTAAGTTTAGATTCTAAAGGTGAGGCGAGGTCGTAGACCGAGCTGACCGCGCGAGGCGAGGCCGAAGGCCGAGCCGAGCTGCGTATAGGGCGAGGCCGAAGGCCGAGCTCCGCGTAGGGCGAAGCCCGAAGCGTCACCAAGCATCTTACCGGCCGACCGCCATCCGAAAATTTCATATCTGCCATCTTGGATTTTAATTGGGGGAATCGTGACGCGAAGGGCGAAGCCCGGAGCGTCTCGATTCTCCCCACCAAAAATCCAAGATGGCGGATTTGAAATTTTCGGGCATGTCGACATGGGTGTCGTTTACTAGGTTTTCGGGGGTGCTGATTCTGAAAATGACATCCATTTTGAATTCCAAGATGGCGGACATGCATTTTTTATAAAAAACCGACATGGGTGTCGTTTGATAGGTTGTCGGGGGTGCTGATTCTTAAAATGACATCCATTTTGAAATCAAAGATGGCGGACATGCATTTTTTGGAAAAATCCGTCATGGGTGTCGTTTTTTAGGTTTTCGGGGGTACTGATACTTAAAATAACATCGATTTTTAAATCCAAGATGGTGGCCGTGAAAAACCAAAAAAATAATAAACGCCTTTTTGACCCTACAAATAGGGTAGCACAACCGCCTCGCGGATATAGCTACATTACCACTCACTCACTGACTGACTGACTCACTGATTGACATAATTGTTCTCCCAGAAGGAGGGTCGAGAGGTGAAAATGATGTATGGGAGGTGTGGTGAGAATTTTTCGTCGAGTATGAGAAAACCTTGACTTCTTCGGATTCTCCTCCTCATCAGGTCACGACCCACCTTCCCGGGCGAACCGTAGGACTTGGACCGGTGGTGCTCAAACAAAGGTCGACTCACACTCTGGTCAAAGTCTACTAGTGACAATTTTTTTTCGATTTTCAAAAAACAAGATGGCCGCCATGCTAAAGTGACATTTTGGTATATCCTCCGATTCGGACAAAACTCGGTATCCGGGAGTTTTTGGGGTCGCTCAATCCGAATATCTGGTAAGTTTTTCAATTCCGCCATTTTCCAAGATGGCCGCCATACAAGGAGTGGTGAGGCGAGGCAGATGGCCGAGCTCCGCGTAGGGCGAAGCCCGGAGCGTCCCCGCCCCAATCCAAGATGGCCGCCATTTAAGTTTAGATTCTAAAGGCGAGGCGAGGCCGAAGGCCGAGCCGAGCTGCGTATAGGGCGAGGCCGAAGGCCGAGCTCCGCTTAGGGCAAGGCCCGAAGCGTCACCAAGCATTTTACCGGCTGACCGCAATCCGAAAATTTCATATCCGCCATCTTGGATTTTAGTTGGGAGAATCGTGACGCGAAGGGCGAAGCCCGGAGCGTCTCGATTCTCCCCACCAAAAATCTAAGATGGCGGAAATGAAATTTTCGGGCATACCGACAATGGGTATCGTTTAATAGGTTTTCGGGTGTGATGATTTTAAAAATGACATTATTTTTTAATTCAAGATGGCGGACATGCATTTTTTGTGAAAAACTGTCATGGGAGTCGTTTGATAGTTTTTCGGGGATGCTGATCCCGAAAATGACATTTATTTTCAAATTCAAGATGGAGTTTTTTATGTTTTCGGGGGTACTAATTCTTAAAATAACATTGATTTTTAAATCCAAGATGGTGGCCGTGAAAAACCAAAAAAAGAATGAACGCCTTTTTGACCATACAAATAGGGTAGCATACCTGCCTCGCGGCCTGCTTTAGCAGGTCGCGCACCACGCGAAAATATAACTAGTTATATTATATAAAGCTACAATACAACTCAATGACTGGGTGACAGAATTGTTCTCCCAGATGGAGTGGCGGGAGGTGAAAACTTTGTATGGGGGTTGTGGAGAAGATGACGTGAAAGGTACGAGAAAACCTCGAGATTCTCGGATCCACCTTCTCATCAGGTGGCGACCCACCGTCCCGGGCGAACCGTTGCAGATGGATTGGTGGCGCTCGAACTAAGGTCGATCCACACCCTAATCGAATTCTACCGGTGACGTCATTTTTTCGATTTTCGCAAAAACAAGATGGCCGCTATACAAAATGATTATTGCTGTATCTCCGGAACCGTTTGACATAAGTGGGATGTGCTCGAACAAATGTTTTACAAGGGGATGAGGGGCAGGTGGCTGTCAAAATTTTTTTTCAAGATGACGGATCCAAGATGGCGGCCGAAAATGAAGTTGCTCCGATCCAGACGAAAATCGGTATCTCTGGGGTTTGGGGGTCGAAAATTCCGAATATTGGGTCAGTTTTTCGATTCCACCATTTTCCAAGATGGCCGCCATACAAGGAGTGGTGAGGCGAGGCCGCAGGCCGAGCCGAACCACGACGCCACGCCGCGAGGCGAGGCCGTAGGCCGAGGCGAGCTGCGTTGAAGGTGAGGCCGAAGGCCGAGCTCCGCGTAGGGCGTAGCCCGGAGCGTCCCCCCCCAAATCCAAGATGGCCGCCATACAAGTTTAGATTCTAAAGGTGAGGCGAGGTCGAAGACCGAGCCGAACGCGCGAGGCGAGGCCGTAGGCCGAGGCTAGCCGCGTATGGGGTGAGGCCGAAGGCCGAACTCCGCGTAGGGCGAAGCCCGGAGCGTCCCCCCCCCCAATCAAAGATGGCCGCCATACAAGTTTAGATTTTTAAGGTGAGGCGAGGTCGAAGACCGAGCCGATCGCGCGAGGCGAGGCCGAAGGCCGAGCTGAGCCGCGCATAGTGTGAGGCCGAAGGCCGAACTCCGCGTAGGGCGAAGCCCGGAGCGTCCCCCCCCCAATCAAATATGGCCGCCGTACATGTTTAGATTTTTAAGGTGAGGCGAGGCCGAAGGCCGAGCTCCGCGTAGGGCGAAGCCCGAAGCGTCACCAAGCATATTACCAGCCGACCGCCATCATATCGACATGGGTGTCGTTTAATACGTTTTCTGGGGTGCTGATTGCGAAAATGACATCTATTTTAAATCCAGGATGGTAGACATGCAGTTAAAAAAAAATCTGTCATGGGTGTCGTTTAATAGGTTTTCGGGGATGCTGATTACGAAACTGACATCCATTTTGAAATCCAAGATGGCGGTCGTGACAAACCAAAAAGAGTATGAACGCCTTTTTGACCCTACAAATAGGGTAGCACAACCGCCTCGCGGCCTGCTTTAGCAGGTCGCGCATTACGCGAAACCTAGTTATTATACTATATAAAGCTACATTACCACTGACTGACTGGGTGATTGACATAATTGTTCTCCCAGAAGAAGGGTTGGGAGGTGAAAATGATGTATAGGGGGTGTTAATAATTGAAAGTCTTTACTACATTTTTTACCACGTTTTAATAGTATTTACAATAAAGATCAATAACTTTTTTAGCATAAAACAAATTAAAATAATTAAACGTAAAATCATAAGATAGCCATTTCTTCAGTAGTTCTTCTAGTATATATAAGGTTGCCATAGCAACGCGTCAACATTGGTTTTGACGCATGCGTAAAAATGGTCTTCTTGAAGAGAGCGCCTAAACATCTTCCCCCCCCTCGAGCACTTGAGGGTCTCGAGAAGCGTCTTCTTCATCCGACGACGAGGGTAATAAGGGACAAATCTTGTTCATAGCACGGCGCATAGTGCCCTTGCTGGTAGCAACATCTGCTACCCTGGTGACTCCATCCCGACCAGGAATAAGCTTTTGTATACGTCCCATAGGCCAATGAAGTGGAGGAGAACTTGCATCTTTGAGTATAACCATGTCACCTTCCTTGAGTCCTCTTTGTTCAATTTTCCACTTAAGGCGCTGTTGTAACTCGCAAAGGTATTCATGGCGCCAACGTTGCCAAAAGCATTGTCGCATCCTTTCAATGTGCTGATAGCGGTTGATTCGGTTTATGTTCATTTCTGGTAGAGTTGGCGATGGAAACGAGGTAAGTGCTCTACCAATCAGGAAGTGGCCAGGAGTTAAAGGATTAAGATCAGTAGGATCAGAAGAAAGGGGAGTCAAGGGTCTAGAATTAAGAATAGCTTCAATTTGAGTGAATAACGTAGATAACTCTTCAAAAGTGAAGTGTTGTTTACCTAAAGTTCGGGTCATGTGGAATTTGGCTGACTTTACGCCAGCTTCCCAAAGTCCGCCAAAGTGCGGGGCGTAAGCGGGTGAAAATCTAAAGATGATTGCCTCATTTGAACCAAAAGAAGAGATCTTTGCACTGCTCGATTTAAGAAAGTTTGCTAGCTCATTATTTGCCCCTACAAAATTTGTGCCGTTATCACAATAAACTTCATTAGACTTACCTTGACGCGAAATAAATCTACGGAAACAGAGAATAAAGATATCCGTGGATAGATCACTGGCAAGCTCTAGATGCAAAGCTTTGGTCGCAAAACAAACAAAGAGACAAAAATAACATTTAGTTATTCGAGATCCCCGGCCTTTACGATCTGTTATATAAAATGGACCGGCAAAGTCGACACCAGTCACCTGAAACGGAGGAGCTGGTGTAACTCTAGTGGCAGGTAAGTTACCCATTATTGGACTAATAGTGTTAGCCTTAATTCTTCTGCACAAAACGCAGTTATTTACGGTTGTTCTAGCTAAAATCCTATCCTTTAAGGGCCAAAAACGATCTCTGACACTATTTAAGAGCAATTGTGGACCGCAATGTAAGTTAATATTGTGCGTATGTCTAAAAATTAACTTGGTAAAATTGTGATTAGAGTCCAGCAAAGCAGGATGTTTTTTCGTAAAAACTTCAGACGAGTTTTGAATCCTACCACCCACGCGCAAAATGCCGACTTCATCGATATATGGAGTGAGAGACAAGATTCGAGAATTCTTGGACAAACTTTGGTTTTTACCTAAGATTGACACTTCATTAAGAAAACATTCTAATTGGTGTAGTCTAACCAATTTATTCAGTGAATCGTCCAATTCTTTCCAAATAAAACGTAATTACGTTCTTTGTAGAGTCAACAGTTTAGAAAACTTGTCAAAGTTTACTACTTCTTTGGATTTTGTGGTTGTATTAGTTGTAGTATAAGCAAAATGTGTTGAAATATCATTGTGAACAAAAGCTTTAGATTTTCTCTCAGGTACCTCGACGGACGGAATTTCAAGTTTTGGCCAATCAACAGGATCCCGTTGCAAAAAGGTAGGTCCATTCCACCATAGGTTAGTTTTTTTTAGATTTTTTGGCTCTAAACCTCGCGACGCTATGTCCGCCGGGTTGTCTTGACCTGGAACATGCCTCCATGCTGCAGTAGATGTGAGGTCTTGTATTTCACTCACTCGATTTGCAACAAAGGTTTGTAATTCACAAGGTTGTGTTGAGATCCAACAAAGCACAATCGTAGAATCTGTCCAATGGAAGACATTTGAGAAGCAGCAACGAAGAGCTTTACTAACCTTGGCATATAAGCGAGCGGCTAGTTGTGCTGCACAAAGCTCCAAACGAGGAATAGTAATTTGTTTTAATGGTGCCACCTTAGTTTTGGTGCAAAGAAGTCTGGTTATGATGTTTCCAAAAGAATCAATTGATCTAATATAGATACATGCAGCGTACGCAAATTCAGAAGCATCTGAGAATGAATGAAGCTCTAAAGATATAGCTTTATCAATAATGACGCATCTCGGAATCTGAATGCTAGCGAGCTGGTTTAGGCTGGACACAAAATCAGTCCATAATTTCTCAATGCTTGCTGGGACAGGATCATCCCAGTCTAATTTAGTAAGCCATAGTTTCTGAAGAATAATCTTAGGAGTAATTGTGCAAAGGCTCAATAATCCTAAGGGATCAAACAATTTTGCTGAATTTGACAAAATTAAACGTTTTGTTATTTGACCCGGCACTTCAATCTTGACCGGGAATTCAAACATGTCTGACGCTGGGTTCCATTTTAGACCTAATGCACTTGACTGTGCACAATAGTCCAAACCTTTCGGCGACATCGTAATATCTTCGAAAATAGATGGTGCATTTGTACGAAATTTACGTAATGGAAAACATGCGGAATTTAATGTCTTCGTGACTTCGGAAACTATACGATGCAATTCTTTCTTCGTTTGAGCTCCTGATATAAAATCATCAACATAAAAATCTTCTTTGATCAATTTCGATATCGTAGGATCCTGGCAGTCCTTTGATAATTGAAGTAAACACCTCGTACTCAGAAATGGGGCTGACGCTGTACCGTATGTGACAGTATTTAGTCGTAACACCTTTAAAGGCGATGCTTGTTCTTCACGCCATAATATCAGCTGTAAATTGCGTTGTTCTTCGTGAATTAATATTTGACGGTACATTTTTTCAACGTCACCCGTAACAACATATCTGTGCTGACGAAATCTAGTCAAAATTGAGACCAAGTCATCTTGCACAACAGGACCTATGTATTGAATGTCATTAAGAGATTTACCTGAAGTTGTTTTAGCCGAAGCATCGAACACTACTCTCAATTTAGTAGTCTCACGTTGTTCTCTTACGACCGCGTGATGCGGTAGATAATAACCTGATAAAGGTTTCGATATTTCGGTTAAATGCCCTAAAGATTCGTATTCATTAATGAATTTGCAATATTCTTGTTTGAAGTACGGTTTTGCATTCATTTTCTTTTCAATTTGAAGAAAACGCTTCTTAGCAGTTTCATATGAGTCTCCCAACGCTTCAGGTGGTTCACGAAGTGGAATTTGCACGGAAAATCGACCATTCTCTTCACGACGTGTGGTTTGAGAGAACAATTCCTCGCAATAGTCACGATCCTTCGATTCAAGTTTAGAAGGGGATAAATCATCCAGCTCCCAAAACTTAGTCAACTGTTGCCTTATTTCATGGCTGAACAGACATTTAACTTGATTTTTATGATGTTTGTTCCACCCCGTGGGACCAGACACGATCCAACCTAATGTTGTTTCTTGCAGGGTGGGCTTATTTAAACCTAGTCTTATTCTGCCTTCGCTGATCAAATCCCAAAATATATCGGCTCCAAGAAGCAGATCAATTTCCGCTGGCTGGTGGAAATTTGGGTCAGCTAGTTTAATATTGGAAGGAATGTTCAACTTGTGCACCGGTATTGGAGCTAACGGCAAGTTGTCAGTGATGCGTGGCAAAACAAAACATTTAACTGAAGAACAGAAAGAATTGTGCAAAGATTTTATCTTTACGTTGCAGTAGCGAGTAATATTTACAGCATTGTTGTTAATCCCAGACACACACTGGTCTGTGACCTGTTCTTTGATAGACGCCATTTGCTGCAACGCAGACTCACTTATGAACGAGGACTGGCTTCCACTGTCCAGTAACGCCCGCAAAATCGTTGTCTTCTCATTGTTGGTCACTTCCACCAAAGCAGTAGACAAAAGAGTTTGGTGTGAAGAAACCGCAGACATGCTCACTGACGATGAACCTGAGTTAGGCTTTACTTCGTCTTTTTTGTCATTATTTTCAGAAGATACTTGAGAAATAGGTGTCTGTTGTGGCACTGCTTGTTGTAGTCCTTCTCTGTGAATAATTGTGTTGTGTTTCTTTTTACAGATTCTGCAGCCACCTAACCTGCAATTAAAAGACTTGTGGCCGCCACGCAAACAATTACTACACAGCTGCCATTGATGGACCTTCGCTATTCGCTCTTCGATTGGCAATGACTTAAACTTGTCACATTCATGCAGTTTGTGTGGTTGTGAACAAAATTTGCAATTATAGATGTTGCTATCTAAAGAAGCGGCAGTTCCAGAAGCAGCCACGAATGACTTTGACTTATTAGAAGTTTGGCGCTTTTCGTTAGTACGGAAAGGTGAGGATAACTGACCTGCATTAACTGTCTCCAAAACATCTGCCCGAAGACGTAAGAAAGAGTAGAAATCTTCAAGTGAAGGCGACTCTTCAGAGCTTCGAAACTCTTCCCATTTCCGCAAAGTCTGAAGGTCAAGTTTAGCTGACGCTATGTATACGATCAGCGTGTCCCAATACTGAGTTTTCTCTCCTAAGTTATTCAGGGCGCTTAAGTTTTTTAACAAAGTATCAATCAAATTTCGAATTCCCGTATCTGACTCCTTATTCATTTTATCGATTGAAAACAGACATTTAAGATGTTCATTAATGAGGAGACGTTTCTTGTCGTATCTCTCACATAGAAGCGACCAAGCAACAGAATAGTTTTTGGCTGAAATGATAACGGAACTGATGACGTTACGCGCTGAACCTTCAAGATAGGAATTTAAGTAATGAAGTTTGTTAACGTCATCAATTCGTTCATTTTTGTGTATTAGAGACAAGAACATGTCGCGAAATTCCAGCCACTTACTAGCGCTGCCGTCAAAGGAAGGCATTTTAATAGGAGGCAGTTTTATGTTGTTAAAATGGTTAGGGCAACTGCTATAACTTGAGTTAGAACCCTCTTCCTTTTCCGACTTTTTCCATATGTCTAAAAGCTCTTGAGCCTGGGCGGATAACTCGAATATCCTATTCTCTGTTTTTTCCCTCTCTAAAAGTTGATCGCCCCCATCTCCTTCCTCTAATAGTTCTATTTCGGATTGAATTTCATTAAAAGATCCTGTCATTTGTTGCAAGCTATTTAAACGTATAGACAACTCATTAACTTGTCTTTTAGTTACTTCATCGGGTGTGATGTCTTTTAACGAATCAATGTATTTTTCAAATAATGTAACGCGACCTCGCAATGAAGCTCTTTGCTTCGATAACTTTTTAAAGTCACTCATCTTGAAGGAACAAATTACTTGATAAAAAAAGAACTCTTTCAAATAACTAAGTTGTCAAACAGTGAAAAGATCTCTGATTTAAAATGACATTAGTTGCGCAAACAAATAAAAATGGCGCAGAACTAAAATCATGACAAAATCAAGGCAAAATAACAAAGGAAATATGTCAATGAAAATAAGTATGTTAATAAATGTACAACTATAACTCAAAAACTCACTTAGTAAAATAGAAATTAGGAAAATCTCACCTTTTATGTCATAGAATAATTATCTCGGTTTACGAAAATATTAAAATGAAATTATAGAACGTTTATAGAGTTATCAATTGGTTATTCACAAAAGTCAAAGCTAGAAAATAGAAATAAAGAGGTTCAACTTTCCTGTGGTTAGAAGCGTTGCTCATCGCATAGCAGGAACTCTTTATTTGATACAAGGAGCATTGTTTCAGCCAAATGTAGGAATAAGCGTTGTTTCAGCTTTTCGTAGGCATCAGCGTTGTTTCAGCGTATCACGTCGCAGGTCACCAAATGTTAATAATTGAAAGTCTTTACTAAATTTTTTACCACGTTTTAATAGTATTTACAATAAAGATCAATAACTTTTTTAGCATAAAACAAATTAAAATAATTAAACGTAAAATCAAAAGATAGCCATTTCTTCAGTAGTTCTTCTAGTATATATAAGGTTGCCATAGCAACGCGTCAACATTGGTTTTGACGCATGCGTAAAAATGGTCTTCTTGAAGAGAGCGCCTAAACAGGGGGTTTGGTCAGAATTTTCCGTCGAGTATGGGAAAACCTCGATATCTTCGGATTCTCCTCCTCATCAGGTCACGACCCACCTTCCCGGGCAAACCGTTGGACTTGGACCGGTGGTGCTCGAACAAAGGTCGACCGACACCCTGGTCGAAGTCTACCGGTGTCAAAATTTTTCGATTTTCAAAAAAACAAAATGGCCGCCATACAAAAATGAAATTTTTGTATCTCCTCTGATTCGGACCGAATTCGGTATCCGGGAGTTTTAGGGGTCGCTGAATCCGAATATAGGAAAAGATTTTCGATTTCGCCATTTTCCAAGATGGCCGCCATACAAGGAGTGGTGAGGCGAGGCCGAAGGCCGAGCCGAACCACGACGCGCCGCGAGGCGAGGCCGCAGGCCGAGGCGAGCTACGTATAAGGCGAGGCCGAAGGCCGAGCTCCGCGTAGGGCGAAGCCTGGAGCGTCCCCCCCCCCAATCCAAGATGGCCGCCATTTAAGTTTAGATTCTAAAGGTGAGGCGAGGTCGTAGACCGAGCCGACCGCGCGAGGCGAGGCCGAAGGCCGAGCCGAGCTGCGCATAGGGCGAGGCCGAAGGCCGAGCTCCGCGTAGGGCGAAACCCGAAGCGTCACCAAGCATCTTACCGGCCGACCGCAATCCGAAAATTTAGTTGGGGGAATCGTGACGCGAAGGGCGAAGCCCGGAGCGTCTCGATTCTCCCCACCAAAAATCCAAGATGGCGGATATGAAATTTTCGGGCATGCCGACATGGGTGTCGTTTAAAAGGTTTTCGGGGGTGCTGATTCCGAAAATGACATCCATTTTGAAATCCAAGATGGCGTACATGCATTTTTTGTAAAAAAACAGTCATGGGTGTCGTTTAATACGTTTTCTAGGGTGCTGATGGCGAAAATGACATCTATTTTGAAATCCAAGATGGCGGACATGGATTTTTTGGAAAATACCGTCATGGGTGTCGTTTAATAGGTTTTCGGGGGTGCTGATTCCGAAAATGACATACGTTTTGAAATCCAAGATGGCGGACATGCATTTTTCGTGAAAAACTGTCATAGGTGTCGTTTGATAGATTTTTGGGGATGCCGATTCCGAAAACGACATTTATTTTCAAATCCAAGATGGCGGAAAAGCATTTTTTGGAAAAATCCGTCATGGGTGTCATTTTTTAGGTTTTCGGGGGTGCTGATTGCGAAAATGAAAACCATTTTGAAATCCAAGATTGCGGACATGCAGTTTAAAAAAAAATTGTCATGGGTGTCGTTAGTAAGGTTTTCGGGGGTGCTGACTACGAATTGACATCCATTTAGAAATCTAAGATCGCGGTCGTGACAAACCAAAAAAAGTATGAACGCCTTTTTGACCCTACAAATAGGGTAGCACAACCGCCTCACGGCCTGCTTTAGCAGGTCGCGCACCACGCGAAACCTAGTTATATTATATAAAGCTACAATACCACTTCGACTAACTAAGACTAAGTCTTCGACTCTCCTTCACCTATCGTCTTTGAATCGTCCGGTTCACGATCCTCTTGCTTTTGTGCCTGTTTCTGTTGACTCTGTGCGGAAAATAGTGCTTTCCATTTCATCTAATGCCGTTGGGAGTGATGACATTAGCCGCAAGATGTTGGTTCCCATCCTCGATATCATTCTTCCCTTCATTACTCATATCTTAAATTTTTCCCTGTTCTCTGGCACTTTTCCTTCAGCATGGAAAAGCGCTTATGTCATTCCTCTGCCTAAGATGAGTAATCCTTCTTCTCCTTGTCACTTTAGACCTATTTCTATATTGCCTTTTCTCTCTAAGGTGCTCGAGCGTATCGTTCACCAACAACTGTCCCTTTTCCTTTCCAAAGGCAACTTATTGAGCGCATTGCAGTCTGGTTTTCGGCCGGGTCACAGTACTGCGACTGCCTTGGTCAAAGTTTTTGATGATATCCGGCTCGGAATGGAACACCAAAACGTTACTGTCCTCACTCTTTTAGACTTCAGCAATGCGTTCAATACGGTTGATTTTGATGTTCTGATTTCTCTTCTGTCTTCTCTTAATATTTCTTCTTCTGTCACGACTTGGTTTCGTAGCTACCTATGTGGCCGCCGTCAGCGCGTCAGGATCAATGACAAATTTTCTGATTGGTGTGATATTACGGCTGGGGTGCCACAGGGTGGCGTTCTATCTCCTTTGCTTTTCTCTATCTTTATTAACAACATTACTCTTCACATCTCTTCCTCTTACCATCTTTACGCAGATGATCTGCAAATTTATACGCAGGCCAAAGTGGATGCAGTTGATGATGCCATTGCAGCCTTAAATGAAGACTTGTCTGCTGTTGCATCTTGGACGTCGGCTTTCGGTCTCAGGGTCAATCCTGCAAAGTCCCAGGCGATTATAATCGGCAGTTCCAGGCAATTATCCCGGATTGACATTTCTCACCTTCCCCCTATTTCTTTTCTCAGCACACCTATTCCCTTTTCCGCCACTGTTAAAAATCTTGGGGTCTTTTTCGATCAAACTTTGTCATGGAAAAAGCAGGTTGGTGAGGTTAGTCGGAGGATCTTTGCGTCAATGAGTTCGCTCAGAAGACTGAAGAACTTCCTGCCTATTCGAACTAAAGTTGCCTTGGCCCAATCCCTTCTCCTACCTATCCTCGATTACGCCGATTCCTGTTTTCTGGATCTTACTGTAGAGCAACTAAACAAGCTGGATCGACTGCAAAATGTTGCTATACGCTTTATTTTCGGATTACGGAAATACGACCACGTCTCGGAATATCGTGCTCAGCTTAGGTGGCTTCCGATCAGGTATCGGCGTAATCTCCATATCCTTTCCCTATTGTATAACATCCTCCATAATCCTTTATCGCCAAAGTATCTCAAGGATAGGTTTATACTTAAAGCTGCATCTAGCGGCCGGGAACCTCGCAGATGTACGGCGATGTTGCTGGAGTACCCGACTCACACCACTGATTTTTACAGTAAATCATTTACTGTGCAATCCGTGCGGCTATGGAATGCCCTTCCTCCTGATATAAGGCTGGCTAGCACTCTTCACAAATTTAAAAGTCTCGTTAGGGCACGCTTTGAGGTACAATGTGGCTACAAATAGTAATATATAACTATTTATCTGCAACGCGCTTTCCGACGCTGTGTGATGTGTGTGTGTATTATTGTATGTATATATTTATATTTATATATATATATATTTATATATATATTAGTTTATTATATTATAGTATTATTCGTATGTATAAATATGTAGGTTTGTAATATATCTATTTTTGTAGGATTTAAATAATTTAATAATTAATTTTTATCTTAATAATTTTATACCCCGCTATGATATTTCCTCTCTCAAATTCTTCCCTAAGGTTGCCTGGAAGAAATCGCTTAAAGCGATAAGGCCGCCTTATTGTATATGCCTTGGGTATATGTAAATGTATTGTTATTTTTAGTTATTTTTCTGTTTGTGTGTACAATAAAGTATATTTGATTTGATTTGATTTGATACCACTCAATGACTGGGTGACAGAATTGTTCTCCCAGATGGAGTGGCGGGAGGTGAAAACTTTGTATAGGGGTTGTGGAGAGGATGACGTGAAAGGTACGGGAAAACCTCGAGATCCTCGGATCCACCTTCTCTTCAGATGGCGACCCACCGTCCCGGGCGAACCGTTGCAGATGGAGCGGTGGCGCTCGAACTAAGGTCGATCCACACCCTGGTCGAATTCTACCGGTGACGTCATTTTTTCGATTTTCGCAAAAACAAGATGGCCGCCATACAAAATGATTATTGCTGTATCTCCGGAACCGTTTGACATAAGTAGGATGTGCTCGAACAAATGTTTTACAAGGGGATGAGGGGCAGGTGGCTATCAAAATTTTTTTTCAAGATGACGGATCCAAGATGGCGGCCGAAAATGAAGTTGCTCCGATCCAGACGAAAATCGGTATCTGGGGGGTTTGGGGGTCGAAAATTCCGAATATCGGGTCAGTTTTTCGATTCCACCATTTTCCAAGATGGCCGCCATACAAGGAGTGGTGAGGCGAGGCCGCAGGCCGAGCCGAACCACGACACCATGTTGCGAGGCGAGGTCGTAGGCCGAGGCGAGCTACGTAAAAGGCGAGGCCGGAGGCCGAGCTCCGCGTAGGTCGTAGCCCGGAGCGTCCCCCTCAAAATCCAAGATGGCCGCCATACAAGTTTAGATTCTAAAGGTGAGGCGAGGTCGAAGACCGAGCCGAACGCGCGAGGCGAGAACGAAGGCCGAGGCGAGCCGCGTATAGGGTGAGGCCGAAGGCCGAACTCCGCGTAGGGCGAAGCCCGGAGCGTCCCCCCCCCAATCAAAGGTGGCCGCCATACAAGTTTAGATTTTTAAGGTGAGGCGAAACCTAAGGCCGAGCTGAGCCGCGCATAGTGTGAGGCCGAAGGCCGAACTCCGCGTAGGGCGAAGCCCGGAGCGTCCCTCCCCCCAATCAAAGATGGCCGCCATACAAGTTTAGATTTTTAAGGTGAGGCGAGGTCGCAGACCGAGCCGAACGCGCGAGCCGAGGCCGTAGGCCGAGGCGAGCTTCGTATAGGGCGAGGCCGAAGGCCGAGCTCCACGTAGGGCGAAGTCCGAAGCGTCACCAAGCATATTACCAGCCGACCGCCATCATACCGACATGGGTGTCGTTTAATAGGTTTTCAGGGGTGCTAATTTCGAAAATGACATCCATTTTGAAATCCAAGATGGCGGACATGGACTTTTTGGAAAATACCGTCATGGGTGTCGTTTAATAGGTTTTCGGGGGTGCTGAATCTGAAAATGACATTCATTTCGAAATTGAAGATGGCGGACGTAATTTTTTCGATTCCACCATTTTCCAAGATGGCCGCCATACAAGGAGTGGTGAGGCGAGGCCGCAGGCCGAGCCGAACCACGACGCCAAGCCGCGAGGCGAGGCCGTAGGCCGAGGCGAGCTGCGTTGAAGGTGAGGCCGAAGGCCAAGCTCCGCGTAGGGCGTAGCCCGGAGCGTCCCCCCCCAAATCCAAGATGGCCGCCATACAAGTTTAGCTTCTAAAGGTGAGGCGAGTTCGAAGACCGAGCCGAAGGCCGAACTCCGCGTAGGGCGAAGCCCGGAGCGTCCCCCCCCCCAATCAAAGATGGCCGCCATACAAGTTTAGATTTTTAAGGTGAGACGAGGTCGAAGACCGAGCCGAACGCGCGAGGCGAGGCCGAAGGCCGAGCTGAGCCGCGCATAGTGTGAGGCCGAAGGCCGAACTCCGCGTAGGGCAAAGCCCGGAGCGTCCCCCCCCCAATCAAAGATGGCCGCCGTACATGTTTAGATTTTTAAGGTGAGGCGAGGCCGAAGGCCGAGCTCCGCGTAGGGCGAAGCCCGAAGCGTCACCAAGCATATTACCAGCCGACCGCCATCATATCGACATGGGTGTCGTTTAATACGTTTTCTGGGGTGCTGATTGCAAAAATGACATCTATTTTTAAATCCAGGATGGTAGACATGCAGTTAAAAAAAAATCTGTCATGGGTGTCGTTTAATAGGTTTTCGGGGATGCTGATTACGAAACTGACATCCATTTTGAAATCCAAGATGGCGGTCGTGACAAACCAAAAAGAGTATGAACGCCTTTTTGACCCTACAAATAGGGTAGCACATTCGCCTCGCGGCCTGCTTTAGCAGGTCGCGCATTACGCGAAACCTAGTTATTATATTATATAAAGCTGCAATACCACTGACTCACTGACTGACTGACTGGGTGACAGAATTGTTCTCCCAGATGGAGCGGCGGGAGGTGAAAACTTTGTATGGGAGGTGTGGAGTGGGTGACGCGGAGGGTACGGGAAAACCTCGAGATCCTCGGATCCACCTTCTCATCAGGTGGCGACCCACCTTCCCGGGCGAACCGTTGCAGATGGAGCGGTGGCGCTCGAACTAAGGTCGACCCACACCCTGGTCGAATTCTACCGGTGACGTCACTTTTTCAATTTTCGCAAAAACAAGATGGCCGCCATACAAAATGATTATTGCTGTATCTCCGGACCCGTTTGACATAAGTGGGGTGTGCTCGAACAAATTTTTTACAGGGGAGTGAGGGGCAGTGGCTGTCAAAATTTTTTTTCAAGGTGGTGGATCCAAGATGGCGGTCGGAAATGAAGTTGCTCCGATCCAGACGAAAATCGGGATTTGGGGGGTTTGGGGGACGAAGATTCCGAATATCGAGTCAGTTTTTCGATTCCACCATTTTCCAAGAAGGCCGCCATACAAGGAGTGGTGAGGCGAGGCCGCAGGCCGAGACGAACCACGACGCCACGCCGCGAGGCGAGGCCGTAGGCCGAGGCGAGCTGCGTAAAAGGCGAGGCCGAAGGCCGAGCTCCGCGCAGGGCGTAGCCCGGAGCGTCCCCCCCAAATCAAAGATGGCCGCCATACAAGTTTAGATTCTAAAGGTGAGGCGAGGTCGAAGACCGAGCCGAACGCGCGAGACGAGGCCGAAGGCCGAGGCGAGCCAAGTATAGGGTGAGGCTGAAGGCCAAACTCCGCGTAGGGCGAAGCCCGGAGCGTCCCCCCCCCCCCAATCAAAGATGGCCGCCATACAAGTTTAGATTCTAAAGGTGAGGCGAGGTCGAAGACCGAGCCGAACGCGCGAGGCGAGGCCGAAGGCCGAGGCGAGCCGCGTATAGGGTGAGGCCGAAGGCCGAACTCCGCGTAGGGTGAAGCCCGGAGCGTCCCCCCCCCCCAATTCTAGATGGCGGCAAGTTTAGATTCCAAAGGTGAGGCGAGGTCGAAGACCGAGCCGAACGCGCGAGGCGAGGCCGAAGGCCGAGGCGAGCCGCGTATAGGGTGAGGCCGAAGGCCAAACTCCGCGTAGGGCGAAGCCCGGAGCGTCCCCCCCCCAATCAAAGATGGCCGCCATACAAGTTTAGATTTTTAAGGTGAGGCGAGGTCGCAGACCGAGCCGAACGCGCGAGCCGAGGCCGTAGGCCGAGGCGAGCTGCGTATAGGGTGAGGCCGAAGGCCGAGCTCCGCGTAGGGCGAAGCCCGAAGCGTCACCAAGCATATTACCAGCCGACCGCCATCATACCGACATGGGTGTCGTTTAATAGGTTTTCAGGGGTGCTGATTTCGAAAATGACATCCATTTTGAAATCCAAGATGGTGGACCTGGATTTTTTGGAAAATACCGTCATGGGTGTCATTTAATAGGTTTTCGGGGGTGCTGATTCCGAAAATCACAAACGTTTTGAAATCCAAGATGGCGGACATACATTTTTTGCTTAATATCGTCATGGGTGTCGTTTTTTGGGTATTCAGGGGTGCTGTTTAAGAAAATAACATCCATTTTGAAATCCAAGATGGCGGCCGTGAAAAAAAAAAGGCAAATTTTTTGACCCTACAAATAGGGTAGCACAACCGCCTCGCGACCTGCTTTAGCAGGTCGCGCACCACGCGAAACCTAGTTTATATTATATAAAGCTACAATACCACTCACTCACTGACTGGGTGACAGAATTGTTCTCCCAGATGGAGCGGCGGGAGGTGAAAACTTTGTATGGGGGTTGTGGAGTGGGTGACGCGGAGGGTACGGGAAAACCTCGAGATCCTCGGATCCACCTTCTCATCAGGTGGCGACCCACCTTCCCGGGCGAACCGATGCAGATGGAGCGGTGGCGCTTGAACAAAGGTCGACCCACACTCTGGTCAAATTCTACAGGTGACGTCATTTTTTCGATTTTCGCAAAAACAAGATGGCCGCAATACAAAATAATTATTGCTGTATCTCCGGAACCGTTTGACATAAGTGGGGTGTGCTCGAACAAATGTTTTACAGAGGGGTGAGGAGCAGGTGTCTGTCAATTTTTTTTTTCAAGATGGCGGATCCAAGATGGCGGCCGGAAATGAAGTTGCTCCGATCCGGACGAAAATCGGTATCTGGGGGGTTTGAGAAACAAAAATTCCGAATATCGGGTCAGTTTTTCGATTCCAATATTTTCCAAGATGGCCGCCATACAAGGAGTGGTGAGGCGAGGCCGCAGGCCGAGCCGAACCACGACGCCACGCCGCGAGGCGAGGCAGTAGGCCGAGGTAAGCTGCGTAGAAGGCGAGGCCGAAGGCCGAGCTCTACGTAGGGCGTAGCCCGGAGCGTCTACCCCAAATCCAAGATGGCCTCCATACAAGTTTAGATTCTAAAGGTGAGGCGAGGTCGAAGACCGAGCCGAACGCGCGAGGCGAGGCCGAAGGCCGAGGCGAGCCGCGTATAGGGTGAAGCCGAAGGCCGAACTCCGCGTAGGGCGAAGCCCGGGGCATCCCCCCCTCAATCAAAGATGGCCGCCATACAAGTTTAGATTTTTAAGGTGAGGCGAGGTCGAAGACAAAGCCGCGTACAGGGTGAGGCCGAAGGCCGAACTCCGCGTAGGGCGAAGCCCGGAGCGTCCCCCCCCCAATCAAAGATGGCCGCCATACAAGTTTAGATTTTTAAGGTGACGCGAGGTCGCAGACCGAGCCGAACGCGCGAGCCGAGGCCGTAGGCCGAGGCGAGCTGCGTATAGGGTGAGGCCGAAGGCCGAGCTCCGCGTAGGGCGAAGCCCGAAGCGTCACCAAGCATATTACCAGCCGACCGCCATCATACCGACATGGGTGTCGTTTAATAGGTTTTTAGGGGTGCTGAATTCGAAAATGACATCCATTTTGAAATCCAAGATGGCGGACATGGATTTTTGGAAAATACCGATATGGGTGTCGTTTAATAGGTTTTCGGGGGTGCTGATTCCAAAATGACATACGTTTTGAAATCCAAGATGGCGGACATGTATTGTTTGTAAAATGGCGTCATGGGTGTCGTTTAATAGGTTTTTGGGTTTGCTGATTGCGAAAATGACATCCATTTTGAAATCCAAAATGGCGGACATGCAAATAAAAAAAAAATCTGTCATGGGTGTCATTTGATTGGTTTTCGGGGGTGCTGATTACGAAACTGACATGTCGTCATGTGTTTGGCGGTCGTGACAACCCAAAAAAGTATGAACACCTTTTTGACCCTACGACTAGGGGAGCACAACCGCCTCGCGGCCTGCTTTAGCAGGTCGCGCGCCACGCGAAACCTAGTTATTTTTATATTATATAAAGCTACAATACCACTCAATGACTGGGTGACAGAATTGTTCTCCCAGATGGAGTGGCGGGAGGTGAAAACTTTGTATGGGGGTTGTGGAGAGAATGACGTGAAAGGTACGGGAAAACCTCGAGATCTTCGGATCCACCTTCTCATCACGTGGCGACCCACCGTCCCGGGCGAACCGTTGCAGATGGAGCAGTGGCACTCGAACTAAGGTCGACTCACACCCTGGTCGAATTCTACCGGTGACGTCATTTTTTCGATTTTCGCAAAAACAAGATGGCCGCCATACAAAATGATTATTGCTGTATCTCCGGAACCGTTTGACATAAGTGGGATGTGCTCGAACAAATGTTTTACAAGGGGATGAGGGACAGGTGGCTGTCAAAATTTTTTTTCAAGATGACGGATCCAAGATGGCGGCCGAAAATGAAGTTGCTCCGATCCAGACGAAAATCGGTATCTGGGGGGTTTGGGGGTCGAAAATTCCGAATATCGGGTCAGTTTTTCGATTCCACCATTTTCCAAGATGGCCGCCATACAAGGAGTGGTGAGGCGAGGCCGCAGGCCGAGACGAACCACGACGCCATGTTGCGAGGCGAGGTCGTAGGCCGAGGCGAGCTACGTAAAAGGCGAGGCCGGAGGCCGAGCTCCGCGTAGGTCGTAGCCCGGAGCGTCCCCCCCCAAATCCAAGATGGCCGCCATACAAGTTTAGATTCTAAAGGTGAGGCGAGGTCGAAGACCGAGCCGAACGCGCGAGGCGAGAACGAAGGCCGAGGCGAGCCGCGTATAGGGTGAGGCCGAAGGCCGAACTCCGCGTAGGGCGAAGCCCGGAGCGTCCCCCCCCCAATCAAAGGTGGCCGCCATACAAGTTTAGATTTTTAAGGTGAGGCGAGGTCGAAGACCGAGCAAAACGTGCGAGGCGAAACCTAAGGCCGAGCTGAGCCGCGCATAGTGTGAGGCCGAAGGCCGAACTCCGCGTAGGGCGAAGCCCGGAGCGTCCCTCCCCCCAATCAAAGATGGCCGCCATACAAATTTAGATTTTTAAGGTTAGGCGAGGTCGCAGACCGAGCCGAACGCGCGAGCCGAGGCCGTAGGCCGAGGCGAGCTGCGTATAGGGCGAGGCCGAAGGCCGAGCTCCACGTAGGGTGAAGTCCGAAGCGTCACCAAGCATATTACCGACCGCCATCATACCGACATGGGTGTCGTTTAATAGGTTTTCAGGGGTGCTGATTTCGAAAATGACATCCATTTTGAAATCCAAGATGGCGGACATGGACTTTTTGGAAAATACCGTCATGGGTGTCGTTTAATAGGTTTTCGGGGGTGCTGAATCTGAAAATGACATTCATTTCGAAATTCAAGATGGCGGACGTAATTTTTTTGCAAAAAATCGTCATGGGTGTCGTTTTTGGGTATTCGAGAATACTGATTAAGAAGATAACATCCATTTTGAAATCCAATATGGCGGCCTTGAAAAACAATAAGAAATGGTAAACTTTTTTGAAATTTTTAAAAAAAGGCACAACCGCCTCGCGACCTGCTTTAGCAGGTGGCGCACCACGCGAAACCTTGTTATTATACTATATAAAGATACATTACCACTCACTGACTGACTGGGTGATTGACATAATTATTCTCCCAGAAGGAGGGTCGGGAGGTGAAAATGATGTATAGGAGGTGGGGTCAGAATTTTCCGTCGAGTATGGGAAAACCTCGACATCTTCGGATTCTCCTCCTCATCAGGTCGCGACCCACCTTCTCGGGCAAACCGTTGGACTTGGACCGGTGGTGCTCGAACAAATGTTGACCCACACCCTGGTCGAAGTCTACCGGTGTCAAAATTTTTTCAATTTTCAAAAAAACAAAATGGCCGCCATACAAAAACGAAATTTTTGTATCTCCTCTGATTCGGACTGAATTCGGTATCTGGGGGTTTCAGGGTTCGCTGAATCCGAAAATTGGAAAAGATTTTCGATTTCGCCATTTTCTAAGATGGCCGCCATACAAGGAGTGGTGAGGCGAGGCCGAAGGCCGAGCCGAACCACGACGCGCTGCGAGGCGAGGCCGCAGGCCGAGGCAAGCTACGTATAAGGCGAGGCCGAAGGCCAAGCTCCGCGTAGGGCGAAGCCCGGAGCGTCCCCCCCCCCCAATCCAAGATGGCCGCCATTGAAGTTTAGATTCTAAAGGTGAGGCGTGGTCGTAGACCGAGCCGACCGCGTGAGGCGAGGCCGAAGGCCGAGCCGAGCTGCGTATAGGGCGAAGCCCGAAGCGTCACCAAGCATCTTACCGGCCGACCGCAATCCGAAAATTTCATATCCGCCATCTTGGATTTTAGTTGGGGGAATCGTGACGCGAAGGGCGAAGCCCGGAGCGTCTCGATTCTCCCCACCAAAAATCCAAGATGGTGGATATGAAATTTTCGGGCATGCCGACATGGGTGTCGTTTAATAGGTTTTCGGGGGTGCTGATTCCGAAAATGACATCCATTTTGAAATTCAAGATGGCGGACATGCATTTTTTGTAAAAAACCGTCATGGGTGTCGTTTAATACGTTTTCTGGGGTGCTGATTGCGAAAATGACATCTACTTTGAAATCCAAGATGGCGGACATGGATTTTTTGGAAAATACCGTCATGGGTGTCGTTTAATAGGTTTTTGGGGATGCTGATTACGAAACTGACATCCATTTTGAAATCCAAGATGGCGGTCGTGACAAACCAAAATAAGTATGAACGCCTTTTTGACCCTACAAATAGGGTAGCACAACCGCCTCGCGGCCTGCTTTAGCAGGTCGCGCACCACGCGAAACCTAGTTATACTATATAAAGCTACATTACCACTCACTCACTGACTGGGTGATTGACATAATTGTTCTCCCAGAAGGAGGGTCGGGAGGTGAACATGATGTATAAGAAGTGTGGTCAGAATTTTCAGTCGAGTATGGGAAAACCTCGACATCTTCGGATTCTTCTCCTCATCAGCTCGCAACCCACCTTCCCGGGCGAACCGTTGGAGTTGGACCCGTAGTGCTCAAACAAAGGTCAACTCACACCCTGGTCGAATTCTACCGGTGACAAAATTTTTTCGATTTTCGCAAAAACAAGATGGCCGCCAAACAAAATGATTATTGCTGTATCTCCGGAACCGTTTGACATAAGTGGGGTGTGCTTGATCAAATAATTTACAGGGGGGTGAGGGGCAGGTGGCTGTCCAAATTTTTTTTCAAGATGGCGGATCCAAGATGGCGGCCGGAAATGAAGTTGCTCCGATCCGACGAAAATCGGTATTTGGAAGGGTTTGGGGGACGAAGGTTCCGAATATCGGGTCAGTTTTTCGATTCCACCATTTTCCAAGATGGCCGCCATACAAGGAGTGGTGAGGCGAGGCCGCAGGCCGAGCCGAACCACGACGCCACACCGCGAGGCAAGGCCGTGGGCCAAGGCAAGCTGCGTAGAAGGCGAGGCCGAAGGCCGAGCTCCGCGTAGGGCGTAGCCCGGAGCGTCCCCCCCAAAATCCAAGATGGCCGCCATACAAGTTTAGATTTTTAAGGTGAGGCGAGGCCGAAGGCCGAGCTGAGCCGCGCATAGTGTGAGGCCGAAGACCGAACTCCGCGTAGGGCGAAGCCCGGAGCGTCCCCCCCCCAATCAAAGATGGCCGCCATACAAGTTTAGATTTTTAAGGTAAGGCGAGGTCGCAGACCGAGCCGAACGCGCGAGCCGAGGCCGTAGGCCGAGGCGAGCTGCGTATAGGGCGAGGCCGAAGGCCGAGCTCCGCGTAGGGCGAAGCCCGAAGCGTCACCAAGCATATTACCAGCCGACCGCCATCATACCGACATGGGTGTCGTTTAATAGGTTTTCAGGAGTGCTGATTCCGTAAATGACATCCATTTTGAAATCCAAGATGTCCGACATGTGTTTTCGAAAAAAATTACAAAAAACTAAATGAACGCCTTTTGACCCTACAATTAAGGTAGCACAACCGCCTCGCGGCCTGCTTTAGCAGGTCGCACACCACGCGAAACCTAGTTATTATATTATATAAAGCTGCAATACCACTCACTCACTCACTCACTGACTGGGTGACAGAATTGTTCTCCCAGATGGAGCGGCGGGAGGTGAAAACTTTTTATGGGAGGTGTGGAGTGGGTGACGCGGAGGGTACGGGAAAACCTCAAGATCCTCGGATCCACCTTCTCATCAGGTGGCGACCCACCTTCCCGGGCGAACCGTTGCAGATGGAGCGGTGGCGCTCGAACTAAGGTCGACCCACACCCTGGTCGAATTCTAACGGTGACGTCATTTTTTCGATTTTCGCAAAAACAAGATGGCCGCCATACAAAATTATTATTGCTATATCTCCGGAACCGTTTGACATAAGTGGGGTGTGCTCGAACAAATGTTTTACAGGGGGGTGAGGGGCAGGTGGCTGTCAAAATTTTTTTTCAAGATGGCGGATCCAAGATGGCGGCCGGAAATGAAGTTGCTCCGATCCGGACGAAAATCGGTATCTGGGGGGATTGGGAAACGAAGATTCCGAATATCGGGTCATTTTTTCGATTCCACCATTTTCCAAGATGGCCGCCATACAAGGAGTGGTGAGGCGAGGCCGCAGGCCGAGCCGAACCACGACGCCACGCCGCGAGGCGAGGCCGTAGGCCGAGGCGAGCTGCGTAAAAGGCGAGGCCGAAGGCCGAGCTCCGCCCAGGGCGTAGCCCGGAGCGTCCCCCCCCCCCAAATCCAAGATGGCCGCCATACAAGTTTAGATTCTAAAGGTGAGGCCGAAGGCCGAACTCCGCGTAGGGCGAAGCCCGGATCGTCCCCCCCCCCAATCAAAGATGGCCGCCATACAAGTTTAGATTCTAAAGGTGAGGCGAGGTCGAAGACCGAGCCGAACGCGCGAGGCGAGGCCGAAGGCCGAGGCGAGCCGCGTATAGGGTGAGGCCGAAGGCCGAACTTCGCGTAGGGCGAAGCCCGGAGCGTCCCCCCCCCAAACAAAGATGGCCGCCATATAAGTTAAGATTTTTAAGGTGAGGCGAGGTCGCAGACCTAGCCGAACGCGCGAGCCGAGGCCGTAGGCCGAGGCGAGCTTCGTATAGGGCGAGGCCGAAGGCCGAGCTCCGCGTAGGGCGAAGCCCGAAGCGTCACCAAGCATATTACCAGCCGACCGCCATCATACCGACATGGGTGTCGTTTAATACGTTTTCTGGGGTGCTGATTGCGAAAATGACATCCATTTTGAAATCCAAGATGGCGGACATGGATTTTTTGAAAATACCTTTATGGGTGTCGTTTCATAGGTATTCGGGGGTGCTGATTCCGAAAATGACATACGTTTTGAAATCCAAGATGGCGGACTTAAATTTTTTGTAAAATATCGTCATGGGTGTCGTTTTTCGGTATTCAGGGGTGCTGATTAAGAAATTAACATCCATTTTTAAATCCAAGATGGCGGCCGTGAAAAACAAAAAAAAAATTCAAAACTTTTTTTAAATTTATAAAAAAAGGCACAACCGCCTCGCGACCTGCTTTAGCAGGTCGCGCACCACGCGAAACCTAGTTATATTATATAAAGCTACAATACCACTCACTGACTCACTGGGTGACAGAATTGTTCTCCCAGATGGAGCGGCGGAAGGTGAAAACTTTGTATGGGGGTGTGGAGAGGGTGGTGCGGAGGGTACGGGAAAACCTCGAGATCCTCGGATCCACCTTCTCATCAGGTGGCGATCCACCTTCCCGGGCGAACCGTTGCAGATGGAGCGGTCGCGCTCGAACTAAGGTCGACTCACACCCTGGTCAAATTCTACCGGTGACGTCATTTTTTCGATTTTTGCAGAAACAAGATGGCCGCCATACAAAATGATTATTGCTGTATCTCCGGAACCGTTTGACATAAGTGGGGTGTGCTCGAACAAATGTTTCACAGGAGTGTGAGGGGCAGGTGGTTGTCAAATTTTTTTTTCAAGATGGCGTATCCAAGATGGCGGCCGGAAATGAAGTTGCTCCGATCCGGACGAAAATCGGTATCTGGGGGGTTTGGGGGACGAAGATTTCGAATATCGGGTAATTTTTTTGATTCCACCATTTTCCAAGATGGCCGCCATACAAGGAGTGGTGAGGCGAGGCCGCAGGCCGAGCCGAATCACGACGCCACGCCGCGAGGCGAGGCCGTAGGCCGAGGCGAGCTGCGTTAAAGGCGAGGCCGAAGGCCGAGCTCCGAGCAGGGCGTAGCCCGGAGCGTCCCCCCCCCGAAATCCAAGATGGCCGCCATACAAGTTTAGATTCTAAAGGTGAGGCGAGGTCGAAGACCGAGCCGAACGCGCGAGGCGAGGCCGAAGGCCGAACACCGCGTAGGGCGAAGCCCGGAGCGGCCCCCCCCCAATCAAAGATGGCCACCATACAAGTTTAGATTCTAAAGGTGAGGCGAGATCGAAGACCGAGCCGAACGCGCGAGGCGAGGCCGTAGGCCGAGGCGAGCTGCGTATAGGGTGAGGCCGAAGACCGAGCTCCGCGTAAGGCGAAGCCCGAAGCGTCAACAAGCATATTACGAGCCGACCGCCATCATACCCATATGGGTGTCGTTTAATAGGTTTTCAGGGGTGCTGATTTCTAAAATGACATCCATTTTGAAATCAAAGATGGCGGACATGGATTTTTTGGAAAATACCGTCATGGGTGTCGTTTAATAGGTATTCGGGGGTGCTGATTCCGAAAATGACATACGTTTTGAAATCCAAGATGGCGGACATAACTTTTTTGCAAAAAATCGTCATAGGTGTCGTTTTTGGGTATTCAGGGGTGCTGATTAAGAAAATAACATCCATTTTTAAATCTAAGATGGCGGCCGTGAAAAACAAAAAAAAATTAAAAACTTTTTTAAAATTTATAAAAAAAGGCACAACCGCCTCGCGACCTGCTTTAGCAGGTTGCGCACCACGCGAAACCTAGTTATTATACTATATAAAGCTACATTACCACTGACTCACTGACTTACTGATTGACATAATTGTTCTCCCAGAAGGAGGGTCGGGAGGTGAAAATGATGTATGGGGGGTGTGGTCAGAATTTTTCGTCGAGTATGGGAAAACCTCGACATCTTCGGATTCTCCTTCTCATCAGGTCGCGACCCACCTTCCCGGGCGAACCATTGGACTTGGACCGGTGGTACTCGAACAAAGGTCGACCCACACCCTGGTCGAAGTCTAACGATGATATTTTTTTTTCGATTTTCAAAAAAACAAGATGGCCGCCATACAAAAACGAGATTTTTGTATCTCCTCTGATCCGAACCAAATTCGGTATTCGGGGGTTTTAGGGGTCGCTGAATTTGAATATCTGGTAAACTTTTGATATCGCCATTTTCCAAGATGGCCGCCATACAAGGAGTGGTGAGGCGAGGCCGAAGGCCGAGCTGAACCACGACGCGCCGCGAGGCGAGGCCGCAGGCCGAGGCGAGCTGCGTATAAAGCGAGGCCGAAGGCCGAGCTCCGCGTAGGGCGAAGCCCGGAGCGTCCCCCCCCCAATCCAAGATGGCCGCCAATTAAGTTTAGATTCTAAAGGTGAGGCGAGGTCGTAGACCGAGCCGACCGCGCGAGGCGAGGCTGAAGGCCGAGCCGAGCTGCGTATAGGGCGAGGCCGAAGGCCGAGCTCCGCGTAGGGCGAAGCCCGAAGCGTCACCAAGCATCATACCGGCCGACCGCCATCCGAAAATTTCATATCTGCCATCTTGGATTTTAGTTGGGGGAATCGTGACGCGAAGGGCGAAGCCCAAGATGGCCGCCAATTAAGTTTAGATTCTAAAGGTGAGGCGAGGTCCGAAGGCCGAGCTCCGCGTAGGGCGAAGCCCGTTGCGACACCAAGCATTTTACCGGCCGACCGCAATCCGAAAATTTCATATCCGCCATCTTGGATTTTAGTCCAAGATGGCGGATATGAATTTTAGGTGCTGATTCCGAAAATGACATCCATTTTGAATTCCAAGATGGCGGACATGCATTTTTTATAAAAAACCGTCATGGGTGTCGTTAAATACGTTTTCTGGGGTGCTGATTGCGAAAATGACATCTATTTTGAAATCCAAGATGGCGGACATGCATTTTTTGTAAAAAACTGACATGGGTGTCGTTTGATAGGTTGTCGGGGGTGCTGATTCCGAAAATGACATCAATTCTGAAATCAAAGATGGCGGACATGCATTTTTTGGAAAAATCCGTCATGGGTGTCGTTTTTTAGGTTTTCGGGGGTACTGATTCTAAAAATAACATTGTTTTTTTAATCCAAGATGGTTGTCCTGAAAAACCAAAAAAAGTATGAACGCCTGTTTGACCCTACAAATAGGGTAGCTCAACCGCCTCGCGGCCTGCTTTAGCAGGTCGCGCACCACGCGAATACTAGTTATATTATATAAAGCTGCAATACCACTCACTCACTCACTGGGTGACAGAATTGTTCTCCCAGATGGAGCGGCGGGAGGTGAAAACTTTGTATAGGAGGTGAGGAGTGGGTGACGCGGAGGGTACGGGAAAACCTCGAGATCCTCGGATCCACCTTCTCATCAGGTGGCGACCCACCTTCCCGGGCGAACCGTTGCAGATGGAGCGTTGGCGCTCGAACTAAGGTCAACCCACACCCTGGTCGAATTCTACCGGTGACGTCATTTTTTAGATTTTCGCAAAAACAAGATGGCCGCCATACAAAATGTTTATTGCTGTATCTCCGGATCCGTTTGACATAAGTGGAGTAAGCTCGAACAAATGTTTTACAGGGGGGTGGGGGGCAGCTGGCTGTCAAATTTTTTTTTCAAGATGGCGGATCCAAGATGGCGGCCGGAAATGAAGTTGCTCCGATCCGGACGAAAATCGGTATCTGGGGGGTTTGGGGGACGAAGATTCCGAATATCGGGTTAGTTTTTCGATTTCACCATTTTCCAAGATGGCCGCCATACAAGGAGTGGTGAGGCGAGGCCGCAGGCCGAGCCGAACCACGACGCCACTCCGCGAGGCGAGGCCGTAGGCCGAGGCGAGCTGCGTAAAAGGCGAGGCCGAAGGCCGAGCTCCACGCAGGGCGTAGCCCGGATCGTCCCCCCCCCCCCAAATCCAAGATGGCCGCCATACAAGTTTAGATTCTAAAGGTGAGGCGAGGTCGAAGACCGAGCCGAACGCGCGAGACGAGGCCGAAGGCCGAGGCGAGCCGTGTATAGGGTGAGGCCGACGGCCGAACTCCGCGTAGGGCGAAGCCCGGAGCGTCCCCCCCCCAATCAAAGATGGCCGCCATACAAGTTTAGATTCTAAAAGTGAGGCGAGGCCGAAGGCCGAGGCGAGCCGCGTATAGGGTGAGGCCGAAGGCCGAACTCCGCGTAGGGCGAAGCCCGGAGCGGCCCCCCCTCCAATCAAAGATGGCCGCCATACAAGTTTAGATTCTAAAGGTAGGGCGAGGTCGAAGGCCGAACTCCGCGTAGGGCGAAGCCCGGAGCGTCCCCCCCCCCCAATCAAAGATGGCCGCCATACAAGTTTAGATTTTTAAGGTGAGGCGAGGTCGCAGACCGAGCCGAACGCGCGAGCCGAGGCCGAAGGCTGAGGCGAGCCGCGTATGGGGTGAGGTCGCAGGCCGAACTCCGCGTAGGGCGAAGCCCGGAGCGTCTCCCCCCCCAATCAAAGATGGCCGCCATACAAGTTTAGATTTTTAAGGTGAGGCGAGGTCGAAGACCGAGCCGAACGCGCGAGCCAAGGCCGTAGGCCGAGGCGAGCTGCGTATAGGGCGAGGCCGAAGGCCGAGCTCCGCGTAGGGCGAAGCCCGAAGCGTCACCAAGCATATTACCAGCCGACCGCCATCATACCGACATGGGTGTCGTTTAGTAGGTTTTCAGGGGTGCTAATTTCGAAAATGACATCCATTTTGAAATCCAAGATGGCGGACATGGATTTTTTGGAAAATACCGTCATGGGTGTCGTTTAATAGGTTTTCGGGGGTGCTGATTCCGAAAATGACATACGTTTTGAAATCCAAGATGGCGGACATAAATTTTTTGCAAAATATCGTCATGGGTGTCGTTTTTTGGGTATTCAAGGGTGCTGATTAAGAAAATAACATCCATTTTGAAATCCAAGATGGCGGCCGTGAAAAAAAAAAGGCAAACTTTTTTGACCCTACAAATAGAGTAGCACAACCGCCTCGCGACCTGCTTTAGCAGATCGCGCACCACGCGAAACCTAGTTGTATTATACGGGTGTCCCAGGAAACCTGTACCAGCGAAGGTCTATGGTCGGGGGACACTTAAACCTATCCATTGGACCCCTATGTATGTTCCGCGATTTTTTGTAGTTTTCGAGATATGAATTTTTTTGTCAAATTTTTAATTTTATTAAAAATTCTATCGGTTTTAGCAAAAAAAAAATTCTGGGTCGTGTTTTTTTAAATTTTTTTTGTTAGTATTATGGCTTAAATGGTTGATCATCTGTAAAAACACTAAACGTTCAAAATCTAACCACTAGTACTCAGAATTTAGTCACAAAAATTTAAATTACTCTTATAAAAAAAAAGTTACTTAAATTGAACTTGACAAAAAAAATACTTAAACCTGACTGACCATCTTTCTGGTGATTTTAAAAACTTTATGGGTTTCTTAGCTCTAAAAAAATACAAAAAAAGTTGGTACTTTATAGGGCATTTTTACGAAAAAATTGAGTTCAAATTTGATAAGAGTCGAAAATGTTGAAATTTCTTTTATGCTTTTTAAATGATTTTTCTCACAATTATGTGATCAATTTGGTAAATAACTATGAATTTTAGATAAAAAGACTCATAACAGAGCAATAAAATTCAAATCATGTCAATATCTTGATATTATACTAAATAAAACAACATAAATAATCTTTAATAAATCATTTATTTAGTGGTTTTTATAATAAATGTTCAAAGTGCCTGCCACCTGCCTGTATGCATAGGCGACACCGACGCAAAAAATTACCGCGCAAATCCCGGAAAGCTTGGGTTTTTTCTCTGATTATTCCTTGAGCTTCATTTAATTTAGCTTTTAACTGCTCTAAATTCGAAAATTCGTGACAGTACACCAATTCTTTGTAGAATCCCCAGATAAAAAAGTCTATGGGGTTCAGGTCTGGTGACCTTGGAGGCCAGGCGATGGGTCCAGCTCGGCCAATCCACCTCTGTGGAAACCGCTCATTCAAATGGTCTCTAACCTCTCTTGCGTAATGGCAAGGCGCACCGTCGCACTGAAATATCATATTCTGGCGTGTTAATAAATTAACATCAGAGTCCGCCATGGCCTCCAAAAAATCCCCTTGTAAAAAATTTAGGTAATTTTGACCATTCAGCCTCGTTGGTAGTTCTTTTGGGCCGATCAGTTCTCTGCCAACTACGCCCGTCCACAAATTCACACTAAATTGGTGTTGATAGTTGTGACGCCGGATTAGTTTTGGGTTTTCGGTCGCCCAAGAATGGTAATTGTGCATATTAAATATGCCGCTGCGGGTGAATGTTGATTCGTCAGTCCATAATATTCTATCGAAAAACTCAGGGTCTTCGCCATTTCTCCTTAACATCTCTTGACAAAAATTAATTCGTCGTTGGTAGTCTGGTTCAACTAAATCTTGCACTTTCTGAATGTGGTAGGGGTGGTATTTCTCCTTGCGGAGTATTCTGTGCACACTAGTGCGAGGGATTCCTGTGAAAGAAGGAAAAAAGTGTTTTATTAATTTCTACCTTTTAAAGTCTAAGGCAATTGAGGTGGTATGCCAAGAAGCACACGGATACAAAGACCGCGCTACCGCAGTTTAAGTAATAAAATGAAGTAATATTCGCTACTAAATAAAAGGCTGTACAAAATTAAAAAGTCTTTTATGCAATGGCATTCCGCGCATTTGAAAAGCGTGCGTGGGGCTGAAGACAACATGTAAATACCATTTAACAAGTTTTTTAAAGTATTACTTTAATTTACCTGTGCGTCGTTGAATTGCTCTTGTACTCGTAGAGGGATCTCTTGAAATTTCTTGTAATACGACGTCAACGCGCTCGGGATTCGTCGGGGCACCTTCACCAGATCGTCGACCGCTTACACCTGGTAACCGACCTTCCATGTAAGAATTGTGTACGCGAAGAAAAACATGTCGATCTGGATAAGTGGCCGGTTGAGGCCCTCCTCTGCGTATCAACATGTCCCGGTACACTCGTGCCGCAAGCCCGGCATTTCCGCGTGCAAAACCATAATAATAATGCATTTCTGCATAATCCCGTTGGGAGTATACCATTTTAAGAGGTAAAATATCAGAGTCCAGTATACGTGCCAAGTCGTTGTTCCAGGTAATTAAAATGTCCAAATCAATATGCAATCAAAGTCCAAAACACAAGCCAAGTTCACAAAATCCAATAACACAGTAACGTACACACAGCGAGCGCAAGAGCAGACGATAAACGACTGACCAAAGTTACTCTATGCGACTAACGGTGACGAATAAAAAGGCGCGACCCGAGAGAGCATAGGCCTTGCTTTTGTTATTACTATTGTTGTCTCTTTTCAACACTACCTGCTGCTTGCAAGTTAACCATTTACTTGCACCCTCAACTAATCTTTTTCATTAACTAAATAATAATACTACTTTAAATAAAAGTTGTATTTGCCCTTAAAATGTTATGTTAATACGTTATTTTAAGTCTTGTTATCTAAAAAACAATTAATTACCACATTAATCACAAAATTGCGAGAAAAGTCATTTAAAACGCATAAAACAAATTTCACCATTTTCGACTCAATCAACTTTGAACTCTAGTTTTTCGGAAAAATGTCCCATAAAGTACCAACATTTTTTGTATTTTTTTAGAGCTAAGAAATCCATAAAGTTTTTAAAATCACCAGAAAGATGGTCAGTCAGGTTTAAGTATTTTTTTTTCAAGTTCAATTTAAGTAACTTTTTTTTTATAAGAGTAATTTAAATTTTTGTGACTAAATTCTGAGTACTAGTGGTTAGATTTTGAACATTTAGTGTTTTTACAGATGACCAACCATTTAAGCCATAATACTAACAAAAAATTTTTAAAAAAACACGACCCAGAATTTTTTTTTTGCTAAAACCGATAGAATTTTTAATAAAATTAAAAATTTGACAAAAAAATTCATATCTCGAAAACTACAAAAAATCGCGGAACATACATGGGGGTCCAATGGATAGGTTTAAGTGTCCCCCGACCATAGACCTTCGCTGGTACAGGTTTCCTGGGACACCCGTATAAAGCTGCAATACCACTCACTCACTCACTGGGTGACAGAATTGTTCTCCCAGATGGAGCGGCGGGAGGTAAAAACTTTGTATGGGAGATGTGGAGAGGGTGACGCGGAAGGTACGGGAAAACCTCGAGATACTTGGATCCACCTTCTCATCAGGTGGCGACCCACCTTCCCGGGCCAACCGTTGCAGATGGAGCGGTGGCGCTCGAACAAAGTTCGACTAACACCCTAGTCGAATTCTATTAATGACGTCATTTTTTCGATTTTTGCAAAAACAAGATGGCCGCCATACAAAATGTTTATTGCTGTATCTCCGGAACCGTTTGACATAAGTGGGGTGTGCTCAAACAAATGTTTTACAGGGGGGTAGGAAGCAGGTGGCTGTCAAAATTTTTTTTTCAAGATGGCGGATCCAAGATGGCGGCCGGAAATGAAGTTGCTCCGATCCGGACGAAAATCGGTATTTGGGGGGTTTGGGGGACGAAGATTCCTAATATTGGGTCAGTTTTTCGATTCCACCATTTTCCAAGATGGCCGCCATACAAGGAGTGGTGAGGCGAGGCCGCAGGCCGAGTCGAACCACGACGCCACTCCGCGAGGCGAGGCCGTAGGCCGAGGCGAGCTGCGTAAAAGGCGAGGCCGAAGGCCGAGCTCCGTGCAGGGCGTAGCCCGAAGCGTCCCCCCCCCAAATCCAAGATGGCCGCCATACAAGTTTAGATTCTAAAGGTGAGGCGAGGTCGAAGACCGAGCCGCGTATAGGGTGAGGCCGAAGGCCGAACTCCGCGTAGGACGAAGCCCGGAGCGTCCCCCCCCAATCAAAGATGGCCGCCATACAAGTTTAGATTCTAAAGGTGAGGCGAGGTCGAAGACCGAGCCGAACGCGCGAGGCGAGGCCGAAGGCTGAGGCGAGCCGCGTATAGGGTGAGGCCGAAGGCCGAACTCCGCGTAGGGCGAAGCCCGGAGCGGCCCCCCCCAATAAAAGATGGCCGCCATACAAGTTTAGATTTTTAAGGTGTGGCGAGGTCGCAGACCGAGCCGAACGCGCGAGCCGAGGCCGTAGGCCGAGGCGAGCTGCGTATAGGGCGAGGCCGAAGGCCGAGCTCCGCGTAGGGCGAAGCCCGAAGCGTCACCAAGCATATTACCAGCCGACCGCCATCATACCGACATGGGTGTCGTTTAATAGGTTTTCAGGGGTGCTGATTTCGAAAATGACATCCATTTTGAAATCCAAGATGGCGGACATGGATTTTTTGGAATATACCGTCATGGGTGTCGTTTAATAGGTTTTCGGGGGTGCTGATTCCGAAAATGACATACGTTTTTAATTCCAAGATGGCGGACATAAATCTTTTGCAAAATATTGTCATTGGTGTCGTTTTTTGGGTATTCAGGGGTGCTGATTAAGAAAATAACATCCATTTTTAAATCCAAGATGGTGGCCGTGAAAAACAAAGAAAAATTAAAAACTTTTTTAAAATTTATAAAGAAAGGCACAACCGCCTCGCGACCTGCTTTAGCAGGTCACGCACCACGCGAAACCTAGTTATGTGGAGGTAGATCCACGGTTAAAGGTGGTGGAGGGTAAGAAGAAACGCTTATTTATGTTCGCCGGTTTATTTGCATTCAATCTACGCTCAGTACAGAGGTTTCCATCAGTTTCCACGCAGTGGATTGATTGTATCGGGGAGCCTTATTGGACTGACGCCTTAGGGTTTGGCCAAAAGAAAAGAATAAAGTTGCACGGATGGTGCCTATGCTCAGAGGTGTCAGAGATGGACTGCTGGCGCTATCGCATCTCCTAACCTTACTGCCTTGGAGTGGACTGCGGGAGCTATCGCACTCTTGGGCCTAATCAAGTTACTAAAGGACTGCTGGCGCTATCGCTTAAGTAACTCGCTAGCTACTGATGTTGTGTTCGGCTGCGGGGCTGCTTTTATACTCGTCGGCCGGTCGCTGGTGGTTTGGTGTCGTGTGCTAAAGTCTTCGGGATTGGTTCGATGGTGGCCTGGTGCCGTGTGCAGCGTCTTCGGGATTGGTTCGTTGGTGGCCTGGTGCCGTGTGCAGCGTCTTCGGAAGTGTAGTGCAAAGTATGTTTTCAATGTGTTGGTGAGGTGATGTTGTGTTCTTGCTACAGTCTCCCCCTCTGGTGCTCGATGACGTCCCGTTAGAGTACCAGTATCTATGAAGATGCGGTTTTTTTAGGACGTCCACGTCTTTTTATAGGTGCTATTGGATTAGGGATTTGAGTTTCTTTTTCTCTATTTTCAAATTTGACGATTGCAGAAGAGTGATATCTTCCAAGAGGTTTTCTTGGGTCGTTTGTGTTTGCGACCTCATATATTGAGCTGCCATGTTTATTGATTACCACATAGGGGCCATCACGTCGTGGCGCGAGTTTTGCAGAGAATTGTTTTTCCTGACTACTTATCGGGTGTGTTTGGACAAGTACTAAATCGCCAACATTGTAGCCTGGATCTGGTCGTCGTTTCTGATTGGCTTTCATTCTATTGTTATCTTGCATTATTTCAACATTTTCCTTTGCCATAATAAGATTTTTAGCAAGATCCTTTAAATATGGTGTGATTTCTGGTATGAAACGTTCATTATGTACGACATTACTAAAATTGTGTGTTATTTCATAGGGTGTCCTCATTTCTCTTCCAAATGTGAGGTATGCTGCTGTGAACCCAGTACTACGATTGTGCGCCGAGTTCATTGCAAAGCGTATAGTTGGCAATGTGTTTGGCCATTTATTGTGCTGGTTCTCTACCATAATTGCTATTTGACTTTTCAAATCTCGATTTTTCCTTTCTACAATATTTGGTTCGGGGTGATATACAGGGCTTAAAAATTGTTGTATATCTAGACAGAAAGTTAGTTGTTGCATTATTGCCGATATAAATTGTGTACCATTGTCGCTCGAGATTCGACGAGGTAGTCCATAACGTAAGAAGACTTCGTTTAGTAATGTTAAGGCACACTGCTGTGCCGTCGCTTCATTGAGTGCGAATAATTCAACCCAACGGGATGCTGTATCTTCTACGATGAAGATCCATTTTTCTCCCTTCGGTCCCTGGGGAAGTGGACCAAATAAATCTATCGATAATACTTCGAAACGTTGGTTGTTTGCGGTAGATTGATATAGACCAGTCGGCTTTTGGTTTGTTGGTTTATACCTTTGACACTCAATACATGTCTTAATGTATTTAATAACGTCTTTTCGAAGTCCTTTCCAAAAGAAATTATTTTCTATACGTTTCACTGTTCTATCCACACCTAAATGACCGGAAACTGGAGTGTCGTGAAAAGTTTTTAGTATTTGTTTTACTTCTTGCTTTGGAACCACTAATTTTGCGTTGTCATCTTCTTGGTGTGGTGTGAATCGATATAATACTCTCTTATGTAGAAGATATCCTCGTTTTGACCATTGTTTATAGTCTTCGGACTCTGTATTATCTTCCAATGCTTTTATAATGAGTTTTAGTTCATCATCTTTTTCCTGTTCATCGCGGACATTATTTTCATTCCTTTTTGGTAAATCTAATTCTATCGCACAGATTTCACATGACTCGTTCTTATGTTCTTCGTCACATGGTGGTCTAGATAGTGTGTCTGCCAAGACATTAGTTTTGCCTGGACAGTATTTGATCTCGAAGTTGTATGGTTGCAACTGTAAGGCCCATCTTGCGATCTGTTGGTGACTTCAAATTTAATAGCCATTTTAATGGTTGATGATCGGTGATGGTTATGAATTTGTTTCCTTCAATATATCCTCTGAAACGTGATATTGCCCATACGATTGCTAGTGCTTCTTTTTCGGTTACAGTGTAATTGCGTTCCGCTGGTATTAATAGACGACTGGCGTATTCAATCGGATGCTCTTGTTCTCCCTCCCCCTGCAACAAGGCTGCTCCTATTGCATAATTGCTAGCGTCGGTTTTAATAGTAAACGGAGCATCATATTCTGCTTGTCTTAGAATAGGTGCCGACGTTAGTGCTTCCTTCAATGCTTCATATGACTTATCTTGTTCGTCGTTCCATTGCCATACTGTTGTTTTCTTTGTCAAATTAGTCAGAGGCCTTGCTAGTTCTGCGAAATTCTTTATGAATCTCCTGTACCATGATGCTGTTTGCAAAAATGTTATTAACTGCTTTAGATTTTTAGGTTTGGGTCTTTGTGTTATTGCAGTGATTTTGTTAGGATCTGTTTTGATTCCTTCTTGTACAATTAGGTGTCCTAAGTACTTTATCTTTGTGCATCCAAATTTACATTTCTTCCTATTTGCTCTTAAGTTGAATTCTTTTAATTTTATGAATACTTCTTTCAAATCTTCTAAATGCTGCGCAAATGTTGGGGATCTTATTATTAAGTCATCCAGGTAACAGAGGACGCACTTAACACGTAGTCCTTGTATGAATTTATCCATCATGCGTTGGAATGTTGCCGGTGCGTTTCGCAGGCCAAAGGGCATGCGTTTAAATTTGTACATCCCAAATGGTGATGAGAAAGCTGTTTTCTCTTGATCCTCTAATTTTAATCTAATTTGCCAGTAGCCTGATTGTAAGTCTATAGTGGTCATGTATGGCATGGCTTTCGCTTGATGAAGTAAGTCGTCGATTCGTGGTAGCGGATATCTGTCTGGTTTTGTTATTTCATTAAGTCGCCGATAGTCTATACAGACTCTAACGTCATCTTCGCCTTTAGGGACTAGGATAACTGGTGCAGACCAAGGTGAATCACACTCTTCTATGACGTCATTACCTAGCATTTCATCAAGCTTACTTCTTAACTGTATTTGTCTGCTTTGTGATAATCTGTACGGTTTTACTGCTATTGGTGCATTTGACCCTGTATCAATACTATGTTCTGCATAGTTTGTTGGCTCACCCGTTTTCGCAAATATACCATTGTGCTCTAGTAGCAGATCATTAAGTTGGTTTCTTTCTACCATGGATAAGGACGTTCCTTCATCAGGGTGTAATAAAATATCAACAGAATACAGTGACATTGGATTTATTGGTACATAACTTATTCTAGGATCAATACGAGAATTAAGATCAGCCGGCTCGCGAGGGCGGACTATGCGTGGGGGAGTTTCCAGTTTGTGTAGCTGCCATCGCGGTCGTTTCGTTGGAGTCTGTTCATCGTTTTTCCCTGGTGTTTGAGTCATAGGTGATGCATCTGGAGCTTTTTCGCCCATTGTAGAAAATCGGAAATTGTTTCTTCATTAGAAGTATTCTCTAAATCGATTTTCCTCGCTGCTTGAAGGTTAGTATTGCTTTTCAGTTGCAAGAAACTAAAGACTTGTTTGGGTTGGTCTATGAAGTACCACAACCGTTGTGGCAGGTTTAGTACTATTCCTGCTGCTTCCAAAAAGTCTATACCCAATAGGGTTCTGTTATTACTGGCTTTTGGCAATACCGAAAGTGTTATAAGTTTAGAGCGGTTGCCCAACTCGACCTCTACAGTAGCGGTAAGCAATTTTTGAGTTGTTACTGTTCCGTCTGCTAGACTTACATCAGCCAGTCTTTCTGTAAATTTTGTGCCATTCTTAGTTAGTACTTCGTATAATTTAGTGCCTGCAATACTGGTTCTCGCCGCGGTGTCAATGTAGGCGTAGCCCTCGTGACCATTTATCTTTATTTGTATGGTCGGGATCTTAACATGGTCTTCCATCGTTGCTTCAATTTTGCAGAAAGATACCGGTTTTGGCGGAGTTTCCTGGGTCTTGCAGTTTGGGCAGTTACTGCGAAACACACCTGGTGCGCCACACCCGTAGCAATTGATCGTTGGCTTTTCTTCTTTGATTTTTTCCTCCTTAGCGGCTGCTGCAACCTCTGCCAAGCGTCTACGGCACTCCTCCTGCACGTGGCCCTTCTTACCACAGTAGAGGCATCGTTTTCCTTTACCGGTATTGCCCTTTTTATCACCTGGTTGAACCTCTTTTTGAATCTGGTTTATTAAGGGCTTCTTGGTGTCGAGCTCTTTCTGTCAGTTCCGCAAATGTTTTTATGTCGCTTCTTGCTATTTTGCTTCTCAAATCCTTCCGTAGTAAGCCATAAAGTAGGTCAAGATGCTCTTCTTCGCGCTGGCGTTTACTTGGAAGTAGGCCTAATAATGCTCGTTTCCTGCACAAAAATGCATCAATTCCCTCGTCTTTCCCTTGCGGCGAAGCGAATATTTCCATGTATATTTCATGCGGTTCCTTTTTGGGTGCAAACGCTGCGCGAAGATTTTTTATAGCCGCGGCCCAAGTTTTCGTCTCCGCTCGTACTCCTTGCCACCATGTACTTGCTACATCCTTGAGTAGCAGTGGGAGCCCGGTTAAGGCATCCTCGTCACTTATATTTTCTATTGTTTTGTACACTTCCACTGCATTTACAAATTCTTCGACTTTGTTATAGTCCCTTTCACCTTGAAAACGCAGAGGACAGCGGGTGAAATTTTTATTCATTTTATTTGATGGTAAACAACTTAGTAGCTCCTTAAATTGTTCTGTCGTAAGATGAACTGCCATATTGTGTTGATTTCTACCCTTCTAGTTAAATGTTGGTTATTATTTACGTTGGGCGCCAAATGTGGAGGTAGATCCACGGTTAAAGGTGGTGGAGGGTAAGAAGAAACGCTTATTTATGTTCGCCGGTTTATTTGCATTCAATCTACGCTCAGTACAGAGGTTTCCATCAGTTTCCACGCAGTGGATTGATTGTATCGGGGAGCCTTATTGGACTGACGCCTTAGGGTTTGGCCAAAAGAAAAGAATAAAGTTGCACGGATGGTGCCTATGCTCAGAGGTGTCAGAGATGGACTGCTGGCGCTATCGCATCTCCTAACCTTACTGCCTTGGAGTGGACTGCGGGAGCTATCGCACTCTTGGGCCTAATCAAGTTACTAAAGGACTGCTGGCGCTATCGCTTAAGTAACTCGCTAGCTACTGATGTTGTGTTCGGCTGCGGGGCTGCTTTTATACTCGTCGGCCGGTCGCTGGTGGTTTGGTGTCGTGTGCTAAAGTCTTCGGGATTGGTTCGATGGTGGCCTGGTGCCGTGTGCAGCGTCTTCGGGATTGGTTCGTTGGTGGCCTGGTGCCGTGTGCAGCGTCTTCGGAAGTGTAGTGCAAAGTATGTTTTCAATGTGTTGGTGAGGTGATGTTGTGTTCTTGCTACAGTCTCCCCCTCTGGTGCTCGATGACGTCCCGTTAGAGTACCAGTATCTATGAAGATGCGGTTTTTTTAGGACGTCCACGTCTTTTTATAGGTGCTATTGGATTAGGGATTTGAGTTTCTTTTTCTCTATTTTCAAATTTGACGATTGCAGAAGAGTGATATCTTCCAAGAGGTTTTCTTGGGTCGTTTGTGTTTGCGACCTCATATATTGAGCTGCCATGTTTATTGATTACCACATAGGGGCCATCACGTCGTGGCGCGAGTTTTGCAGAGAATTGTTTTTCCTGACTACTTATCGGGTGTGTTTGGACAAGTACTAAATCGCCAACATTGTAGCCTGGATCTGGTCGTCGTTTCTGATTGGCTTTCATTCTATTGTTATCTTGCATTATTTCAACATTTTCCTTTGCCATAATAAGATTTTTAGCAAGATCCTTTAAATATGGTGTGATTTCTGGTATGAAACGTTCATTATGTACGACATTACTAAAATTGTGTGTTATTTCATAGGGTGTCCTCATTTCTCTTCCAAATGTGAGGTATGCTGCTGTGAACCCAGTACTACGATTGTGCGCCGAGTTCATTGCAAAGCGTATAGTTGGCAATGTGTTTGGCCATTTATTGTGCTGGTTCTCTACCATAATTGCTATTTGACTTTTCAAATCTCGATTTTTCCTTTCTACAATATTTGGTTCGGGGTGATATACAGGGCTTAAAAATTGTTGTATATCTAGACAGAAAGTTAGTTGTTGCATTATTGCCGATATAAATTGTGTACCATTGTCGCTCGAGATTCGACGAGGTAGTCCATAACGTAAGAAGACTTCGTTTAGTAATGTTAAGGCACACTGCTGTGCCGTCGCTTCATTGAGTGCGAATAATTCAACCCAACGGGATGCTGTATCTTCTACGATGAAGATCCATTTTTCTCCCTTCGGTCCCTGGGGAAGTGGACCAAATAAATCTATCGATAATACTTCGAAACGTTGGTTGTTTGCGGTAGATTGATATAGACCAGTCGGCTTTTGGTTTGTTGGTTTATACCTTTGACACTCAATACATGTCTTAATGTATTTAATAACGTCTTTTCGAAGTCCTTTCCAAAAGAAATTATTTTCTATACGTTTCACTGTTCTATCCACACCTAAATGACCGGAAACTGGAGTGTCGTGAAAAGTTTTTAGTATTTGTTTTACTTCTTGCTTTGGAACCACTAATTTTGCGTTGTCATCTTCTTGGTGTGGTGTGAATCGATATAATACTCTCTTATGTAGAAGATATCCTCGTTTTGACCATTGTTTATAGTCTTCGGACTCTGTATTATCTTCCAATGCTTTTATAATGAGTTTTAGTTCATCATCTTTTTCCTGTTCATCGCGGACATTATTTTCATTCCTTTTTGGTAAATCTAATTCTATCGCACAGATTTCACATGACTCGTTCTTATGTTCTTCGTCACATGGTGGTCTAGATAGTGTGTCTGCCAAGACATTAGTTTTGCCTGGACAGTATTTGATCTCGAAGTTGTATGGTTGCAACTGTAAGGCCCATCTTGCGATCTGTTGGTGACTTCAAATTTAATAGCCATTTTAATGGTTGATGATCGGTGATGGTTATGAATTTGTTTCCTTCAATATATCCTCTGAAACGTGATATTGCCCATACGATTGCTAGTGCTTCTTTTTCGGTTACAGTGTAATTGCGTTCCGCTGGTATTAATAGACGACTGGCGTATTCAATCGGATGCTCTTGTTCTCCCTCCCCCTGCAACAAGGCTGCTCCTATTGCATAATTGCTAGCGTCGGTTTTAATAGTAAACGGAGCATCATATTCTGCTTGTCTTAGAATAGGTGCCGACGTTAGTGCTTCCTTCAATGCTTCATATGACTTATCTTGTTCGTCGTTCCATTGCCATACTGTTGTTTTCTTTGTCAAATTAGTCAGAGGCCTTGCTAGTTCTGCGAAATTCTTTATGAATCTCCTGTACCATGATGCTGTTTGCAAAAATGTTATTAACTGCTTTAGATTTTTAGGTTTGGGTCTTTGTGTTATTGCAGTGATTTTGTTAGGATCTGTTTTGATTCCTTCTTGTACAATTAGGTGTCCTAAGTACTTTATCTTTGTGCATCCAAATTTACATTTCTTCCTATTTGCTCTTAAGTTGAATTCTTTTAATTTTATGAATACTTCTTTCAAATCTTCTAAATGCTGCGCAAATGTTGGGGATCTTATTATTAAGTCATCCAGGTAACAGAGGACGCACTTAACACGTAGTCCTTGTATGAATTTATCCATCATGCGTTGGAATGTTGCCGGTGCGTTTCGCAGGCCAAAGGGCATGCGTTTAAATTTGTACATCCCAAATGGTGATGAGAAAGCTGTTTTCTCTTGATCCTCTAATTTTAATCTAATTTGCCAGTAGCCTGATTGTAAGTCTATAGTGGTCATGTATGGCATGGCTTTCGCTTGATGAAGTAAGTCGTCGATTCGTGGTAGCGGATATCTGTCTGGTTTTGTTATTTCATTAAGTCGCCGATAGTCTATACAGACTCTAACGTCATCTTCGCCTTTAGGGACTAGGATAACTGGTGCAGACCAAGGTGAATCACACTCTTCTATGACGTCATTACCTAGCATTTCATCAAGCTTACTTCTTAACTGTATTTGTCTGCTTTGTGATAATCTGTACGGTTTTACTGCTATTGGTGCATTTGACCCTGTATCAATACTATGTTCTGCATAGTTTGTTGGCTCACCCGTTTTCGCAAATATACCATTGTGCTCTAGTAGCAGATCATTAAGTTGGTTTCTTTCTACCATGGATAAGGACGTTCCTTCATCAGGGTGTAATAAAATATCAACAGAATACAGTGACATTGGATTTATTGGTACATAACTTATTCTAGGATCAATACGAGAATTAAGATCAGCCGGCTCGCGAGGGCGGACTATGCGTGGGGGAGTTTCCAGTTTGTGTAGCTGCCATCGCGGTCGTTTCGTTGGAGTCTGTTCATCGTTTTTCCCTGGTGTTTGAGTCATAGGTGATGCATCTGGAGCTTTTTCGCCCATTGTAGAAAATCGGAAATTGTTTCTTCATTAGAAGTATTCTCTAAATCGATTTTCCTCGCTGCTTGAAGGTTAGTATTGCTTTTCAGTTGCAAGAAACTAAAGACTTGTTTGGGTTGGTCTATGAAGTACCACAACCGTTGTGGCAGGTTTAGTACTATTCCTGCTGCTTCCAAAAAGTCTATACCCAATAGGGTTCTGTTATTACTGGCTTTTGGCAATACCGAAAGTGTTATAAGTTTAGAGCGGTTGCCCAACTCGACCTCTACAGTAGCGGTAAGCAATTTTTGAGTTGTTACTGTTCCGTCTGCTAGACTTACATCAGCCAGTCTTTCTGTAAATTTTGTGCCATTCTTAGTTAGTACTTCGTATAATTTAGTGCCTGCAATACTGGTTCTCGCCGCGGTGTCAATGTAGGCGTAGCCCTCGTGACCATTTATCTTTATTTGTATGGTCGGGATCTTAACATGGTCTTCCATCGTTGCTTCAATTTTGCAGAAAGATACCGGTTTTGGCGGAGTTTCCTGGGTCTTGCAGTTTGGGCAGTTACTGCGAAACACACCTGGTGCGCCACACCCGTAGCAATTGATCGTTGGCTTTTCTTCTTTGATTTTTTCCTCCTTAGCGGCTGCTGCAACCTCTGCCAAGCGTCTACGGCACTCCTCCTGCACGTGGCCCTTCTTACCACAGTAGAGGCATCGTTTTCCTTTACCGGTATTGCCCTTTTTATCACCTGGTTGAACCTCTTTTTCATCTGGTTTATTAAGGGCTTCTTGGTGTCGAGCTCTTTCTGTCAGTTCCGCAAATGTTTTTATGTCGCTTCTTGCTATTTTGCTTCTCAAATCCTTCCGTAGTAAGCCATAAAGTAGGTCAAGATGCTCTTCTTCGCGCTGGCGTTTACTTGGAAGTAGGCCTAATAATGCTCGTTTCCTGCACAAAAATGCATCAATTCCCTCGTCTTTCCCTTGCGGCGAAGCGAATATTTCCATGTATATTTCATGCGGTTCCTTTTTGGGTGCAAACGCTGCGCGAAGATTTTTTATAGCCGCGGCCCAAGTTTTCGTCTCCGCTCGTACTCCTTGCCACCATGTACTTGCTACATCCTTGAGTAGCAGTGGGAGCCCGGTTAAGGCATCCTCGTCACTTATATTTTCTATTGTTTTGTACACTTCCACTGCATTTACAAATTCTTCGACTTTGTTATAGTCCCTTTCACCTTGAAAACGCAGAGGACAGCGGGTGAAATTTTTATTCATTTTATTTGATGGTAAACAACTTAGTAGCTCCTTAAATTGTTCTGTCGTAAGATGAACTGCCATATTGTGTTGATTTCTACCCTTCTAGTTAAATGTTGGTTATTATTTACGTTGGGCGCCAAATGTGGAGGTAGATCCACGGTTAAAGGTGGTGGAGGGTAAGAAGAAACGCTTATTTATGTTCGCCGGTTTATTTGCATTCAATCTACGCTCAGTACAGAGGTTTCCATCAGTTTCCACGCAGTGGATTGATTGTATCGGGGAGCCTTATTGGACTGACGCCTTAGGGTTTGGCCAAAAGAAAAGAATAAAGTTGCACGGATGGTGCCTATGCTCAGAGGTGTCAGAGATGGACTGCTGGCGCTATCGCATCTCCTAACCTTACTGCCTTGGAGTGGACTGCGGGAGCTATCGCACTCTTGGGCCTAATCAAGTTACTAAAGGACTGCTGGCGCTATCGCTTAAGTAACTCGCTAGCTACTGATGTTGTGTTCGGCTGCGGGGCTGCTTTTATACTCGTCGGCCGGTCGCTGGTGGTTTGGTGTCGTGTGCTAAAGTCTTCGGGATTGGTTCGATGGTGGCCTGGTGCCGTGTGCAGCGTCTTCGGGATTGGTTCGTTGGTGGCCTGGTGCCGTGTGCAGCGTCTTCGGAAGTGTAGTGCAAAGTATGTTTTCAATGTGTTGGTGAGGTGATGTTGTGTTCTTGCTACAGTTATATTATATAAAGCTACAATACCACTCACTGACTGACTCACTGGGTGACAGAATTGTTTTCCCAGATGGAGCGGCGGGAGGTGAAAGATTTGTATGGATGGTGTGGAGATGGTAGTGCGAAAGGTACGGGAAAACCTCGAGATCCTCGGATCCACCTTCTCATCAGGTGGCAACCCACTTTCCCGGGCGAACCGTTGCAGATGGAGCGGCGGCGCTCGAACAAAAGTCGACCCACACCCTGGTCGAATTCTACCAGTGACGTCATATTTTCGATTTTCGCAAAAACAAGATGGCCGCCATACAAAGTGATTATTGCTGTATCTCCGGAACCGTTTGACATAAGTGGGGTGTGCTCGAACAAATGTTTTACAGGGGGGTAAGGAGCAGGTGGCTGTCAAAATATTTTTCCAAGATGGCGGATCCAAGATGGCGGCCGAAAATGAAGTTGCTCCGATCCGGACGAAAATCGGTATCTGGGGGGGTTTGGGGGTCAATTTTTCGATTCCGCTATTTTCCAAGATGGCCGCCATACAAGGAGTGGTGAGGCGAGGCCGCAGGCCAAGCCGAACCACGACGCCACGTTGCGAGGCGAGGCCGTAGGGCGAGGCGAGCTACGTAAAAGGCGAGGCCGAAGGCAGAGCTTCGCGTTGGGCGTAGCCCGGAGCGTCCCCGCCCCAAATCCAAGATGGCCGCCATACAAGTTTAGATTCTAAAGGTGAGGCGAGGCCGAAGGCCGAGGCGAGCCGCGTATAGGGTGAGGCCGAAGGCCGAACTCCGCGTAGGGCGAAGCCCGGAGCGTTCCCTCCCCCAATAAAAGATGGCTGCCGTACAAGTTTAGATTCTTAAGGTGAGGCGAAGTCGAAGACCGAGCCGAACGCGCGAGGCGAGTTATATTATACTATATAAAGCTAGATTACCTCTCACTCACTGACTGATTCACTGATTGACATAATTGTTCTCCCAGAAGGAGGGTCGGGAGGTAAAAATGATGTATGGGGGGTGTGGTCAGAATTTTCCGTCGAGTATGGGAAAACCTCGACATCTTCGGATTCTCCTACTCATCAGGTCACAACCCACCTTCCCGGGCGAACCGTTGGACTTGGACCGGTGGTGCTCGAACAAAGGTCACCAAGCAAAGGGATTTCGCTATTTTCCAAGATGGCCGCCATACAAGGAGTGGTGAGGCGAGGCCGAAGGCCGAGCTCCGCGTATGGCGAAGCCCGGAGCGTCCCCTCCCCAATCCAAGATGGCCGCCATTTAAGTTTAGATTCTAAAGGTGTAGCGAAGTCGTAGACCGAGCCGACCACGCGAGGCGAGGCCGAAGGCCGAGCTCCGCGTAGGGCGAAGCCCGAAGTGTCACCAAGCATCTTACCGGCCGACCGCAATCCGAAAATTTCATATGCGCCATCTTTGATTTTAGTTGGGGGAATCGTGAGCGAAGGGCGAAGCTTGGAGCGTCTCGATACTCCCCACCAAAAATCTAAAATGGCGGATATGAAATTTTGCGGGCATACCGACATGGGTGTCGTTTAATAGGTTTTCAGGGTTGGTGGTTCGAAAAATGATATCCATTTTGAAATCCAAGATGGCGGACATGTTTTTTTTTGTGAAAAACTGTCATGGGTGTTGTTTGATAGGTTTTCTGGGATGCTGATCCCGAAAATGACATTTGTTTTCAAATCCAAGATGGCGGACATGCATTTTTTCAAAAAATCCGTCATGGGTGTAGTTTTTTATGTTTTCGGAGATACTGATTCTTAAAATAACATCGATTTTTAAATCCAAGATGAATGCCATGAAAAACCAAAAAAAGAATGGACGCCTTTTTGACCCTACAAATAGGGTAGCACAACCGCCTCGCGGCCTGCTTTTGCAGGTCGCGCACCACGCAAAACCTAGTTATTATTTTATATTATATAAAGCTGCAATACCACTCACTGATTGACTGACTGACTGACTGACTGGGTGACAGAATTGTTCTCCCAGATGGAGCCGCGGGAGGTGAAAACTTTGTATGGGAGGTGTGGAGTGGGTGACGCGGAGGGTACGGGAAAACCTCGAGATCCTCGGATCCACCTTCTCATCGGGTGGCGACCCACCTTCCCGGGCGAACCGTTGCAGATGGAGCGGTGGCGCTCGAACTAAGGTTGACCCACACCCTGGTCGAATTCTACCGGTGACGTCATTTTTTCGATTTTCGCAAAAACAAGATGGCCGCCATACAAAATGTTTATTGCTGTATCTCCGGATCCGTTTGACATAAGTGGAGTGTGCTCGAACAAATGTTTTACAGAAGGGTGGGGGGCAGCTGGCTGTCAAATTTTTTTTTCAAGATGGCGGATCCAAGATGGCGGCCGGAAATGAAGTTGCTCCGATCTGGACGAAAATCGGTATCTAGGGGGTTTAGGGGTCGAAGATTCCGAATATCGGATCAGTTTTTCGATTCCACCATTTTCCAAGATGGCCGCCATACAAGGAGTGGTGAGGCGAGGCCGCAGGCCGAGCCGAACCACGACGCCACTCCGCGAGGCGAGGCCGTAGGCCGAGGCGAGCTGCGTAAAAGGCGAGGCCGAAGGCCGAGCTCCGCGCAGGGCGTAGCCCGGAGCGTCCCCCCCCAAATCCAAGATGGCCGCCATACAAGTTTAGATTCTAAAGGTGAGGCGAGGTCGAAGACCGAGCCGAACGCGCGAGACGAGGCCGAAGGCCAAGGCGAGCCGCGTATAGGGTGAGGCCGAAGGCCGAACTCCGCGTAGGGCGAAGCCCGGAGCGTCCCCCCCCCCAATCAAAGATGGCCGCCATACAAGTTTAGATTCTAAAGGTGAGGCGAGGTCGCAGACCGAGCCGAACGCGCGAGCCGAGGCCGTGGGCCGAGGCGAGCTGCGTATAGGGCGAGGCCGAAGGCCGAGCTCCGCGTAGGGCGAAGCCCGAAGCGTCACCAAGCATGTTACCAGCCGACCGCCATCATACCAACATGGGTGTCGTTTAATAGGTTTTCAGGGGTGCTGATTTCGAAAATGACATCCATTTTGAAATCCAAGATGGCGGACATGGATTTTTTGGAAAATACCGTGATGGGTGTCGTTTAATAGGTTTTCGGGGGTGCTGATTCCGAAAATGACATCAATTTTGAAATCCAAGATGGCGGACATGAATTTTTTGTAAAAAACCGTCATGGATGTCGTTTAATGCGTTTTCTGGGGTGCTGATTGCGAAAATGACATCTATTTTGAAATCCAAGATGGCGGACATGGATTTTTTGGAAAGTACCGTCATGGGTGTCGTTTAATAGGTTTTCGGTGGTGCTGATTACGAAACTGACATCCATTTTGAAATCAAAGATGGCGGTCGTGACAAACCAAAAAATGTATGAACGCCTTTTTGACCCTACAAATAGGGTAGCACAACCGCCTCGCGGCCTGCTTTAGCAGGTCGCGCACCACGCGAAATCTAGTTATTATATTATATAAAGCTACAATACCACTGACTGACTGGGTGACAGAATTGTTCTCCCAGACGGAGCGGCGGGAGGTGAAAACTTTGTATGGAGGGTGTGGAGAGAGCGTCGCGGAGGGTACGGGAAAACCTCGAGATCTTAGGATCCACCTTCTCATCAGGTGGCGACCCACCTTCCCGGGCGAACCATTGCAGATGGAGCGGTGGCGCTCGAACAAAAGTCGACCCACACCCTAGTCAAATTCTACCGGTGATGTCATTTTTTCGATTTTCGCAAAATCAAGATGGCCGCCATACAAAATGATTATTGCTGTATCTCCGGAACCGTTTGACATAAGTGGGGTGTGCTCGAACAAATGTTTTACAGGGGGGTAAGGAGCAGGTGGCTGTCAAAATTTTTTTTCAAGATGGTGGATCCAAGATGGCGGCCGGAAATGAAGTTGCTCCGATCCGGACGAAAATCGGTATCTGGGGCTTTTGGGGGACTAAGATTCCGAATATTGGGCAAGTATTTCGATTCCACCATTTTCCAAGATGGCCGCCATACAAGGAGTGGTGAGGCGAGGCCGCAGGCCGAGCCGAACCACGACGCCACGCTGCGAGGCAAGCTGCGTAAAAGGCGAGGCCGAAGGCCGAGCTCCGCGCAGGGCGTAGCCCGGAGCGTCCCCCCCCCCAAATCCAAGATGGCCGCCAATCAAGTTAAGATTCTAAAGGTGAGGCAAGGTCGAAGACCGAGCCGAACGCGCGAGACGAGGCCGAAGGCCGAGGCGAGCCGCGTATAGGGTGAGGCCGAAGGCCGAACTCCGCGTAGGAAGAAGCCCGGAACGTCCCCCCCCCAATCAAAGATGGCCGCCATACAAGTTTAGATTCTAAAAGTGAGGCGAGGTCGAAGACCGAACCGAACGCGCGAGGCGAGGCCGAAGGCCGAAGCGAGTTGCATATAGGGTGAGGCCGAAGGCCGAACTCCGCGTAGGGCGTAGCCCGGAGCGTCCCCGCCCCAAATCCAAGATGGCCGCTATACAAGTTTAGATCGTAATGGTGAGGCGAGGCCGAAGGCCGAGGCGAGCCGCGTATAAAGTGAGGCCGAAGGCCGAACTCCGCGTAGGGCGAAGCCCGGAGCGTCTTCCCCCCTAATTAAAGATGGCCGCTATACAAGTTTAGATTCTTAAGGTGAGGCGAAGTCGAAGACCGAGCCGAACGCGCGAGGCGAGGCCGAAGGCCGAGACGAGCCGCACATAGGGTGAGGCCGAAGACCGAACTCCGCGTAGGGCGAAGCCCGGAGCGTCCCCCCGCCAATCAAAGATGGCCGCCATACAAGTTTAGATTTTTAAGGTGAGGCGAGGTCGCAGACCGAGCCGAACGAGCGAGCCGAGGCCGTGGGCCGAGGCGAGCTGCGTATAAGGGCGAGGCCGAAGGCCGAGCTCCGCGTAGGGTGAAGCCCGAAGCGTCACCAAGCATATTACCAGCCGAACGCCATCATACCGACATGGGTGTCGTTTAATAGGTTTTCAGGGGTGCCGATTTCGAAAATGACATCCATTTTAAAATCCAAGATGGCGGACATAAATTTTTTGTAAAAAACAGTCATGGGTGTCGTTTAATAGGTTTTCGGGGGTGCTGATTCCGAAAATGACATACGTTTTGAAATCCAAGATGGCGGACATAAATTTTTTGCAAAAAATTGTCATGGGTGTCGTTTTTTTGGGTATTCAGGGGTGCTGATTAAGAAAATAACAACCATTTTAAAATCCAAGATGGCGGCCGTGAAAAACAAAAAAAAAATTAAAAACTTTTTTTAAATTTATAAAAAAAGGCACAACCGCCTCGCGACCTGCTTTAGCAGGTCGCGCACCACGCGAAACCTAGTTATTATACTATATATAGCTACATTACCACTCACTCACTGACTGACTGACTGACTGATTGACATAATTGTTCTCCCAGAAGGAGTGTCGGGAGGTGAAAATGATGTATGAGGGGTGTGGTCAGAATTTTCTGTCGAGTATGGGAAAACCTCGACATTTTCGGATTCTTCTCCTCATCAGGTCGCGACCCACCTTCCCGGGCGAACCGTTGGAGTTGGACCGGTGGTACTCGAACAAAGGTCGACCAGCACCCTGGTTAAAGTCTAACGGTAACAATTTTTTTTCGATTTTAAAAAAAACAAGATGGCCGCCATACAAAATTGATATTTTGGTATATCCTCCGATTCGGACCAAATTCGTTATCCAGGGGTATTTGGGGTCGCTGAATCCGATTATCTCAAAAGATTTTCGATTTCGCCATTTTCCAAGATGGCCGCCATACAAGGAGTGGTGAGGTGAGGCCGAAGGCCGAGCCGAACCACGACGCGCCGCGAGGCGAGGCCGCAGGCCGAGGCGAGCTGCGTATAAGGCGAGGCCGAAGGCCGAGCTCCGCGTAGGGCGAAGCCCGGACCGTCCCCCCCCCCCAATCCAAGATGGCCGCCAGTTAAGTTTAGATTCTAAAGGTGAGGCGAGGCCGAAGGCCGAGCCGAGCTGCGTATAGGGCGAGGCCGAAGGCCGAGCTCCGCGCAGGGCGAAGCCCGAAGCGTCACCAAACATCTCACCGGCCGACCGCAATCCGAAAATTTCATATCCGCCATCTTGGATTTTAGTTGGGGAAATCGTGACGCGAAGGGCGAAGCCCGAAGCGTCTCGATTCTCCTCACCAAAAATCCAAGATGGCGGATATGAAATTTTCGGGCATACCGACATGGGTGTCGTTTAATAGGTTTTCGGGGGTGCTGATTCCGAAAATGATATCCATTTTGAAATCCAAGATGGCGGACATGCATTTTTCTCAAAAACTGTCATGGGTGTCGTTTAATACGTTTTCTGGGGTGCTGATTGCGAAAATGACATCTAATTTTAAATCCAAGATGGCGGACATGCAGTTTAAAAAAAAATGTCACGGGTGTCATTGAATAGGTTTAGGGGATGCTGATTACGAAACTGACATGCATTTTGAAATCCAAGATGGCGGTCGTGACAAACCAAAAAAAGTATGAACGCCTTTTTGACCCTACAAATAGGGTAGCACAACCGCCTCGCGGCCTGCTTTAGCAGGTCGCGCACCACGCGAAACCTAGTTATTATACTATATAAAGCTACATTACCACTGACTGACTGACTGATTGACATAATTGTTCTCCCAGAAGGAGGGTCGGGAGGTGAAAATGATGTATGAGAGGTGTGGTCAGAATTTTCCGTCGAGTATGGGAAAACCTCGACATCTTCGGATTCTTCTCCTCATCAGGTCGCGACCCACCTTCCTGGGCGAACCGTTGGACTTGGACCGGTGGTGCTCGAACAAAGGTCGACCCACACCCTGGTCGAAGTCTACCGGTGACAAAATTTTTTCGATTTTTAAAAAAACAAAATGGCCGTCATACAAAAACGAGATTTTTGTATCTCGTCTGATCCGGACCAAATTCGGTATCCTGGGGTTTTAGGGGTCGCTGAATCTGAATATCTAATAAAATTTTTGATATCGCCATTTTCCAAGATGGCCGCCATACAAGGAGTGGTGAGGCGAGGCCGCAGGCCGAGCCGAACCACGACGCCACGCTGCGAGGCAAGCTGCGTAAAAGGCGAGGCCGAAGGCCGAGCTCCGCGCAGGGCGTAGCCCGGAGCGTCCCCCCCCCCAAATCCAAGATGGCCGCCAATCAAGTTAAGATTCTAAAGGTGAGGCAAGGTCGAAGACCGAGCCGAACGCGCGAGACGAGGCCGAAGGCCGAGGCGAGCCGCGTATAGGGTGAGGCCGAAGGCCGAACTCCGCGTAGGAAGAAGCCCGGAACGTCCCCCCCCCAATCAAAGATGGCCGCCATACAAGTTTAGATTCTAAAAGTGAGGCGAGGTCGAAGACCGAACCGAACGCGCGAGGCGAGGCCGAAGGCCGAAGCGAGTTGCATATAGGGTGAGGCCGAAGGCCGAACTCCGCGTAGGGCGTAGCCCGGAGCGTCCCCGCCCCAAATCCAAGATGGCCGCTATACAAGTTTAGATCGTAATGGTGAGGCGAGGCCGAAGGCCGAGGCGAGCCGCGTATAAAGTGAGGCCGAAGGCCGAACTCCGCGTAGGGCGAAGCCCGGAGCGTCTTCCCCCCTAATTAAAGATGGCCGCTATACAAGTTTAGATTCTTAAGGTGAGGCGAAGTCGAAGACCGAGCCGAACGCGCGAGGCGAGGCCGAAGGCCGAGACGAGCCGCACATAGGGTGAGGCCGAAGACCGAACTCCGCGTAGGGCGAAGCCCGGAGCGTCCCCCCGCCAATCAAAGATGGCCGCCATACAAGTTTAGATTTTTAAGGTGAGGCGAGGTCGCAGACCGAGCCGAACGAGCGAGCCGAGGCCGTGGGCCGAGGCGAGCTGCGTATAAGGGCGAGGCCGAAGGCCGAGCTCCGCGTAGGGTGAAGCCCGAAGCGTCACCAAGCATATTACCAGCCGAACGCCATCATACCGACATGGGTGTCGTTTAATAGGTTTTCAGGGGTGCCGATTTCGAAAATGACATCCATTTTAAAATCCAAGATGGCGGACATAAATTTTTTGTAAAAAACAGTCATGGGTGTCGTTTAATAGGTTTTCGGGGGTGCTGATTCCGAAAATGACATACGTTTTGAAATCCAAGATGGCGGACATAAATTTTTTGCAAAAAATTGTCATGGGTGTCGTTTTTTTGGGTATTCAGGGGTGCTGATTAAGAAAATAACAACCATTTTAAAATCCAAGATGGCGGCCGTGAAAAACAAAAAAAAAATTAAAAACTTTTTTTAAATTTATAAAAAAAGGCACAACCGCCTCGCGACCTGCTTTAGCAGGTCGCGCACCACGCGAAACCTAGTTATTATACTATATATAGCTACATTACCACTCACTCACTGACTGACTGACTGACTGATTGACATAATTGTTCTCCCAGAAGGAGTGTCGGGAGGTGAAAATGATGTATGAGGGGTGTGGTCAGAATTTTCTGTCGAGTATGGGAAAACCTCGACATTTTCGGATTCTTCTCCTCATCAGGTCGCGACCCACCTTCCCGGGCGAACCGTTGGAGTTGGACCGGTGGTACTCGAACAAAGGTCGACCAGCACCCTGGTTAAAGTCTAACGGTAACAATTTTTTTTCGATTTTAAAAAAAACAAGATGGCCGCCATACAAAATTGATATTTTGGTATATCCTCCGATTCGGACCAAATTCGTTATCCAGGGGTATTTGGGGTCGCTGAATCCGATTATCTCAAAAGATTTTCGATTTCGCCATTTTCCAAGATGGCCGCCATACAAGGAGTGGTGAGGTGAGGCCGAAGGCCGAGCCGAACCACGACGCGCCGCGAGGCGAGGCCGCAGGCCGAGGCGAGCTGCGTATAAGGCGAGGCCGAAGGCCGAGCTCCGCGTAGGGCGAAGCCCGGACCGTCCCCCCCCCCCAATCCAAGATGGCCGCCAGTTAAGTTTAGATTCTAAAGGTGAGGCGAGGCCGAAGGCCGAGCCGAGCTGCGTATAGGGCGAGGCCGAAGGCCGAGCTCCGCGCAGGGCGAAGCCCGAAGCGTCACCAAACATCTCACCGGCCGACCGCAATCCGAAAATTTCATATCCGCCATCTTGGATTTTAGTTGGGGAAATCGTGACGCGAAGGGCGAAGCCCGAAGCGTCTCGATTCTCCTCACCAAAAATCCAAGATGGCGGATATGAAATTTTCGGGCATACCGACATGGGTGTCGTTTAATAGGTTTTCGGGGGTGCTGATTCCGAAAATGATATCCATTTTGAAATCCAAGATGGCGGACATGCATTTTTCTCAAAAACTGTCATGGGTGTCGTTTAATACGTTTTCTGGGGTGCTGATTGCGAAAATGACATCTAATTTTAAATCCAAGATGGCGGACATGCAGTTTAAAAAAAAATGTCACGGGTGTCATTGAATAGGTTTAGGGGATGCTGATTACGAAACTGACATGCATTTTGAAATCCAAGATGGCGGTCGTGACAAACCAAAAAAAGTATGAACGCCTTTTTGACCCTACAAATAGGGTAGCACAACCGCCTCGCGGCCTGCTTTAGCAGGTCGCGCACCACGCGAAACCTAGTTATTATACTATATAAAGCTACATTACCACTGACTGACTGACTGATTGACATAATTGTTCTCCCAGAAGGAGGGTCGGGAGGTGAAAATGATGTATGAGAGGTGTGGTCAGAATTTTCCGTCGAGTATGGGAAAACCTCGACATCTTCGGATTCTTCTCCTCATCAGGTCGCGACCCACCTTCCTGGGCGAACCGTTGGACTTGGACCGGTGGTGCTCGAACAAAGGTCGACCCACACCCTGGTCGAAGTCTACCGGTGACAAAATTTTTTCGATTTTTAAAAAAACAAAATGGCCGTCATACAAAAACGAGATTTTTGTATCTCGTCTGATCCGGACCAAATTCGGTATCCTGGGGTTTTAGGGGTCGCTGAATCTGAATATCTAATAAAATTTTTGATATCGCCATTTTCCAAGATGGCCGCCATAGAAGGAGTGGTGAGGCGAGGCCGAAGGCCGAGCCGAACCACGACGTGCCGCGAGGCGAGGCCGCAGGCCGAGGCGAGCTGCGTATAAGGCGAAGCCGAAGGCCGAGCTCCGCGTAGGGAAAAGCCCGGAGCGTCCCCCCCCCCATCCAAGATGGCCGCCATTTAAGTTTAGATTCTAAAGGTGAGGCGAGGTCGTAGACCGAGCCGACCGCGCGAGGCGAGGCCGAAGGCCGAGCCGAGCTGCGTATAGGGCGAGGCCGAAGGCCGAGCTCCGCGTAGGGCGAAGCCCGAAGCGTCACCAAGCATCTTACCGGCCGACCGCAATCCGAAAATTTCATATCCGCCATCTTGGATTTTAGTTGGGGGAATCGTGACGCGAAGGGCGAAGCCCGGAGCGTCTCGATTCTCCCCACCAAAAATCCAAGATGGCGGATATGAAATTTTCGGGCATGCCGACATGGGTGTCGTTTAATAGGTTTTCGGGGGTGCTGATTCCGAAAATGACATCCATTTTGAAATCCAAGATGGCGGACATGCATTTTTTGTATAAAACCGTCATAAGTGTCGTTTAACACGTTTTCTGGGGTGCTAATTGCGAAAATGACATCTATTTTGAAATCCAAGATGGCGGACATGGATTTTTTGGAAAATACCGCCATGGGTGTCGTTTAATAGGTTTTCAGGGATGCTGATTACGAAACTGACATCCATTTTGAAATCCAAGATGGCGGTCGTGACAAACCAAAAAAAGTATGAACGCCTTTTTGACCCTACAAATATGGCAGCACAACCGCCTCGCGGCCTGCTTTAGCAGGTCGCGCACCACGTGAAAACTAGTTTTATATTATATAAAGCTACAATACCACTCACTGACTCATTGGGTGACAGAATTGTTCTCCCAGATGGAGCGGCGGGAGGTGAAAACTTTGTATGGGGGTGTGGAGAGGGTGGTGCGGAGGGTACGGGAAAACCTCGAGATCCTCGGATCCACCTTCTCATCGGGTGGCGACCCACCTTCCCGGGCGAACCGTTGCAGATGGAGCGGTCGCGCTCGAACTAAGGTCGACCCACACCTTGGTCGAATTCTACCGGTGACGTCATTTTTTCGATTTTTGCAAAAACAAGATGGCCGCCATACAAAATGATTATTGCTGTATCTCCGGAACCGTTTGACATAAGTGGGGTGTGCTCGAACAAATGTTTCACAAGAAGGTGAGGGGCAGGTGGCTGTCAAATTTTTTTTTCAAGATGGCGTATCCAAGATGGCGGCCGGAAATGAAGTTGCTCCGATCCGGACGAAAATCGGTATCTGGGGGGTTTGGGGGACGAAGATTTCGAATATTGGGTCATTTTTTCGATTCCACCATTTTCCAAGATGGCCGCCATACAAGGAGTGGTGAGGCGAGGCCGCAGGCCGAGCCGAACCACGACGCCACGCCGCGAGGCGAGGCCGTAGGCCGAGGCGAGCTGCGTAAAAGGCGAGGCCGAAGGCCGAGCTCCGCGTAGGGCGTAGCCCAAAGCGTCCCCCCCCCGAAATCCAAGATGGCCGCCATACAAGTTTAGATTAAAGGTGAGGCGAGGTCGAAGACCGAGCCGAACGCGCGAGGCGAGGCCGAAGGCCGAACTCCGCGTAGGGCGAAGCCCGGAGCGGCCCCCCCAAATCAAAGATGGCCGCCATACAAGTTTAGATTCTAAAGGTGAGGCGAGATCGAAGACCGAGCCGAACGCGCGAGGCGAGGCCGTAGGCCGAGGCGAGCTGCGTATAGGGTGAGGCCGAAGACCGAGCTCCGCGTAGGGCGAAGCCCGGAGCGGCCCCCCCCCCAATCAAAGATGGCCGCCATACAAGTTTAGATTTTTAAGGTGCGGCGAGGTCGCAGACCGAGCCGAACGCGCGAGCCGAGGCCGTAGGCCGAGGCGAGCTGCTTATAGGGTGAGGCCGAAGAACGAGCTCCGCGTAAGGCGAAGCCCGAAGCGTCAACAAGCATATTACGAGCCGACCGCCATCATACACTAATGGGTGTCGTTTAATAGGTTTTCAGGGGTGCTGATTTCTAAAATGACATCCATTTTGAAATCAAAGATGGCGGACATGGATTTTTTGGAAAATACCGTCATGGGTGTCGTTTAATAGGTATTCGGGGGTGCTGATTCCGAAAATGACATACGTTTTGAAATCCAAGATGGCGGACATAACTTTTTTGCAAAAAATCGTCATGGGTGTCGTTTTTGGGTATTCAGGGGTGCTGATTAAGAAAATAACATCCATTTTTAAATCTAAGATGGCGGCCGTGAAAAAAAAAAAAAATTAAAAACTTTTTTTAAATTTATAAAAAAAGGCACAACCGCCTCGCGACCTGCTAAAGCAGAGGCGCGAGGCGAGGCCGAAGGCCGAGGCGAGCCGCGTATAGGGTGAGGCCGAAGGCCGAACTCCGCGTAGGGCGAAGCCCGGAGCGTCCCCCCCCAATCAAAGATGGCCGCCACACAAGTTTAGATTTTTAAGGTGAGGCGAGGTCGCAGACCGAGCAGAACGCGCGAGCCGAGGCCGTAGGCCGAGGTGAGCTTCGTATAGGGCGAGGCCGAAGGCCGAGCTCCGCGTAGGGCGAAGCCCGAAGCGTCACCAAGCATATTACCAGCCGACCGCCATCATACCGACATGGGTGTCGTTTAATAGGTTTTCAGGGGTGCTGATTTCGAAAATGACATCCATGGTGGTCGTGACTATCCAAAGTATGAACGCCTTTTTGACCCTACAAATAGGGTACCACAACCGCCTCGCGGCCTGCTTTAGCAGGTCGCGCACCACGCGAAACCTAGTTATATTATACTATATAAAGCTACATTACCACTGACTCACTGACTGACTGATTGACATAATTGTTCTCCCAGAAGGAGGGTCGGGAGGTAAAAATGATGTATAGGGGGTGTGGTCAGAATTTTCCGTCGAGTATGGGAAAACCTCGACATCTTCGGATTCTCCTCCTCATCAGGTCACGACCCACCTTCCCGGGCGAACCGTTGGACTTGGACCGGTGGTGCTCAAACAAAGGTCGACCTACACCCTGGTCAAAGTCTACCGGTAATATTTTTTTTTCGATTTTCAAAAAAACAAAATGGCCGCCATACAAAAACGAGATTTTTGTATCTCCTCTGAACCGGACCAAATTCGGTATCCGGGGGTTTTAGGGGTCGCTGAATCTGAATATCTGGTAAAATTTTTGATATCGCCATTTTCCAAGATGGCCGACATACAAGGAGTGGTGAGGCGAGGCCGAAGGCCGAGCCGAACCACGACGCGCCGCGAGGCGAGGCCGCAGGCCGAGGCGAGCTGCGTATAAAGCGAGGCCGAAGGCTGAGCTCCACGTAGGGCGAAGCCCGGAGCGTCCCCCCCCCTAATCCAAGATGGCCGCCATTTAAGTTTAGATTCCAAAGGTGAGGCGAGGTCGTAGACCGAGCGTATAGGGCGATATAGGGCGATATGCGTATAGGGCGAGGCCGAAGGCCGAGCTCCGCGTAGGGCGAAGCCCGAAGCGTCACCAAACATCTCACCGGCCGACCGCCATCCGAAAACTTCATATCCGCCATCTTGGATTTTAGTTGGGGGAATCGTGACGCGAAGGGCGAAGCCCGGAGCGTCTCGATTCTCCCAACCAAAAATCCAAGATGGCGGATATGAAATTTTCGGGCATACCGACATGGGTGTCGTTTAATAGGTTTTCGGGGTTGGTGGTTCCAAAAATGACATCCATTTTGAAATCCAAGATAGCGGACACGCTTTTTTTGTGAAAAACTGTCATGGGTGTCATTTGATAGGTTTTCGGGGATGCTGATACCGAAAATGATATTTATTTTCAAATCCAAGATGGCGGACACGCATTTTTTGTAAAAATCCGTCATGGGTGTTGTTTTTTATGTTTTCTGGGGTACTGATTCTTAAAATAACATCGATTTTTAAATCCAAGATGGCGGTCGTGACAAACCAAAAAAGTATGAACGCCTTTTTGACCCTACAGATAGGGTAGCACAACCGCCTCGCGGCCTGCTTTAGCAGGTCGCGCACCACGCGAAACCTAGTTATACTATATAAAGCTACATTACCACTCACTCACTGACTGACTGACTGACATAATTGTTCTCCCAGAAGGAGGGTTGGGAGGTGAAAATGATGTATGGAAGTTTGGTCAGAATTTTCAGTCGAGTATGGGAAAACCTCGACATCTTCGGATTCTCTTCCTCATCAGGTCGCGACCCACCTTCCCGGGCGAACCGTTGGACTTGGACCGATGGTGCTCGAAAAAAGGTCAACCCACAGCCTGGTCAAAGTCTACTGGTGACATTTTTTTTTCCATTTTCAAAAAATTAAGATGGCCGCCATACAAAAATGAAATTTTTGTATTTCCTCCGATTCGGACCAAACTCAGTATCCAGGGGTTTTTGGGGTCGCTGAATACGAAGATCTGGTAATTTTTTCGATTCCGCCATTTTCCAAGATGGCTGTCATACAAGGAGTGGTGAGGCGAGGCCGAAGGCCGAGCCAAACTACGACGCGCCGCGAGGCGAGGCCGCAGGCCGAGGCGAGCTGCATATAAGGCGAGGCCGAAGGCCGAGCTCTGTGTAGGGCGAAGCCCGGAGCGTCCCCCCCCAATCCAAGATGGCCGCCATTTAAGTTTAGATTCTAAAGGTGAGGCGAGGTCGTAGACCGAGCCGACCGCGCGAGGCGAGGCCGAAGGCTGAGCCGAGCTGCGTATAGGGCGAGGCCGAAGGCCGAGCTCCGCGTAGGGCGAAGCCCGAAGCGTCACCAAGCATCTTACCGGCCGACCGCAATCCGAAAATTTCATATCCGCCATCTTGGAATTTAGTTGGGGGAATCGTGACGCGAAGGGCGAAGCCCGGAGCGTCTCGATTCTCCCCACCAAAAATCCAAGATGGCGGATATGAAATTTTCGGGCATGCCGACATGAGTGTCGTTTAATAGGTTTTCGGGGGTGCTGATTCCGAAAATGACATCCATTTTGAAATCCAAGATGGCGGACTTGGATTTTTTGGAAAATACCATCATGGGTGTCGTTAAATAGGTTTTCGGGGGTGCTGATTACGAAAATGACATAAATTTTGATATCTAAGAAAGTATGAACGCCTTTTTGACCCTACGTCTAGGGTAGCACAACCGCCTCGCGGCCTGCTTTAGCAGGTCGCGCACCACGCGAAACCTAGTTATTATATTATATAAAGCTACAATACCACTCACTCACTGACTGACTGACTGACTGGGTGACAGAATTGTTCTCCCAGATGGAGCGGCGGGAGGTGAAAACTTTGTATAGGGAGTGTGGAGAAGGTGGCGCGGAGGGTACGGGAAAACCTCGAGATACTCGGATCCACCTTCTCATCAGGAGGCGACCCACCTTCCCGGGCGAACCGTTGCAGTTGGAGCGGTGGCGCTCGAACTAAGGTCGACCCACGCCCTGGTCTAATTCTACCGGTGACGTAATTTTTTCGATTTTCACAAAAACAAGATGGCCGCCATACAAAATGTTTATTGTTGTATCTCCGGATCCGTTTGACATAAGTGGAGTGTGCTCAAACAAATGTTTTACAGGGGTGTGGGGGGCAGGTAGTTGTCAATTTTTTTTTTCAAGATGGCAGATCCAAGATGGCGGCCGGAAATAAAGTTGCTCCGATCCGGATGAAAATCGGTATCTGGGGGGTTTGGGGGACGAAGATTCCGAATATCGGGTCAGTTTTTCGATTCCACCATTTTCCAAGATGGCCGCCATACAAGGAGTGGTGAGGCGAGGCCGCAGGCCGAGCCGAACCACGACGCCACGCCGCGAGGCGAGGCCGTAGGCTGAGGCGAGCTGCGTAAAAGGCGAGGCCGAAGGCCGAGCTCCGCGCAGGGCGTAGCCCGGAGCGTCCCCCCCCAAATCCAAGATGGCCGCCATACAAGTTTAGATTCTAAAGGTGAGGCGAGGCCGAAGGCCTAGGCGAGCCGCGTATAGGGTGAGGCCAAAGGCCGAACTCCGCGCAGGGCGAAGCCCGGAGCGTCCCCCCCCCCCCCAATCAAAGATGGCCGCCATACAAGTTTAGATTCTAAAGGTGAGGCGAGGTCGAAGACCGAGCCGAACGCGCGAGGCGAGGCCGAAGGCCTAGGCGAGCCGCGTATAGGGTGAGGCCGAAGAACGAACTCCGTGTAGGGCGAAGCCCGGAGCGTCCCCCCCCCCCAATTCTAGATGGCGGCAAGTTTAGATTCCAAAGGTGAGGCGAGGTCGAAGACCGAGCCGAACGCGCGAGGCGAGGCCGAAGGCCGAGGCGAGCCGCGTACAGGGTGAGGCCGAAGGCCGAACTCCGCGTAGGGCGAAGCCCGGAGCGTCCCCCCCCCCAATCAAAGATGGCCGCCATAGAAGTTTAGATTTTTAAGGTGAGGCGAGGTCGCAGACCGAGCCGAACGCGCGAGCCGAGGCCGTAGGCCGAGGCGAGCTGCGTATAGGGCGAGGCCGAAGGCCGAGCTCCCCTTAGGGCGAAGCCCGAAGCGTCACCAAGCATATTACCAGCCGACCGCCATCATACCGACATGGGTGTCGTTTAATAGGTTTTCAGGGGTGCTGATTTCGAAAATGACATCCATTTTGAAATCCAAGATGGCGGACATGGATTTTTTGAAAATACATTCATGGGTGTCGTTTAATAGGTATTCGGGGGTGCTGATTCCGAAAATGACATACGTTTTGAAATCCAAGATGGCGGACTTAAATTTTTTGCAAAATATCGTCATGGGTGTCGTTTTTTGGGTATTTAGGGGTGCTGATTAACAAAATAACATCCATTTTTAAATCTAAGATGGCGGCCGTGAAAAACGGCGAAGCCTGGAGCGTCCCCCCCCCCCCAATTCTAGATGGTGGTAAGTTTAGATTCTAAAGGTGAGGCGAGGTCGAAAACCGAGCCGAACGCGCGAGGCGAGGCCGAAGGCCGAGGCGAGCCACGTATAGGGTGAGGCCGAAGGCCGAACTCCGCGTAGGGCAAAGCCCGGAGCGTCCCCCCCCCCAATCAAAGATGGCCGCCATACAAGTTTAGATTTTTAAGGTGAGGCGAGGTCGCAGACCGAGCCGAACGCGCGAGCCGAGGCCGTAGGCCGAGGCGAGCTGCGTGTGGGGCGAGGCCGAAGGCTGAGCTCCGCGTAGGGCGAAGCCCGAAGCGTCACCAAGCATATTACCAGCCGACCGCCATCATACCGACATGGGTGTCGTTTAATAGGTTTTCAGGGGTGCTGATCTCGAAAATGACATCCAATTTGAAATCCAAGATGGCGGACATGGATTTTTTAGAAAATACCGTCATGGGTGTCGTTTAATAGGTTTTCGGGGGTGCTGATTCCGAAAATGACATACTTTTTGAAATCCAAGATGGCGGACATGCATTTTTTGTAAAAAACCGTCATGGGTGTCGTTTAATACGTTTTCTGGGGTGCTGATTGCGAAAATGACATCTATTTTGAAATCCAAGATGGCGGACTTGGATTTTTTGGAAAATACCATCATGGGTGTCGTTAAATAGGTTTTCGGGGGTGCTGATTACGAAAATGACATAAATTTTGATATCTAAGAAAGTATGAACGCCTTTTTGACCCTACGTCTAGGGTAGCACAACCGCCTCGCACGCGAAACCTACGCACCACGCGAAACCTAGTTATTATATTATATAAAGCTGCAATACCACTCACTCACTCACTGGGTGACAGAATTGTTCTCCCAGATGGAGCGGCGGGAGGTGAAAACTTTGTATGGGTGGTGTGGAGAGGGTGGTGCGCAGGGTACGGGAAAACCTCGAGATCCTCGGATCCACCTTCTCATCAGGTGGCAACCCACCTTCCCGGGCGAACCGTTGCAGATGGAGCGATGGTGCCCAAACTAAGATCGACCCACACCCTAGTCGAATTCTACCGGTGACGTCATTTTTCGATTTTCGCAAAAACAAGATGGCCGCCATACAAAATGATAATTGCTGTATCTCCGGAACCGTTTGACATAAGTGGGGTGTGCTCGAACAAATGTTTTACAGGAGGGTGAGGGGCAGGTGGCTGTCAAAATTTTTTTTCTAGATGGCGGATCCAAGATGGCGGCCGGAAATGAAGTTGCTCCGATCCGGACGAAAATCGGTATCTGGGGGGTTTGGGGGACGAAGATTCCGAATATCGGGTCAGTTTTTCGATTCCACTATTTTCCAAGATGGCCGCCATACAAGGCGTGGTGAGGCGAGGCCGCAGGCCGAGCCGAACCACGACGCCACGCCGCGAGCCGAGGCCGTAGGCCGAGGCGAGCTGCGTAGAAAGCGAGGCCGAAGGCTGAGCTCCGCGTAGGGCGTAGCCCGGAGCGTCCCCCCCCAAATCCAAGATGGCCGCCATACAAGTTTAGATTCTAAAGGTGAGGCGAAGTCGAAGACCGAGCCGAACGTGCGAGGTGAGGCCGAAGGTCAACCCACACCCTGGTCGAATTCTACCGGTGACGTCATTTTTTCGATTTTCGCAAAAACAAGATGGCCGCCATACAAAATGTTTATTGCTGTATCTCCGGATCCGTTTGACATAAGTGGGGTGTGCTCGAACAAATGTTTTACAGGAGGGTGAGGGGCAGGTGGCTGTCAAAATTTTTTTTCTAGATGGCGGATCCAAGATGGCGGCTGGAAATGAAGTTGCTCCGATCCGGACGATAATCGGTATCTGGGGGGTTTGGGGGACGAAGATTCCAAATATCGGGTCAGTTTTTCGATTCCACTATTTTCCAAGATGGCCGCCATACAAGGAGTGGTGAGGCGAGTCCGCAGGCCGAGCCGAACCACGACGCCACGCCGCGAGGCGAGGCCGTAGGCCGAGGCGAGCTGCGTAGAAAGCAAGGCCGAAGGCCGAGCTCCGCGTAGGGCGTAGCCCGGAGCGTCCCCCCCCAAATCCAAGATGGCCGCCATACAAGTTTAGATTCTAAAGGTGAGGCGAAGTCGAAGACCGAGCCGAACGTGCGAGGTGAGGCCGAAGGCCGAGGCGAGCCGCGTATAGGGTGAGGCCGAAGGCCAAACTCCGCGTAGGGCGAAGCCCGGAGCGTTCCCCCCCCCCAATTCTAGATGGCGGTAAGTTTAGATTCTAAAGGTGAGGCGAGGTCGAAGACCGAGCCGAACGCGCGAGGCGAGGCCGAAGGCCGAGGCGAGCCACGTATAGGGTGAGGCCGAAGGCCGAACTCCGCGTAGGGCGAAGCCCGGAGCGTCCCCCGCCCCCAATCAAAGATGGCCGCTATACAAGTTTAGATTTTTAAGGTGAGGCGAGGTCGCAGACCGAGCCGAACGCGCGAGCCGAGGCCGTAGGCCGAAGCGAGCTGCGTATAGGGCGTGGCCGAAGGCCGAGCTCCGCGTAGGGCGAAGCCTGAAGCGTCACCAAGCATATTACCAGCCGACCGCCATCATACCGACATGGGTGTCGTTTAATAGGTTTTCGGGGGTGCTGATTCCGAAACTGACATACGTTTTGAAATCCAAGATGGCGGACATGCATTTTTTGTATAAAAACCGTCATGGGTGTCATTTAATAGGTTTTCGGGGGTACTGATACTTAAAATAACATTGATTTTTAAATCCGAGATAGTGGCCGTGAAAAACCAAGAAAAGAATAAACGCCTTTTTGACCCTACAAATAGGGTAGCACAACCGCATCGCGGCCTGCTTTAGCAGGTCGCGCACCACGCGAAACCTAGTTATTATTTTTTATTTATATTATATAAAGCTGCAATACCACTCACTCACTCACTGGGTGACAGAATTGTTCTCCCAGATGGAGCGGCGGGAGGTGAAAACTTTGTATGGGAGGTGTGGAGTGCGTGACGCGGAGGGTACGGGAAAACCTCGAGATCCTCGGATGCACCTTCTCATCGGGTGGCGACCCACCTTCCCGGGCGAACCGTTGCAGATGGAGCGGTGGCGCTCGAACAAAGGTCGACCCACACCCTGGTCGAATTCTACAGGTGACGTCAGTTTTTCGATTTTCGCAAAAACAAGATGGCCGCCATACAAAATGTTTATTGCTGTATCTCCGGATCCGTTTGACATAAGTGGAGTGTGCTCGAACAAATGTTTTACAGGGGGGTGGGTGGCAGCTGGCTGTCAAATTTTTTTTTTAAGATGGCGGATCCAAGATGGCGGCCGGAAATGAAGTTGCTCCGATCCGGACGAAAATCGGTATCTGGGGGGTTTGGGGGACGCAGATTCCGAATATCGGGTCAGTTTTTCGATTCCACCATTTTCCAAGATGGCCGCCATACAAGGAGTGGTAAGGCAGAGCGTAGCCTGGAGCGTCCCCCCCCCCAAATCAAAGATGGCCGCCATACAAGTTTAGATTCTAAAGGTGAGGCGAGTTCGAAGACCGAGCCGAACGCGCGAGACCAGGCCGAAGGCTGAGGCGAGCCGCGTATAGGGTGAGGTCGAAGGCCGAACTCCGCGTAGGGCGAAGCCCGGAGCGTCCCCCCCCCCATCAAAGATGGCCGCCATACAAGTTTAGATTCTAAAGGTGAGGCGAGGTCGAAGACCGAGCCGAACGCGCGAGGCGAGGCCAAAGGCCGAGCCGAGCCGCGTATAGGGTGAGGCCGAAGGCCGAACTCCGCGTAGGGCAGAGCCCGGAGCGGCCCCCCCCCCAATCAAATATGGCCGCCATACAAGTTTAGATTCTTAAGGTGAGGCGAGATCGAAGACCGAGCCGAACGCGCGAGGCGAGGCCGAAGGCCGAGGCGAGCCCGAAGCGTCACCAAGCATATTAACAGCCGACCGCCATCATACCGACATGGGTGTCGTTTAATAGGTTTTCAGGGGTGCTGATTTCGAAAATGACATCCATTTTAAAATCCAAGATAGCGGACATGGACTTTTTGGAAAATACCGTCATGGGTGTCGTTTTATAGGTTTTCGGGGGTGCTGATTCCGAAAATGACATTCGTTTTTAAATCCAAGATGGTGGACATAAATTTTTTGCAAAATATCGTCATTGGTGTCGTTTTTTGGGTATTCAGGGGTGCTGATTAAGAAAATATCATCCATTTTTAAATCCAAGATGGTGGCCGTGAAAAACAAAAAAAAATTAAAAACTTTTTTAAAATTTATAAAGAAAGGCACAACCGCCTCGTGACCTGCTTTAGCAGGTCGCGCACCACGCGAAACCTAGTTATATTATATTATTTATATTAAATAAAGCTACAATACCACTGACTCACTGACTGACTGACTGACTGGGTGACAGAATTGTTCTCCCAGATGGAGCGGCGGGAGGTGAAAACTTTGTATGGGAGGTGTGGAGTGGGTGACGCAGAGGGTACGGGAAAACCTCGAGATCCTCGGATCCACCTTCTCATCAGGTGGCGACCCACCTTCCCGGGCGAACCGTTGCAGATGGAGCGGTGGCGCTCGAACTAAGGTTGACCCACACCCTGGTCGAATTCTACCGGTGACGTCATTTTTTCGATTTTCGCAAAAACAAGATGACCGCCATACAAAATGATTATTGCTGTATCTCCGGAACCGTTTGACATAAGTGGGGTGTGCTCTAACAAATGTTTTTCAAGGGGGTGAAGAGCAGGTGGCTGTCAAAATTTTTTTTCAAGATGGCGGACCCAAGATAGCGGCCGGAAATGAAGTTGCTCCGATCCGGACGAAAATCGGTATCTGGGGGGTTTGGGGGACGTAGATTCCGAATATTGGGTAAGTTTTTCGATTTCACCATTTTCCAAGATGGCCGCCATACAAGGAGCGGTGAGGCGAGGCCGCAGGCCGAGCCGAACCACGACGCCACGCTGCGAGGCGAGGCCGTAGGCCGAGGATAGCTGCGTAAAAGGCGAGGCCGAAGGCCGAGCTCGGCGCAGGGCGTAGCCCGGATCGCCCCCCCCAAATCCAAGATGGCCGCCATACATGTTTAGATTCTAAAGGTGAGGCGAGGTCGAAGACCGAGCCGAACGCGCGAGTTGAGGCCGAAGGTCGAGGCAAGCCGCGTATAGGGTGAGGCCGAAGGCCAAACTCCGCGTAAGGCGAAGCCCGGAGCGTCCGTCCCTCCCCAATTCTAGATGGCGGTAAGTTTAGATTCTAATAAACGTTTCAGGAACGACGCCACGCCGCGAGGTGAGGCAGCAGGCCGAGGCGAGCTGCGTAAAAAGCGAGGCCGAAGGCCGAGCTCCACGCAGGGCGTAGCCCAGAGCGTCCTTCCCCCAAATCCAAGATGGCCGCCATACAAATTTAGATCCTAAAAAAAGGTGAGGCGAGGTCGAAGACCGAGCCGAACGCGCGAGACGAGGCCGAAGGCCGAGGCGAGCCACGTATAGGGTGAGGCCGAAGGCTTAACTCCGCGTAGGGCGAAGCCCGGAGCGTCCCCCCCCCCAATCAAAGATGGCCGCCATACAAGTTTAGATTCTAAAGTTGAGGCGAGGCCGAAGGCCGAGGCGAGCCGCGTATAGGGTGAGGCCGAAGGCCGAACTCCGCGTAGGGCGAAGCCCGGAGCGGCCCCCCCCCAATCAAAGATGGCCGCCATACAAGTTTAGATTCTAAAGGTGAGGCGAGGCCGAAGGCCGAGCTCCGCGTAAGGCGAAGTCCGAAGCGTCACCAAGCATATTACCAGCCGACCGCCATCATACCGATATGGGTGTCGTTTAATAGGTTTTCAGGGGTGCTGATTCCGAAAATGACATCCATTTTAAAATCCAAGATGGCGTACATGGAATTTTTGGAAAATACCGTCATGGGTGTCGTTTAATAGGTATCCGGGGGTGCTGATTCCGAAAATGACATACGTTTTGAAATCCAAGATGGCGGACATAATTTTTTTGCAAAATATCGTCATGGGTGTCGATTTTTGGGTATTCAGAGTTGCTGATTAAGAAAATAACATCCATTTTTAAATCCAAGATGACGGCCGTGTAAAACGAAAAGAAAATAACTTTTTTTAAATTTATTTTTATAATATAAAGGCACAACCGCCTCGCGACCTGCTTCAGCAGGTCGCGCACGACGCGAAACCTGGTTATATTATATAAAGCTACAATACCACTCACTGACTGGGTGACAGAATTGTTCTCCCAGATGGAGCGGCGGAAGGTGAAAACTTTGTATGGGGGGTTTGGAGAGGGTGGTGCGGAGGGTACGGGAAAACCTCGAGATCCTCGGATCCACCTTCTCATCGGGTGGCAACCCACCTTCCCGGGCGAACCGTTGCAGATGGAGCGGTTGCGCTCGAACTAATGTCAACCCACACCCTGGTAGAATTCTACCAGTGACGTCGTTTTTTCGATTTTCGCAAAAACAAGATGGCCGCCATACAAAATGATTATTGCTGTATCTCCGGAACGGTTTGACATAAGTGGGGTGTGCTCGAACAAATGTTTTACAGGGGGGTAAGGGGCAGGTGGCTGTCAAATTTTTTTTTCAAGATGGCGGATCCAAGATGGCGGCCGGAAATCAAGTTGCTCCGATCCGGACGAAAATCGGTATTTGGGGGGTTTGGGGGACGAAGATTCCGAATATCGGGTCAGTTTTTCGATTCCACCATTTTCCAAGATGGCCGCCATACAAGGAGTGGTGAGGCGAGGCCGCAGGCCGAGCCGAACCACGACGCCACGCCGCGAGGCGAGGCCGTAGGCCAAGGCAAGCTGCGTAGAAGGCGAGGCCGAAGGCCGAGCTCCGCGTAGGGCGTAGTCCGGAGCGTCCCCCCCCAAATCCAAGATGGCCGCCAAACAAGTTTAGATTCTAAAGGTGAGGCGAGGTCGAAGACCGAGCCGAACGCGCGAGGCGAGGCCGAAGGCCGAGGCGAGCCGCGTATGGGGTAAGGCCGCAGGCCAAACTCCGCGTAGGGCGAAGCCCGGAGCGTCCCCCCCCCAATCAAAGATGGCCGCCATACAAGTTTAGATTATTAAGGTGAGGCGAGGTCGAAGACCGAGCCGAACGCGCGAGGCGAGGCCGAAGGCCGAGCTGAGCCGCGCATAGTGTGAGGCCGAAGGCCGAACTCCGCGTAGGGCGAAGCCCAGAGCGTCCCCCCCCCAATCAAAGATGGCCGCCATACAAGTTTAGATTTTTAAGGTGATCGCCTCGAAGACCGAGCCGAACGCGCGAGCCAAGGCCGTAGGCCGAGGCGAGCTGCGTATAGGGCGAGGCCGAAGGCCGAGCTCCGCGTAGGGCGAAGCCCGAAGCGTCACCAAGCATATTACCAGCCGACCGCCATCATACCGACATGGGTGTCGTTTAATAGGTTTTCAGGGGTGCTGATTTCGAAAATGACATCCATTTTGAAATCCAAGATGGCGGACATGGATTTTTTGGAAAATATTGTCATGGGTGTCGTTTAATAGGTTTTCGGGGGTGCTGATTCCGAAAATGACATACGTTTTGAAATCCAAGATGGCGGACATAAATTTTTTGCAAAATTTCGTCATGGGTGTCGTTTTTTGGGTATTCGGGGGTGCTGATTAAGAAAATAACATCCATTTTGAAATCCAAGATGGCGGCCGTGAAAAACAAAAAAAAATTAAAAACTTTTTTAAAATTTATAAAAAAAGGCACAACCGCCTCGCGACCTGCTTTAGCAGGTCGCGCACCACGCGAAACCTAGTTATTATACTATATAAAGCTACATTACCACTCACTCACTGACTGACTGACTCACTGATTGACATAATTGTTCTCCCAGAAGGAGTGTCGGGAGGTGAAAATGATGTATGAGGGGTGTGGTCAAAATTTTCCGTCGAGTATGGGAAAACCTCGACATCTTCGGATTCTTCTTCTCATCAGGTCGCGACCCACCTTCCCGGGCGAACCGTTGGAGTTGGACCGGTGGTACTCGAACAAAGGTCGACCGGCACCCTGGTCAAAGTCTAACGGTAACAATTTTTTTTCGATTTTCAAAAAAACAACATGGCCGCCATACAAAATTGATATTTTGGTATATCCTCCGATTCAGACCAAATTCGTTATCCAGGGGTTTTTGGGGTCGCTGAATCTGAATATCTAAAAAGATTTTCAATTTCGCTATTTTCCAAGATGGCCGCCATACAAGGAGTGGTGAGGCGAGGCCGAAGGCCGAGCCGAACCACGACGCGCCGCGAGGCGAGGCCGCAGGCCGAGGCGAGCTGCGTATAAGGCGAGGCCAAAGGCCGAGCTCCGCGTAGGGCGAAGCCCGAAGCGTCCCCCCCCCCCCCAATCCAAGACGGCCGACATTTAAGTTTAGATTTTAAAGGCGAGGCGAGGCCGAAGGCCGAGCCGAGCTGCGTATAGGGCGAGGCCGAAGGCCGAGCTCCGCGTAGGGCGAAGCCCGAAGCGTCACCAAGCATCTTACCGGCCGACCGCAATCCGAAAATTTCATATCCGCCATCTTGGATTTTAGTTGTGGGAATCGTGACGCGAAGGGCGAAGCCCGGAGCGTCTCGATTCTCCCCACCAAAAATCCAAGATGGCGGATATGAAATTTTCGGGCATGCCGACATGGGTGTCGTTTAATAGGTTTTCGGGGGTGCTGATTCCGAAAATGACATCCATTTTGAAATCCAAGATGGCGGACATGAATTTTTTGTAAAAAACCGTCATGGATGTCGTTTAATGCGTTCTCTGGGGTGCTGATTGCGAAAATGACATCTATTTTGAAATCCAAGATGGCGGACATGGATTTTTCGGAAAATACCGTCATGGGTGTCGTTTAATAAGTTTTCGGGGGTGCTGATTACGAAACTGACATCCATTTTGAAATCAAAGATGGCGGTCGTGACAAACCAAAAAATGTATGAACGCCTTTTTGACCCTACAAATAGGGTAGCACAACCGCCTCGCGGCCTGCTTTAGCAGGTCGCGTACCACGCGAAAACTAGTTATTATATTATATAAAGCTGCAATACCACTCACTCACTCACTCACTGACTGGGTGACAGAATTGTTCTCCCAGATGGAGCGGCGGGAGGTGAAAACTTTGTATGAGAGGTGTGGAGTGGGTGACGCGGAGGGTACGGGAAAACCTCGAGATCCTCGGATCCACCTTCTCATCGGGTGGCGACCCACCTTCCCGGGCGAACCGTTGCAGATGGAGCGGTGGCGCTCGAACTAAGGTCGACCCACACCCTGGTCGAATTCTACCGGTGACGTCATTTTTTCGATTTTCGCAAAAACAAGATGGCCGCCATACAAAATGTTTATTTCTGTATCTCCGGAACCGTTTGTTATAAGTGGGGTGTGCTCGAACAAATGTTTTACAGGGGGGTGAGGGGCAGGTGGCTGTCAAAATTTTTTTTCAAGATGGCGGATCCAAGATGGCGGCCGGAAATGAAGTTGCTCCGATCCGGACGAAAATCGGTATCAGGGGGGTTTGGGGGACGAAGATTCCGAATATCGGATCAGTTTTTCGATTCCACTATTTTCCAAGATGGCCGCCATACAAGGAGTGGTGAGGCGAGGCCGCAGGCCGAGCCGAACCACGACGCCACGCCGCGAGGCGAGGCCGTAGGCCGAGGCGAGCTACGTAAAAGGCGATGCCGAAGGCCGAGCTCCGCGCAGGGCGTAGCCCGGAGCGTCCCCCCCCCAAATCCAAGATGGCCGCCATACAAGTTTAGATTCTAAAAAAAGGTGAGGCGAGGTCGAAGACCGAGCCGAACGCGCGAGACGAGGCCGAAGGCCGAGGCGAGCCGCGTATAGGGTGAGGCCGAAGGCCGAACTCCGCGTAGGGCGAAGCCCGGAGCGGCCCCCCCCCAATCAAAGATGGCCGCCATACAAGTTTAGATTCTAAAGGTGAGGCGAGGTCGAAGACCGAGCCGAACGCGCGAGGCGAGGCCAAAGGCCGAGGCGAGCCGCGTACAGGCTGAGGCCGAAGGCCGATTTCCGCGTAGGGCGAAGCCCGGAGCGTCCCCCCCCAATCAAAGATGGCCGCCATACAAGTTTAGATTTTTAAGGTGAGGCGAGGACGAAGACCGAGCCGATTCGCGCGAGGCGAGGCCGAAGGCCGAGGCGAGCCGCGTATAGGATGAGACCGAAGGCCGAACTCCGCGTAGGGCGAAGCCCGGAGCGTCCCGCCCCCAATCAAAGATGGCCGCCATACAAGTTTAGATTTTTAAGGTGAGGCGAGGTCGCAGACCGAGCCGAACGCGCGAGCCGAGGCCGTAGGCCGAGGCGAGCTGCGTATAGGGCGAGGCCGAAGGCCGAGCTCCGCGTAGGGCGAAGCCCGAAGCGTCACCAAGCATATTACCAGCCGCCCGCCATCATACCGACATGGGTGTCGTTTAATAGGTTTTCAGGGGTGCTGATTTCGAAAATGACATCCATTTTGAAATCCAAGACAATAACGTTGTTATTTTTAGTGACGAAAAAACTTTTAAATCAGATAAAGATGGAAGAAAAATATTGTGGAGAAAAAGTGGTGAACGTTATAATGAAAATAATATTCTACCGTGCAGGGCTAGTGGTCGCGTTACTTTGGGTTATTGGGAGTGGATGTTGTTAAAAAAAAAATCATTTCATTACTTTTGTTTTTACCTTTTGAATGCATTGAGCTCGGAAACGTTTGAATGATACATTTTTTACACATCTTAGTGCACTATCTTACTTATTTTAAATTGAAGGATAACAATTTAAATATTTAACAGGTTAGAGATAATTTCAAATGTTTGAATGATGTTATTGTTATGATGTTAGAATTTATTGGAAGTTCTAACTATTAACATGTTGATTCATATCACCATTTGGAATTAAAGGGGCGCTAAAGGGCGAAATCTACTTCTTCTTATTAAGTATTGAAAAATATACTTTATTTTGTCAAGGGAAAATACACCTTATGAAATAATGTAGCTTTAGATAATATGAAATATGGTTGTAACCTATAATGTGAATAAATTTTATTTGGGAATTTTTCCTGTTTTATTTTGTTTTATTTCTTTTTCATTTACTCTTAAATTAAACAAAAAGAATATTATATAATGATTTATTTGTCTATAAAAAAAAGGATAAAAGCAAGAATCGAACCGATGACCCACGATTTATCAATCCAACGCTTTCATGACAGAACTGTTCAGTTGTTACACCAGTAGCCGAATTATAGTATCACTTTTAACGAGAATGACTAGATGAGAAACCGAACAAAACAAATATGTAGGTGTGTGTGTATGTAACATTGATATGATTTAATGTGTATTCAAGATACAGCACACAAAGATCAAAGTTACGTTGGTGTGTGTTAACTACGCAAGCTTGATGCAAACCGATCTCCTTTGCCGTGAATTCTAGGTTTACGAATTTTCAACTGTGCCACAATAAAAGCATGCTTACCCAAATCGGGTATGTGATCAACTAGGACATTAGAAATAGGGCCGTCGGAACAAACGAGATCAATAAGAGTCTCAGTACCACCAGTGAAGTGCGTTGGCTCGGTTACCTAGTTCCCAAGACCACAGTGCTGTAAAAATTCTTCATCTTCATCAGCCCATATACGTCCCCACTGCTGGGGCACGGGCCTCCCTCAGTAGCATGAGGGGTAAATTCCATACTCACCACGCTTGGCAGACGGGTTGGCGAGGGTTTTGATATAATTTCAGAGTTTTCCTTCTCTGTGTGCAGATGAACTCTACTCTACTTCTACTCTGCCGAGTAGAATAGGACTACCCTCTTTCTTACCGAGGTGTCGTACAAGGCGACTAAGGTAAATATGCAAGCAAGTTCATCTGCACACAGAGAAGGAAAACTCTGAAATTATATCAAAACCCTCGCCAACCCGTCTGCCAAGCGTGGTGAGTATGGAATTTACCCCTCATGCTACTGATACGAATTGTGTTACTGTCGCTATCGTGTAACAAATCGATATTAAAATCATCGAGGAGAATCACTCGTTCAGACTGCGAAAATGATATTAAGGACTCGGTCAGAGAATCTAGGAAGTAATCAATGTTTCTAAGCCAAGGAGGACGGTATGCTGTACCTATGATAATGCGAGTCGAACTGATGGACAAGGATAACCAAATCTGGTCAATCATAGTTCCACCAGTCTGAGAAGTTGGATGTGAACACACCCGTGCAGTCACTCCTTTTTTGATATAAAAACCAACGCCTCCACCCCATCGTCTACCCCCGGTACCGGGAGGTCGCGGGATGTGGCGCAAACGATAGCCAGGGACTACAGGTGCGCGCCCTTCTTCACCAGAATTGAGACATGTCTCATTTATAGCCAGTATATCTAAAGCATGACTTTGAACAGCCAGTATGAATTCTTTATGTTTCGTGGATAGTGAACCAGCATTAAAAAGACCAAACTTAAAATATTTGTTTTTCATCATTTTGTAAACAAATGAAATCGTTAAAAAATAAGAACACTATAAACAAAAAATAAAAGGTGAAATCGAGTTTACTTGGTCCATCCTATAATGCACGAACCATGAAAGTGATTATGATAGTAGTGACAGATAGATACAATTTATATTTATGTGTAATTAAATAATAATAGAAAGTGCATAATATCTAAAAATCATATTTTGATTGCTTAAAACGTATCACAATACAGTTAGATATTTGTTTCATGGTTAAATTACTTTCGAAATGAATATAACACATTGCAAGAAAGCGAACGGAACCTGTCCAAAGTGTCCAACGTCTTGCGATGAGTCATAATTGTTTACTTTGCATCGAAAGAATCGTCATTAAGTTCGCAAGCTACTTACGTATTTTGATGTTATTAGTAGTGTGATCGTAACCACATCGTTTAAAGTATTCTCTAAGTTGGTTATTTTCAAAATGTTTTGTATGTTTACTTTAGGTTTCCTAATAGCCTATATTTTAACCTGATACACATGTAATAAAACGGATTAGTCTCAGTTTATAGATTGGTACCTATAAAACAATATAGGTACACAGTTAAGAAATATTACCACATTTATAACTTTGAGTATGACCACAAGCAATCCTCTTGGAACGTAAGATACGAATAATATCTTGCAAATTTCATACTGTTACTATTTAGTTTTCAGAACCGTAAATAATTTATAAGTTAAATCTTATTACAGTACCGTTATTTTTAGCTAACAAAAAACATAATTTATAGTACGAGTATTATTTCGAGTTGATATTATGTTGATATTTATTACTTGGTACTTACATATTGCATATTAATGCTAAACTATTTATAACTTAACATTATAATTGTTTTCACAATATTGAAGAGGTATTGCTTAAGTCGGCAGAGATAGCTCGGAAACAGCGATTGGTACCTACAAAAGTGGTACAAGAGGTAGTTCAGCAACGCTGATTGGTACCTGAAAAAATAAAATAAGAGGTAGTTCAGCAAAGCTGATTGGTACCTAAAAAAAAAATTTTTTAGAGGTAGTTCAGAAACAGCTTATTGGTACCTATTATATACGTAAAATAATAACTAATTGTTAATTCATGTGTTTATTTACAAAGCTCAAAAGTCAAGTCGTTGACACATGTTAAAGCTGTCGAACATAAGGTGGCCAGTATACATTAGTCCTCCGCCGCTATTCCTGGCTGTGCACTCCTGTAGCTGGGAGGAGCTGGTCCAAATGTCTGCGCCATGTAGCGCCTGCATCCGTCTGTACCTCGTAGTGCAAACGCCCTAGCCGCCGTAACACGGTCCCAAACTCCCACCTCTGTCTCGGGTCTGCATATGCTCTGGCCTGGACTCGGTTGCCTGGAGCGAACGAGCGGATGGCTGACAACGTCGTGTCTTCAGGACGAGAAGCGGAAGCCGTCGGTTTGCGGAACATTACTTGCAGTCCCGTCCTGACTTCTCGACCGAACATGCGTTCGAAGGGTGACAGTCCGTCCGATCCTGGGGTACGTCTTAGTCGAGACTTAAGGACTAGAAGTTTGTCTGTAAGGTTACCGTTACCCCTCTCCCCCTCCATTGCGCGTAAAGATCTTTTAATTGTTTGCACGAAACGTTCAGCTTGCCCGTTGGTGGCTGGATGGTATGGGGCGGATGTTTTATGGGTTATTCCAGAATGAGACAGGTAATTTTGAAACTCTTGTGAAACAAATTGACGTCCATTGTCTGATACTAGTATGTAAGGTGTGCCAAATGTTATAAATAGTTCTTCCAGTGTTTTGATGCACCACGAACTGGTCGTGGTTTTTGTGGGGTAAACTTCGACCCACTTAGTGAAAGCATCTACTACTATAAAGAGTTGATGTCCTTGAATAGGCCCCGCAAAATCAACATGTAGTCTTTGCCAAGGTTCACTTGGTTTCTCCCAATGATGGGGCGGTGCTTTCGGTGCCTCATTTTGTTGCAGTCGGCAAGCTCTGCAGGATTGTACAACGTTCTTAATATCGTTATCTATATTTTTCCAATAAATATAACTGCGAGCGAGTGCTTTCATCTTAACAATACCGATGTGGCCGGAATATAGTTCTTCGAGCACTGGTTTGCGCAGACTCTGGGGTACAACTACTCTGGTTCCTTTAAGTAAGCAATCATCTGGAAGAGTGTATTCATTATCATTGTAACCATACTGACGTAATGAGTTTCCAGATTTTAAGGCTTCTATTAGTATACTTAACTCTTGATCTTTCTTTGTTTCTCTGGCAATAATATTAGGTCAGATATCTAATATGTTTATTTGTCCACGTTGAAACGCGTAGTGTTGGTCTTTAGAAGTTTCTGCTGTTTTGTCTACTGGAAATCTGGATAAGTAATCTGCATTTGAATGTTTCGATGCTGCTCTGTATTCAACGTTGTAATCAAAACCAGATAGAAAATGTGCGTAATGGAATAAACGCATCGTGCTAAGTGCTGGAAGTGTTCGATGTGGGTGAAAAATCGATGTAAGGGGCTTATGGTCCGTAATCAGTGTGAAATTTCGTCCATAGCAATACTGAAAGAATTTTTTTATGCCCCAGTAGATGGCGGTAGCTTCTTTATATCTATTTGACTGTATTTTCTTTCACTTGCGGATAACGTTCTTGAAGCGAAAGCAATTGGTCTTTCTGAGCCATCCGGTAGTTTATGTGATAGAACAGCTCCTAGACCCGTCGGTGACGCATCAGTTGCGATTATCAGTGGTTTGTTCGGATCAAAGTGAATAAGAACTCTATCGCTTGAAATTTCTTTTTTTATTCTGTTAAAGCTATCTTCACAGTTGGAAGTCCAAGAAAATTTATTCTCCTTTTTTAATAATTCGTTTAAAGGATTTGTCAAGGACGCGAGATTCGGTATGAATTTGTTGTAATAGTTTGCCATTCCAAGAAAGGTCCGTAGTTCATTTGTGTTGGTAGGTCTTTCTGCGTTAATTATAGCTTTTACTTTATCTTTGTTTTTATGTAAACCGTTTTCATCGATTGTATGCCCAAGATAGTTAATACTACGTTTAAAAAAATGTCATTTTTCTTTGTTGACACGAAGGTTACTTTCTTGCAGTTTTTGTAGTACTTGTTGAAGTCGAGATAAGAGTTGATTTTTCGTTGATCCCTGGATGATAATATCATCGAAAAAACATTTAACTCCATCTACTCCAAGAAGAAGTTGATCCATGAACTTCTGCCATAGACTTGGTGCCACCTTGACACCAAACATCAAGCGATTAACTTTATATGTGCCTTTGTGAGTGCTCAGTGTTTGTAACATGGCACTTTCGTCATCCATTACTAAATTGAGGTAGGCTTGTGTGATATCTAAGGTACAGAAATATTTGCCTCCGCTCATTTCTGCGAATATGTCTTCTATTATAGGAATCGGATATTTTTCATCTAGGATAACTTTGTTAAGGGTTACTTTATAATCTGCACATAAACGTATACTACCATTTGGTTTCACAATCGGTACAATTGGAGTGCCCCATTCTGAGTGGTCAACTTTGGTAATGACTCCTTCTGCACAAAGTCGTTCTATTTCTTTATCAACCTTCTCCTTTAGCGCGTAAGGTATACGACGTGGTTTTATAAATATTGGTTGGGTATTTTCCTTAAGATTCAGATGGGCTTGATAGTTAGGTATCTTTCCTAAATCAGATCTAAATACCGTATTTAAATATTCGTTCAACAATTTGTCAAGTCTCGAGGATTGTTCAGCCGTTTGTATTGTTCGTATATCTGCTAAATGCACTGTTATTTCTTTCATCCAACTTCTTCCAAATATTGAATCTACGTCTTGTTTTATTATGTACAATTTTCCATTAAAAGTCTGGTTTTTGTAAGTGCATTTAACGAATGCTGTTCCTACCGGTTTAATAATCTCACCCGTGTAGGTTCTTAGTTTCATGTCTGTTTTAAATATTTTGTTTGGAATATTCAAGTTTTTGTACAATTTAAGTGACATAGATGATAGGGTTGCTCCTGTATCAAACTCCATATTAATCAATCTGTTCTCTACCGTAATCGGAATCATAAATTTTTCTGAAATTTCGCTTTTAATTAAGTGAATGTCTCCCGTGCTGTCATCACTGTTCGTTACAGTGTTATCACTATCGTTTAAATGATACGTATTCTGGTTTCTTTGAAGGCACACGCGAGCTAAATGCCCAGTTTTATTGCATTTCAGGCAGGTGGTTTTAATAGCACCACACTCATTTGATCGGTGGTCATCTTTTCCACATCGGAAGCATTTCCCTCGCAAGTCTTTTGCAGTGATTGGTGCTTTTTGTTGTCTTTGATTAGCGTGAGATGAAGTTGACGGTTGTGAGTCGCGTGGTTTCGTTTCTCTAGAAATTTTTTTGGTATCTGAATGCTTATTTACGTCTGCAGATATTGTTATGTTTTCAGATATTCCCATTTCCATGGATGTAGCGATTTGAATGAGTTTAGTAAAGGATGGGGAGTCCCGTTCTTGTAAAATTTTTGTTCTGATATCGGTGTCTTTCAAGCCTCGTATAAATTGCAATGATAAGAAACTTTCTAATGTTGACTTTTTACAGTGTTGGCATTTGAATTCGCAATTTGAGGAAAGTTTCTTTAGTTCTGCCGCGTACATTGCTACTGTTTCGTCAATTCGTTGTTGTCGTAAAATAAATTTATGTTGTAAGGCCCACAAGCTTGGTTTAGGGTCAACGTATTCGTCTAGTAGCTCAGTAAGGTCTGAAAAGTTCATATATAATGGATCTTCGGGTGAGCACAGATCATGCAGCTTTTCGTGTAAATTTGGTGGTAACGCAGAGAGAAGTGTGTATACTTTCATTTTAGCATCTGTTATTTTGTTTAGTAAAAAGAATACTGTCAGTCTTCTATTGAAGTTCTTGAATATTTCCTTTTCTTGTAGAGGTTGAAAATTAATTTTTGGGGTTCGTTCTTGTTGAATATGAGTACATTGTGATGATGGCGTTCGAGGAGATAGAATAGGTTGGCGAAGTCTGTTTTGTAAAATCAAAAGTTTGGTTTTGAGGATTGTGGATTTTTCCTCGAAATCGTACCTGTTTTCCATCTCGCTCTCTAACTGATCATCTGCAGTCTCTAATTCGATATTGTGTTGAATATTTCTTAAGCTTGTCAGGGTGTTTTGTAGTGATTCAATTCTCGACTCTGTTTCTTCATATTGAATGTTTTTTTCTGTGTTCAGGTAATTTTCTAGTTTCGTAAGTAATCCCCGTAAAGAAGCGCGGGTTTTCTTTAACTTTTTTAATTCCGTGGACGACATCGTCGCCAAAATATTATATACGTAAAATAATAACTAATTGTTAATTCATGTGTTTATTTACAAAGCTCAAAAGTCAAGTCCTTGACACATGTTAAAGCTGTCGGACATAAGGTGGCCAGTATACATCAGTACCTGAAAAAAAAACTTTAGAGGTAGTTCAGCAAAGCTGATTGGTACCTGTTAAAATAAAAATAAGAGGTAGTTCAGCAAAGCTGATTGGTACCTAAAAATACTCCTGGTTGGTTACGGGTAGCCCCGGTTTGGATAGTTATTTTATTAAAATTGGGATACTCGTACAAGGTGTAAAAAAAAAACAAAATGCCTACTGTTATACACACACTCAATCATGACAACAGTGTGGCAATAAATTGCGACAGTATGATAGATTGTGCATTTAATTATGATAATATTATAAAGAGACCTGCATTAAATTGCGGTGGAAAAAATTAAGCATTAATTACGAAGTGATAGTCCAGTTGGTAATGAGCCAGACTTGTAATCCGAAGGTCGTGGGTTCAAATCCTGGTGCGGGCCTGTACCACTAAATTCGTCTTTTCGGATTTATGTACGGATTTCTAATTATCACTTGCTTAACGGTGAAGGAAAACATCGTGATGAAACCCGCCCGTCTAAGAAAATTCATTTTCAAAAGACGAGCGGTCCACCAACCCGCATCGGGCCAACGTGGTGGACTATGGCCTAAATCCCCTTCGTGTTTCGAAGGGAGGCCCTTGCCCCTCGGTGGGGACGTATATGGGCTGATAAGATAAGATAAGAATTACGAAGTTAATAAATGCGTGAACTTGTAATTGTAATTGTAATTGTAATTGTAAGACGGGCTGGTTTCCGCAACTCGACGTCAACATGCGCCTATTTTACGTGACTTTTGTTTATTAGGATGGCTGTCAGTCTAGCCACCCTAGCTGCTCCAGAAATTGCAGAAGTCCCTTAGGATTCTCCACAACCTCCGGGAGGGACCCGGGTGTGCCCAGGTGTTTGGCCCGGTAGTTGGCCACCTCCTTGCAGTTCAACACGACGTGGGCGGCCGTTTCTTCCTCCTCCATGCATGCTCTGCATAAAGGACTGTCGGTGATACCTAGAGTGTATAGGTGTTTGTTGAACATACCATGCCCTGTTATTACGCTCGTAACCGCTCGAAGTTGAGTCTTCTTTAGCTGGAAAAGCTTGCGGGAGAGACGTGTATTGATTGCAGGTAAGGCTTCCTTTGATTGTCGGCATCCCTTCTGGTTCCGCCAATTTTCGTTACCTTGTACCTTGGTTTGCAGTCTTAGCAGAGATCGAAGCCCGTTAAAAGGCACCGGTACTATCAGTTCCGGACCAATAGCTCCGGCGTCGGACCCCCTTTTAGCAAGTTCGTCAGCTGCGTCATTACCTCTGGATCCACTGTGTCCTTTGATCCATTGTAGAGTGATATTGTTGTTGTTGCTACATACCTTCATTATAGCACAGTAGCAGTTGTATATGAGTCCTGAGTTCATTGTATGCGTGAACTTATAAGTTGCATTAGATTACATAACATTAGGTTACACTGGCTCTCCGGCGGGGACAAATTCGTCAACTAATTTCGTGACAAATTCGTCAGTATTGGCCTAGCCGTTTGGGCTTGAGGGAGTGGCAGACATCCATACATCCATGCATACGGGCTTTCGCAAATAAATTATTTCATAATATTGGTAAGGATTGTCTACAGGTAAATCTCAATGACTAAGGCTGTGTTCACACTTGGAATAAAATAAATTAGATAATTTTTATTGCACAGGGCATCACAACACAAACATTTAAGGACAGTACAGTAGAAAAACAAAAAAAAACTTAATATCTATTTTTAAAAAATGTTAATAGAATCTTCCTCCCTCCATAAAGCAATAGTTAAGACTGGTTGCGAAGTGACACCTCTAAATCTACAGGACAAAATACAACCTCAAAAGAACGAGAAACTGACTGACGACAAGACCTAATATGCCGAGACACTACCTAATATGCCGAGACCCTACTACATGGGAGACACTACCACGACTTAAACCAACCTAATGCCGACAAAAAGGCATCGAGCACATGGTTGAGTAGTGGTGTGGTGATCTCTTTCCGGAGACTGAAGGTTTCATTATGGCAATTCAGGACCAAGTAAAAGAGACCAAAAACTACCAGAAATATATCACAAAGACCCTATCTGCTGATATATGTAGAAAGTGCAACCGCTGCCCAGAAACCATACATCTTATAACACGTGAATGTAAAGCCATAACCCAGACAGATTACAAACATAGACATGACCGAATAGCTAACATCATCCATCAAAAATTCAATGTGAGCCGCCTTGTGTCCCTTGGTTCTAAGTTGAACATATTACAGATTGTTACTGCTCATAGAATATGTTCCGGACACTTTCCGTTAAATTCCTTTGCATACCTAATGAGGAAATTCAGCTCACCTAATTGTGAGGTCTGTAATATTAAAATAGACGATTTACACCACATACTAACGGAATGTGTCCGCTAAGCGTCTAAACGAGAATATCTTATATCAGGATATGGGACCTGAATAGTTTGAACGTTGGCATATATCACGGAATATTGTCAAACCCTACTTGTGATACCGTTGTTATGTTGTACGCCATTTTCCACAATTAGATATTATGTTTTGTTTGTATGTTATAGAAATAAGCTACGATGGGCAATCCCATCGTAGCTTATTTCTATAACATACAAAACCGCTATGTCTATCAGATATTCGGTTTTATTGACTTTATTAATTAGTGTAATGACTGCCTATTGTAATGGATTGTGCGATCAGTGATTATAGCTCGGTCAAACTATAGTTTGCTGGTGGAATTCTCTAATACACTTTCAGGGGTATATTTATAATATAGTTGTATAGTAAAAAAAAACTTTAAAGTAAAAACTTTAACATATATTACTTTCTTGCGGTCTAAGAAGTTTCACTTCACCCTCCGCTTTACGAATCTTTGATCAGCGTCACGTGACCCTGACGAGAGTTTAAAATTTTTTACCCATCCAAAAATGCACAACGCCGTTAAAGAAATTTTCACTTCAAAAATAAAAATAAAAGAGCATGCTTATAAAAGAGAGTAGTACCAGCCAGGAAAAAATAATATAACGGACCCTTTGTCGAAGCTGTCCTAAATTCCCGAAGATTTACCCCTAATGCACGCCTATTAGGTTAGGTACAATATGTAAATTACTGTAAGCATTTTAATTGACAACTAATATAAATTTTGATGAGAGATCATTTTATTTTTATACGCCAGATTGTACAATTCACTCGGCTTGTCCCAGTATCACTCAAAGACGTAAAAGGATAATTAAGACGACAAAGGCAGTAAAATTAATTAATAGACTAAAAAAATTATTAGTACAACTATAAGATGATAAAATTACGATAAATTAGTAACGAAAAAAGGATGTAAATAAAATACTGATTCCAACATGTTTTTACTCGTTTATCTCTGAGTCTAAATTAAAAAATGAGAGGGATGTAGCGTATGAGCCTAGTCTCGAGCGCATGCATCACTGGAGGGGGCGGAAGTCAACGCCTGACTGCCGAGCAGGACGGACGCTTTATGCATGTGTGTGTTGGCGAGCCAGGTTTTACGAACAAAAACTGCGAACGAAGTTTGATACAGACAAAGGTGATACCACTGATGATCAATTTCTATTTACATTAGTTAGTTGATTATTTTAGTTAAAAATTATTATGTTAATATAAGTTTCTCTTCTAAATTGTAAAAGATAGATGTAGCATATTAGTAAATAAATGGCAACACTGTTAGTCACTGCATTAAAGTGTGAATCACTGCATTTCAAATATTCTTAACGTATTTACATATATAAGGTAGATTTACAACTTATTTTTAAATTATACTGTTTGTTTTTCAACATTTACATCACCGATATTATGTTAGAGGTTATGTTAAATTGTCAGTCTACTCAATGTCACACTGACGTGAATTTTGCGTTTCGGTTCACCCTTTTGCATGTTTTTTTTTATAGCTTGGACTGGCAATGGAGTTCTTTTTTGGTCGGCTTATTCTGGTGAAAATAGTAATATCTTGTTGTAGTGTTTTGTGTGTTAGTATATTAATTTTGTATTTCTTAAATTTATATATTATATTTTATATATATGCTCAGTATAGACGATGATTTCTTTTCAAGCTCTTCTGATGAATTTCTAAGTGCTGGTAGTGATGACTCTCTTTCTGACTCTGGACTGCTCGACAGTAAGCTTCTCTCTGTTTTTAATTCTAAATCTTCTTTTCTTTCTCTTATGCACATTAACACGCAGAGCGTTCTGGCTCACTACGACGATTTGCTTGCATCATTTAGCGACGGCATTATCGATGGGATTTTGGTCTCAGAATCGTGGTTGAAACCCTCTCTTCCTTCTACTTCTTGTTCCCTTCCTGGCTATAGGATATTTCGCAACGATCGTGTTTTTCAGAAGAGGTGGTGGTGTTTGCATTTATCTGCGTAGTAATATACCGTCGGTTGTTGTTGCTCTTTCTTCTGCAGATAATACTGAAAATATTGAATATCTCTTTTTGGAGTGGACCGTAAATCATAAGAAAATTCTTCTTGGTGCTGCTTACAGTCTTAATGATAAAATAAATTATTTTTCGACGCTGAAAGGCTTACTTGAAGAATACACTGTGTTGTATGATCATATTATTGTGATGGGAGATTTCAACACATGTTTGCTAAAGGTTAATGCGAAAATTAGAGCTAGAGCTCAAAAACTATTAGACATAACTTTATCTCTAAACATGCAATTAATACTTCCACTCTCACCCACACACCACCCTCCCAATAGCCAACCTTCATTGATAGATCTGATGCTAGTCTCCAATACTGATCATGTTGTTTCGCATGGTCAACTACCTTCACCTTTCAGTCACCACGATCTTATATACCTGTCGTATAAAATGCGTCCTCCTAAAGTCAAAGGAAAGGTTCTTCTTATGCGCAATTTTCGTGATATGGATCTGAGTCGTTTGAGAGATGTTATGAATCAAACCGATTGGTCTTCGGTGCTGCTCGCAGCTGATATCGATACCAAAGTAGCGGCTTTTAATTCTATTCTTGTGCGACTGTATGACAAATATGCTCCCATTAGACCTGTTAGACGCTTGCCTGCCCCTTGGTTGACTCCTATTATACGAAGAACTATGGCAAAACGCGATAAAGCCAAATTAACCTACAGGAAGTCACCAACTGATAAGAATTTGGCCTTATACAAAAACTGCGTAACATCTGCAACAGGATGTGTAGGGATGCTAAGCGTCGCTATATACATTCCTCTTTAGATAACCTTTCTGCTTCTCAGACTTGGAAATTTTTAAAGACTCTTGGTGTAGGCAGGACGGCGGTAACTGTCAACAGTACCGTGGATTTAAATGCTTTTAATAATCACTTCTCTACCCTTCCTCTAACTTTTGACCCAAACACTAAAAGCGTTTTTCTTGCTCACCTTGCTAGCCTTACGAGGCCTAACTGTTCTCCCTTTGTTTTTCACGCGGTCACAGAGGAGGATGTTAAAAAGAGCATTCTCTCTATCTCCACAAAAGCTGTTGGCGATGACTGTATTAGTCTGGCCATGCTTCTTCCAGTCCTGGACCACATTGCACCTTTTATCACCCACCTAATAAATTACTCACTGATGGCCAATGTGTTTCCATTAGCCTGGAAGAAAGCTTTTGTTATTCCGCTTCCAAAAACTCCTAATCCTGCCTCTTTTTCTCAGTATCGCCCCATATCTATTCTTCCTATCCTCTCCAAGGTCCTAGAAAGTGTCGTTCATAGACAACTTTATTCTTACCTCACATCCAATAACCTTCTTTGTCCTTACCAATAAGGATTCCGTCCCTGCCACAGTACGGTCAGCGCGCTGCTGAATGTCACGAAAGACATCCGACTTGCGATGGAAAATAAACAGCTCACTATTATCGCACTTCTGGACTTCAGTAGTACGTTCAATACTGTGGATTTTGATATCCTTCTTGGCACTCTCCGCTCAATTAACGTCTCATCCCCTGTGATCGACTGGTTCCGTTCTTATCTTTTCGGCCGCCAGCAGTGCGTGAAAATGGACGATGTAAAGTCGGACTGGACCACATTATCTGCTGGTGTTCCACAAGGCGGCGTACTATCTCCTTTGCTGTTTTCTGTTTTTATTAACAATATTTCTAAAGTACTCTCTTCTTCCTACCACCTGTATGCAGATGATCTACAAATATATCGTCATTTTAACTGGGATAAATTTTCTGACGCTGTGAACAGTTTAAATGCGGATCTAGTAGCTATACAAGAATGGGCTAACTCGTTTGGGCTACTTGTAAATCCTACCAAGTCTCAAGTAATGGTTGTAGGGAGTAGTAGGTTGCGTGTCAGATGCGATGTTAATAGTTGTCCTGTATATTATAATGGCATTAATATTCCGTATACTGACAAGGTAAAAAATCTGGGTGTGATTTTCAACAGCTGTTTGTCTTGGTCAGCGCACGTAAGCGAGTTGAGTCGGCGCATGCATTACTCTTATCATTCTCTCAAGCGACTCCAGAACTTCCTTCCATTTAAAACTTAAATCCTACTAGCCCAATCTCTTCTACTTCCGATTCTCGACTATGCTGATGTTTGCTATTTAGATGTGAGTGAGGAGTTGCTTAGTAAGCTAGAACGACTCCAAAACCTGGCGATTCGATTCATTTTCAGTCTGAGAAAATTTGACCATGTTTCGGAATATCGGGCACAACTGAAATGGCTTCCCATTCGATTCCGCCGCGATGTGCACCTTCTGTCCTTCCTGTACAACGTCCTCAAGAATCCCTCCTCTCCTGATTACCTTCGTTCCCGTTTCCAACTGTTACCTCCTGATTCTCGTCCACGCCGCTCCTGTAATACCAACGTGTTGCAATGCCCCTCAGCTAGCACAAATTTTCGTTTTAATTCTTTTACTGTCCGTAGAGCACGGATGTGGAACAAACTCCCGACAGCTATACAATAGAGTCCATCTATACATTCCTTCAAAAATAGAGTCAAAGAATACTACCTGTCCCAACTGTAATGAGCAAATTATATATTATGTATGTATAATTTATTATATTCGTTTATATGTATTATATATGTTAGTATATATATAATTTTTATTTCATTATATTTAAGTATTAATAATATAAGCCCTTCTCTTATTTGGTATTTTCTTACGTTGTACGCAATTCTCTCTTCCCGTCTCGTACACTATTTCTCACCAATTATGTTGGCTGGAAGATATCTTTTGTAGAGATAAGCTCGCCTTTGTACACTATTTTTTTATGTGAAATTTTTCTACTGTGTTTGTGCAATAAAGAATATATATTAGTGATATGACGTACACTAGACGGCGCTGGGACGGCCCCAGCATTCCGCTACGTACGCGATACTAGACGATTGTGTGTTGTTAATTCTATTGTGTATTATTTGATCTCCACTATAGAACACTGTTATTACCCAAGGAACACAGGAATAATAAACCCACTCGTCGCAGTTCCGTTTGTCATATAAACTGACAAAATTTTTGACAAACATTTTTAGGGTTCCGTAGTAATCTACGAACCCTTATAGTTTCGCCATGTCCGTCTGTCCGTCTGTCCGCGGGTTTCCTAAGAAACCCTTGGTACTACAGAGCTGAAATTTGGCATGGTCATAAATATTAACTACCTACGCCGTCAGAACTGTAGAGTGAAATCTTAGAAAAAAAAATTTTTTCGGGTGTCTCCCATAGACGTGAAAGGGCGATGAATTTTTTTTTCTAGCCAATATCATTAAATGGGGTGTCATAGGACAGCTTTTTAAAAGACAAAAGGGGTTTACTAAGAACGTTTTTCGATTCAGCACTTTCTTTGCCTAATATAAATTTTTAAAGTGAAAATTTTTGTCAAACACAAGTGTCCCCCCCCTCTACCAGCTAAACGGTTGATTCTAAAAATGTGAAAAAATTCATGGTGGTAGTATACAATGAAATTATAAGGAAAACTATCACACATAAGATGGCTCTTCAAGTTTGCGAGTAATAGTCGAACAAGTGCCAAACTTAGTTGGGATTAATAAGAATATATTTACTAATATTAGATCCTTGGTACTACAGAGCTGAAATTTGGCATGATCATACATATTGATTGCGCCAACAGATTGAAAAACAAAAATTTTGGAAAAAACAATTTTTTGGATGTTTCCCATACACGTGAAAGGGCAATGGTTTTTTTTTTCTCGCCGATATCATCGAATGAGATGTCATAGGATAGTTTTCTAAAAGATAGAAGGGGTTTACTAAGAAAGTTTTTCGATTCAGCATTCTCTTTGCGAAAAATTAATTTTTAAAGTGAAAATTTTTATTAAAAACAAGTGTCCCCCACTACAAGCAAAACGATTGTTTCTAAAAATGTGGGAAAATTCACGGTGATAGAATATACAACAAAATTAAAAGGAAAACTATCACACATAAGTTGGCCCTTCAAGCTTGTGAGTAATAGTCGACCAAGTGCCAAGTTGTTGGGATTAATAAGAATATATTTACTAATATTAGATCCTTGGTACTACAGAGCTAAAATTTGGCATGGTCGTAATATTGATTGCGCCGACAGATCTAAAAAATAAAATGGTGGAAAAAAATTGTTTTTCGGGTGTTTTCCATACACGTGAAAGCACGAGGGATTTTTTTTCTCGCCGATATCATCGAGTGGGTTATCATAGGATAGCTTTTTTCAAGATAGATGGGGTTTACTACGAACGTTTTTCGATTCAGCAATCCGTTTGGGAAACATTAATTTTTATAAAAATAAAATATGGAATAATTCACGAGAGTAGCATTCACGACGAAGTGTACACTAATCCAAAATGGCCGCCATACAAGGTTCCACGCTTAAAGTGAGGCGAGCCGAAAGCCAAGCTGTAACATATTGACATTTCAGGTGTCGTTTAATAGGTTTTTGGGGGTGCTAAGTACGAAAATGATATCAAATTTATACAAGACCACCACGCGACCTGCTTTAGCAGCATCTCGATATTATTATATTATCCCTAACAATAATATTATCCCAAAAAAAAACAACAAAAAAAAACTATTAAAAAACAACAAAAAATAAATTCACGCTCGCTTCGCTCGCGCATTAAATACTTCCATTCTGTTATATTTTGACCAAAACTACAATTATTTCTGAAACTACAAACTTTTTAATACATTTCTTTTTGATACTATATTATTTGGGGATTTTGACATCGACTATGACAATATGCTCGTAAAATTAAGAAACCAGCTACATATTTGAACCATGCTGCTACGGAACCCTACAATGTGCGTGGCCCGACACGCTCTTGGCCGGTTTTTATTATTGAATACTTCTTCTTCTTATCGTGTAGGTATAGTCAAGTGTGTGGCGAACTTGACTAACCATGGTGTCAGAGTTTTCAAACCGCACAATGGCCTCTGACTTGGTTTTAACAACTGTAGTCAATCTACAACAGCCGGGACCGACAACTTAACGTGCCCTCTGAAGCACGGAAACGCTCATGTTAAATTTCCACTTCTTTCTTCTCCTTATCGTATAATTATTCACAAATAGATTTTTTTGCGCGAAAATAGGACTAGAACGGACGACCTCTTGGTACTTACCGAGCTATCGTGCCTTCAAGTGAAATTTCTCAATGAGATAGTTTCGACAAAATTATATAAATAGGTGCTTATGCTAGCACAGCAAGAATAGGGCCCCAGCACACGAGATAAGGGCGACGTCTAGGTGTAAAAAGGTTTAAGTCGATTTAGTTCTCTTTTCAATCAACTAGATTAGTATAGAATAGAATAGAATAGAAAAATATTTATTTTATAGGATGTTTAATATTATAATTAAAATAAATTACTAAATGGAGAACGCAACCTAAAACTAATGTTTCAACTGGTTTGTGAACGCATCCTCACCCCCTCTCGCTCTCTTTTAAACCCTCGTTCGTACAGTGTACTCGTGTTGCATCAATTAAATAAAATTCATCATAAATAGTGCGGGGTTTCTATTACAAACAGTTTAAAACGTCCCCTAAGCAGAAACACTACATATTCATCAACATTTTGGTCCTTCGAGCCGGAGTACCGTAAATATTCATCAAAAATTATCCGACTCAACATGCGTCGGAGTGAACTTCGTACAGATCATAAAATTCTCTTTGGAATCCATCTTGAACTACTTTAGCGGGAAAGTGACAATGACAGATCAATTGCACCTAACTTCACCATTGTTTATACTTTACGATTGAAAAATGTCCATCAAAGAGTTGAGTGTCGCGCGTAGCGTGATAAAAGGAAAAATCACTCGACTTGTGAATTATATAGAAGATCTAGACCCTTCGAAGCCAAAAGAACTGGATAAAGCTGACATTTGCGTGAGAGATGAGGAGCTAGACAAACTGATGGACAAATTTGACACCATACAATCCGAGATAGAAGCTCTGGAAGGTGAAACTGCAGAAGAATTAGCTGAACAAGAAGCATTAAGAGAAGCAATGGAGTCACGATATTACAATACTAAAGCCACTATAAAAAGACTTCTAAACAGTTGCTACTCTAATCAGGAAAAACCAATAATCAACAATAGTGCTACGGTCAAACTCCCGAAGCTGGAACTTCCTTCTTTTTCAGGAAATTTACAGGAGTGGCCAACATTCAAGAACATATTCATGTGCGCAATAGAAGCCTCCAAGGTTCCTGCCTTTCAACGTCTTCAATACTTAAAATCGTCTTTAAAGGGCGAAGCAGCCGCTTTAATTGGTTCGCTGCTGATAACTGAGGAAAATTATGAAAAGGCTTTAGAAATATTAACAACCAGGTATGAAAATCAAAACATAATAGTTAACTATCATTTAAAAAAAATTATGAACTTTCCTACTGTTACAAAATTAAATTTGAGAAATTTTCTTAATGTTTCACAACAGAGTCTGGATTCATTAGAAGCTTTAGAAATAGATGTAAAGTCTTGGGACATCTTATTAGTATACATAATTACACAAAAGCTCGATAATTCTCTGAGAGCATCCTGGGAATTGAACAGAAAAGATAGTGGTATACCGCATATGAAGGAGCTGGAAGAATTCCTTAACTTTAGAGCTACTGCTTTAGAATTAATTAATGATAAGAATGGTGAACGAAATAATCAAAAGCCAAACAAAAAATTGGCTCATGTTTCATCTGCAAATAGCCTTGATACATTGAAATGCGTACTATGTAAAGCTTCACATTTTTTGAATAAATGCCCTAACTTCCTTGAAATGACAGTTGAAAACCGTATTGAATTTATCAAATCTAATAAATTGTGTTATAATTGTTTACAGCCATATTATGCCAAGCACAAGTGCTCAAAAAGAACGTGTAATGCATGCCATGGAAAACATCACAGCTTGATACATCTTACTAACCCTCCCCCTAAAAAGGTAATTACTAATAATATTAATTCTCAACTACAGTCCACTACTCAGCCCACACATTCAACATATACAGTACATGCTTCTAATACTATTGAACCTACACAAACAATATATACAGAACAGTCACCCAAGTCCATACAACATACCCCACAAATGGTGCCGAGTTCACTGAACCCTAACGCTAACATAAACTTACATGCTAATATAGATCAACAGCCACACATCCAAAATCAACATACATACAGCATAAATAACATACCAAACAATAACATAACCTCAAACATACATCAACAACAGCAACAACAGTTAAAAAATACAACTAACGACTACATTCCACACACACAGCATACACATACTACTCCTTCCACAGTTTGCATGTCCAACACAAATGTCAACCAAATATTATTGTCCACAGCACTTGTACAAATACAAGATTCAAGTGGTAACTGGCACAATGCAAGAGCTCTTCTGGACTCGGGAAGTGAGGTTAGCATTGTGACTCACAGACTAGTGACTCAACTCAACAGCAGATTTTACTATGATAACTATATCATACAAGGAAAAGGAGAATCTGGTAAGCAAACACAGTTGTGTATTCATACAAATATTGCCTCACGATTGTCCAATTTTAGTGCCAACTTAAAGCTTATTGTAATGGATAAAATTACTGTTCCAATTCCACACAACCACATTAACATTAATATGCTGAACATTCCTATACAACAACAGAGAACACTGGCAGATCCTACATTCTATATTCCAGGGGATATAGCTATGCTTATAGGAGCTCAATTGTTCTACTCACTCTTACTTGAGAACAGAATCAGTCTAGGTCCTAATAAACCTTACCTTATAGAATCAGTTTTAGGCTGGATAGTATCAGGTTCGATACCATCACATGCTATAGACACAAACACACATGAGCATCATTCAATCAGTTTACACCTTATAAATCAGCATACGACACATGACTTAATACAAAAATTTTGGAAACAGGAAGAGATACAACCTAAAAGTTTACTTACTCCAGAGCAACAGTATTGTGAAAAACTTTTTTTAGACACAACAGTACATACAGAGACCGGTCATTTTAAAGTGGTTATGCCGATGAAACAAGATAAAATTTGTCAGATTGGAGAGTCTTTCAACTCAGCCTATAGAAGTCTACTCATATTAGAATCAAAATTCAGTAAAAACCCTGAACTATATCAACAGTACAAAGCATTCATAGACGAATTCATTGAATTAGGACATGCAGAATATATCTATGATTTTCAACAACAAAATTCAAAACCACACTGCTACTTACCTCATATTGGAGTTTTAAAACCGGATAGTCACACAACTAAACTTCGAACAGTAGTCAATGCCAGTAGTAAAACTTCATCAGGATTTTCCCTCAATGACGCCTTATTAGAAGGGCCCAACATATATAATGATGTATATGACATTTTACTTAGATTTAAAAGTTATAAATATGCATTTTCATGCGACATAGTAAAAATGTTCAGAACTATTTTGGTGGCTGAAGAACAACGTCCTTACCTCAGAATTCTATGGAGAGACTCAAAATCTTCTCCTCTCAAGTGTTTACAACTAAAAACAGTTACATACGGAATTAAATGTGCGCCTTATTTAGCTTGCCGAACTCTGAAACACATAGCAGCACACAACAAACAGAATTTCCCATTAGCAGCACAAATAATAGAATATGAGTCTTACATGGATGTCTTTCTGTCTGGAGGAGACACTGTGGACTCTACTATATGCGCACGCAACGAACTTACACAATTGTTACACAAAGGTAATTTCAAATTACACAAGTGGACCACAAATGAACCAAAAATTCTGGACACTAAGGAAACAGGAAGTTCATCATATGATTTTGAATCAAATAATGAAGTCAAGACTTTAGGTATCAGATGGTTACCGCATACAGATATACTTAGTATTTCAGTACCAAATCCCAAAGATATTAAGTACACAAAAAGAGCAGTTTTATCAATAATAGCCCAAATATATGATCCATTAGGCATTCTTTCACCTACCACTATACAAGCAAAAATTTTTATGCAAGATATCTGGAAACTATAGTTAGATTGGGATTCTATTTTACCAAGAGACTTACAAAAAACATGGAAAGATTTTTGCAATAAACTATCACACTTAAAAGAAATTAATATTCCTAGATATTATTTCACAGACTTACCTTCAGACATTTCCCTAATAGGATTCTGTGACGCTTCACAGAAGGCGTATGGTGCATGTCTCTATCTCAGAGCCACCTACCCTAACAAGCAACCAAGTTGTTCACTTGTTACCGCAAAGACTAAAGTAGCACCAATCAAGACACAATCACTACCACGCTTAGAGTTGTGCGGTGGTCTATGGCTAGCAAGACTTGTTCAAAGATTTTTTCAGGCCTTTCAGGACAAGTTCAAAACTAATAACACTCATCTCTTTACAGACTCACTCATTGTCCTTCATTGGATCAAATCATCTTACAAAAAACTGCACACATATGTTAGTCATAGACTTATGGAGATCATAGAACTGACAAGGTCAGAAATGTGGAATTACATTAACACAAAAACTAACCCAGCGGACTTGTTGACGCGAGGAATACCTGCTCATAATTTACAGCAGCTGTCATTGTGGTGGCATGGACCTGAGTGGCTCACGGACAGTCCAGACACCTGGCCTGTTCCACTGCCTGACTGCTCAGATCTCATTTCTATAGAGGAACACACACACTCAGTTTCCGGACACCTCACGCAGAACCAAAATTCATACTTTTACACATACTTCCAAAATTTTCAAATTTTAACAAATTGACTAGGATAATAGCTTACATCTTTAAATATATTCTTATCTTATCTTATCTTATGTAGCCGTTATGTGTCCCACTGCTGGGCAAAGGTCTCTCTCCGTTCCCTCCATGACTCCCTATCTTGTGCTTCCTGCTGCCATGCCTTACAAAAGGCGTCCAGCTCGTCTCGCCATCGTCGTCTCGGTCTTTACAAGGTAAAAAATAACACGCCTTTAAGTTCATATTTAACAACATCAGAATTAAAACATGCTCATGATTTTATTATGAAAGAAATTCAATTGAAACACTATTCTAAAGAAATAAAAGAACTTCAAAATAGAAACACAGATGCTAATAAGAATAAAACTAAAGATAATTCATCAATTTTAAAGATGAGCCCATTACGTAAACTAAATCCAATTTTAGATCAGTATGGACTACTAAGACTAGGAGGTCGTATACACAACTCAGACATCCCATATAACCACGCACATCCGATCATTCTACCACAGAAAGAACACATCACAACCATCATCATAGAACAATACCATAGAAACTTATTACACTCAGGCATACAAAACACACTATGCAACTTAAGACTGAAATATTGGCCAATCAATGGGTGCAATGAAGTAAAAAAGACTATACACAGGTGTGTTCGCTGTATCAGGTTTAGTGCGCGTGTCTGTGAGCAGCAAATGGCTGGCCTCCCCTCCCCTACAGTCTCTTTAGTACGACCATTCCTACATGTGGGAGTCGATTTTAGTGGAGCTATCTACATTCGTAGCTCTATGGGTAGAAATTGTAAATATGTAAAAGGATACATATGTTTATTCGTATGCTTATCCACAAAAGCACTCCACCTTGAATTGGTAAATGATCTTTCACTTCAGGCATTTATATGGGCATTAAAAAGGTTTATTGGCCGAAGAGGAGTTTGTCAATGCTTATACTCAGATAATGCAACTAATTTTAGGGGTGCTCACAGTGAATTAAAGGACTTATTTTTGATGTTTAAGAATGATGCTTCACATAGTCAAGTCATAAACTTCTGCAATAGTAACTCTATAGAGTGGAAGTTCACCACCCCTCTAGCAAGTCACATGGGAGGACTATATGAGGCAGGCATTAAGTCAGTTAAAATGTTATTAAAACGTCATTTACATACTACTAGACTTACTTATGAATGTTTGTATACAACAGTGGTTCAAATATAATCAATACTAAACTCAAGGCCTCTTTGTCCATTGAAAGATGTACCAGATAATGAAATTGTGTGTCTAACACCAGCACATTTTTTGATAGGAGTCCCTATAACGGATATTCCAGAACCTAATTTGTTAGATAAGCCAGAGAATAGATTAAATATTTATCAAAAGATTGTTAAAATCAAGCAAAGGTTTTGGTATCAATTTTATCAGAATTACTTGTCTGAACTTCAACCAAGGAGCAAGTGGTTGCAGATTAAAGAAAACGTAAAAGTTAATGATATAGTTATTTTAAAAAATGAAAGCACACCATCTTCTTGTTGGCCGTTGGGAAAAGTTATTATTGTATATAAAAACATAAAGGATGGATTGGTAAGATCCGTTGTAGTCAAAACCTCAAAAGGAGAGTACACAAGACCTATTAACAAGCTCATTTTGTTACCCTGTGAATAAATTCACTAAGTATCAACCTGTATTTTGCAATTTATTTACACTTATTTTTTTTAATTTATTAGATTTCAGTTTAGAACCTATGATTCATAAAAAGAGTTAATATAAGTTCATTGAGTTTGTTTAAATATAGTTATAGAAAAAAAGTCAAGTTCAGAAGAAGAAAGTTTAATTTATGTTCAAGTTTGTTTACAGACGAATAAAGTTTAAGTTCATTACATTTAAAGTACTAAGGTGTTATTTAGTTAAGCCTAAGAGACAACAAATAGAGTAAGTTATAAGCTACAATATATTTACAATTAAATAAGTTAATATTTTAAAACTTTTGCTATTGTTTAAAAATAGTAATAGGTTACTTGTAATTATAAAATATTTTACAGTGATAATGTTAACTTCGTAAGGAGGGGCGAGAATGTTTAATATTATAATTAAAATAAATTACTAAATGGAGAACGCAACCTAAAACTAATGTTTCAACTGGTTTGTGAACGCATCCTCACCCCCTCTTGCTCTCTTTTAAACCCTCGTTCGTACAGTGTACTCGTGTTGCATCAATTAAATAAAATTCATCATAAATAGTGCGGGGTTTCTATTACAAACAGTTTAAAACGTCCCCTAAGCAGAAACACTACATATTCATCAACAAAGGACATTCAGGATGTCACTTTTAGTCAAGATTACAATGAAATACATACAAACATACATTAAACGATTTAAATACATACATACGCATTCGTTCTTTTGACCCTACTGACTCTACGCCTATTCGCAAAGGTGCAGTCTTCCTCAGAGAAGAACAGGCAAGAAACTCTGAGGTTGCTCTTTTTAATCACGTAACAAATTTTCTTATTTACTAATTTTAACTAAATCTGAAATAACTCTGGAGCTGAACAGTTCATTTCCATGGCTGCCTGTCTAATAGATAATTAGAAATTTTGCAAAAGCCCTTTTTGCAAAGTTTTTGTTTATTTACTGTCTTAAATTTGTCCAAATGTAAATTTTGAATACACATGGGAATCTTATTATAGAACCGTATACATTGACCCATAAAAGAGTTCGTGACCTTGTGGAGACGACTGTCAAGTACATCCAGTATATGCTTTGTCCTAGTATTAACATTGTGCCTATCGCTGATTTTCTTAAACAAATGTTCATTTTTCTTCACATATAAAAGATTGTCACATATACGAGTATATTGGGATACAAAAGTCAAAATATCTATTTCTTTGAATATTTGGCTAAGAGACATTCTAGGTCTCATTTGATAAATCGTGCGAACATCCCTTTTCTGCAGAACAAAGATCTTATTGATATCCGCAGCATTACCCCACAGTAAAATGCCTTATGACATTAGGCTGAGGAAGTAACTAAAATATACAGTTCTCGCGGTTTCAACGTCCGATAATTGACGGATTTTTTTAACTGCGTAGTCTGCTGAACTGAGTCTGCTCGCTAACTTATCAATATGAGGACCCCATTGAAGCTTTGCATCAAGAGTTATTCCTAAGAATACAGTAGATTCCACAATGCCCAGTTTTTCATTCCTAACCTGTACATTGGTATTAACCTGTTTAACATTGGGCAAGGTAAATTTAACACATTTGGTTTTTTTCTCGTTCAAAAGAAGGTTATTTACAGTAAACCATTCAACTACCTTTGAGATCGCAGTATTCACATCATCATAATCAGAGTCGTACCTCTTCACTTTAAATATGAGTGATGTGTCATCTGCAAATAGTACGATCTCATGGGCGTCTTTGACAAGAGATGGTAAGTCATTAATGTAAACGAGAAACAGGAATGGTCCTAGGATTGAACCCTGTGGGACGCCCATACAGACTGTGGACCAAAGTGACCTAGTGCCGTTAACCTCAACCTTCTGGTTCCTATTACTCAGGTAAGATTCCAGAAGCTTAAGTGCGTCTCCTCTTATGCCATAATGATGAAATTTTCTGATCAGAGTTTCATAATGAACACAATCGAAAGCCTTGGACAAATCACAGAAGACTCCAAGAGCATCCTGCGAGTCCTCCCAGGCCGCAAAAATATGACGAATGAGCTCAACACCAGCATCGGTTGTAGAGCGACCCCGTGTGAATCCAAATTGATTTATATTCATAAGGTTGTTAGCGTAGAAATGAGTGGTTATTTGATTAAGGATTATTTTTTCAAATAACTTGCCAAGGGCTGGTAGTTTTGAAATTGGTCTAAAGTTGGTGGGGTCCGATGTACTACCAGCTTTAAACAGAGGAATTACTTTACTATGTTTCATCAAATCAGGAAACACACCATCATCAACACAATTATTAATAACAAACGCTAGGTGTGGAGCAATACAATCTATTATGGAAGTTATCACCTTTACTGAAAGACCATCAAAGTTCGCAGTCGTTTTATATTTAACATCTTAAAAGTTTTAAGAATGTCGACAATTCTAACATCTGAAAAACTAAAAGGAACCTTACTTTCGTTCTGTTTGAGCCATGATTCAGCGAGAGCGGGAGATGAGTCTAGTGACTGAGTAGTAGAGACGGGAATGTCAGTAAAAAATCTGTCAAATTCTGAAACAACAGCAACATCGGAAGTTAAAATTTTGTCTTTTATAATGAGTTTAAAATCGAAGTTGCGAGACTTAACCCTTCCCGTCTCACAATTAATAATTTTCCAGGAAGTCTTAATGATATTATTACTCTTTTTAATTTTATTTCTAACAAACATAGCTTTCGCCGCTTTACATACACGCTTAAAAGTTTTAGAATAAGCTCTAACATAATTAACAAAAGTTTTAGAATTGTTATATGCTTTCTCACCATAAAGATCATACAGCCTTTCTCTGCTTTTGTGAATTCCCACTGTCGCCCAATCACTAAACTTCAAGGAGTCATTAACCTTTAGCGTCTTGGCCTTAAACACAGTGTCAAATTCTTGTTTAGACAATCTAAGTACAGAGTTGAAAAGTACATCAGGATCACTATGAAAAGTACATCAGGATCACGTTTATCTTTGACCGGCCTCGGAACGAATACTCTGTGACGTTTTTACTTAGAATATTAAGTTTTTTGTGCAAAATCTAATGTCCGAGTCATAAAAAATAGTGAACCTATATTAAGAGACAAATATAAATATTATATGTAAGGAAGATGCGACAAACTAAGAACATAACAATAGAAACAAGTATTTGAACATGCTTTCTTTCTACGGGATTCTTCCGGGCCACACTATTCCTACTAGAGGACCTAACTGCCTTGACCATGTCATGCTTAAATTAAACACAAAAAAGCACTCAGCTAATATAGCAATACTACATACTTCAACGACTGACCATTTTACCATGCTTTTAGTTATCTCCAAGCAACCAAAAGTGTCTCACATACCTAAAACTAAAACTACAATTGATTATGAAACTGCACTTAGTCAACTAATGACATCCAACCTAGAAGAGCTCTTATTTTGTACTAATCCTACTGCTGTTTTTGATCGCTTAGCTTATATAGTGAGCTCCATATTAACGGAAAACACAAAAATAACAAACATACCTTCAAATCTGCTGAGGCCCTGGGATCTTCCGGTTCCAAAGGAATCTCAGAGGTTGATTCAGATGCTAGGGTCACGAACGATGGCTGTGCTGACCAGGGGGCCAACACCCCCGAGGCCGGCTGTGCCGTCCTAGTGACTCCAGTACGTGATCATGGCGGCGTTGGCCAGGATGCGCAAGCTCCCAGGGCCGACAATGTCAGTATAAGGTTTGCAGACGACAGTGGAGCAGGCCAGGAGGCTTCGGCCCCCACGGACGGCGACACTGAGCGTTCTGCCGAGCCTAAGAAAAAGAAAAAAAGGAAAAGTTTGTCTGGCGCCAGCAAAAAACGGCTGACGTGGTGGATGGAGAGGGGCAAGAGCTTCAAGGAAGCAAGAGCCCTCTGCGAAACTCCCCTGGAGGATAACGAGATTTTTAGGACCGAACAGATAGCCAGAAACGTGCAGGTGGAGCAAGAGTGGGCAAAAAAGCGCTCGAGGCCATTTCCCTCGTCCTCGGAAGAGAGACCAGGGAAGGCCGCCAAGCGTGGTGTGCCCACTCCTGCTCTGTCCTACAAGGAGGCTGTCGGTTCGCCGCGGATTGCGATTGTGAGCGAGAACGGACCAATGTCGACCGTGCAGATCGATATGCTCCAGAGGGAAATTCTGGAGCAGATCAAGGTCGGCGGGGCCGGCATTGGCCCGAAGTTTCTCGCCACCAATTCGCACTCAGGGGGGCTTGTGTCGGTATGCGCGGACGAGCACACATGTGAGTGGGTTCGTGAGTGCGTCCCAACACTCTGCCCCTGGGAGTGTGCAGGCCTGATCGTCGTTGACGAGAAAGACCTGCCCGAACCCCAGGTAGCGGTTGCGTGGGTTTATGAGGCCAACCTCACAAACTCAGATATTCTGAATCTTCTGGCGCGTCAGAATGAGGAAATCGATTTCTCGAGCTGGAGGATCCTCAACGCTAAGCGCGATGGTCAAGGTTAGCTAGTGACCTTTTCCTTCGACGGCGCGGTGTGTGAGGGCCTTGCGGCTCGGGACTTCCGACTCTTTCTGGGACTCAGAACGATTCATATTCACCTCAAAGGAACCAGGTCCAGGCCAGAGGATAAGGAGAGGCAACCTCCCTTGTTCCTCGACCTAGAGGAAATGGAGACAGACGGAGGTACAAGGGAACAAGTTTTTCCAATGCTGGTTCCCCCACCGCCTCTTATGCCGTCCACCTCGACATGACCGAAATATGCCGAGATGGCAAAGAGAACGACTTGGCCGAGGGTCGGGCCGTCCTGCAGCATCGCTGGGGAACGGTCCGGGCCCTCCAAGCTGCTCCTAAATGCCGTCTTGCATAAACCACCCTGGTCACGGGCTGGACCGTTTGGCGACTCAGTTGCCGAACGACCTAGCCCGATCAAGTCAGGGCAATCACGTGGTCTCGGTGGACCCGTCCCAGGGCCATCAGGGATCAATCCTGCACGTCTGCCGCCCCCAACTCATACAGTTACCACCTCACATGGACCAATGGGCCGAGGTGGTATCAGGCCAAATCTGAGGGGGGGTGACCAAGGGGGTAGGACAACTACCCCCACGGGCCGCCCCCAAAGGGGAAGAAAACGCGGTCGTGCAGGATATCGGGGTACGGGAGTGAGAGGAGCCTACGCTGGAGGACCTGTGAGGAGGCCGGTGCAATTACCGTCTCTGACGCAAGAACACTCCAGCAAGAAGGCTGATCGTAACCCCATACCCCGTCAGTAAACTCCCCCACCCTAACCTCGACCCAAACTCCACCTACCCAAACACCTAAACTTAACCTATCAAAACAACCTACTCCCGTTCCTTTAGTCCCCCTCCTTATCCAATCCTACTCCCTATCCTAACATCATGTTTAAAGTCATTCAAATAAACCTTCAACACTCAATTGCCGCCACTGCGGCTCTGAGTCAAAGGTTTAAGAACAAAAATCTCGACATTGCTTTGATTCAAGAACCGTACATCAAAGACAATACGGTTCTGGGTCTGAATTCTACAGGTCTACAATACCAGTGGCATCAGACCGAGAGCTTGCTTGCTCTTTAAAAAGAGCATCAACTTCTTACCCATCACTTCTATGTGTACAGACGACCTAGTTGCTGCATACGTAGATATTCCTGGCGAGGGTGGGACCAGACCTATCATCTGTTCCGCCTACTTGCCGGGTAACGATGGAGACCCCTGCAGAGAACTGTCAACACTAGCGGAGTACTGTCACGAACAGAAGAACCAGCTACTCGTGGGGTGCGACTGCAACGCACATCACACGAACTGGGGCAGCACGGACACAAACGCTAGAGGTGAGTTACTCTTCGATTTCTTATTGACTAACAACTTTCCTACTCTCAACATCGGCAACAAACCTACATTTGTTACTAGATCAAGGCAGGAAGTTTTGGACATTACCTTCAGTACGGGACCTCTAAGTCACCGTGTACACATGTGGCACGTGTCAGACGAAGCATCGATGTCAGACCATAGACACATTAGATTTGATTTGGCAAGCTGCTCTGCCAGACAAGCTACTACGTATCGAAATCCTAAGGCGACAAACTGGGACGGCTAAAAAGACTGTCTACAGAGTTGCCTTACCGTTCGTAAGACCATAAAGTCGATAGGAGAGTTGGAGGAGGTGGCAGATGAACTTGAACAGAGCATCAGGGACGCCTACTTCAATAACTGTCCTCTAAAGTCCATGGAGTCAAACAGGAACACTCCACAAGAGCCTGGAACAACTCAGACTTAAGGCCAGGTCCTCTTTCAACAGGGCCAAAAAGGACAAGAGCTGGGATGTTTACAGGCAAACGCTCACAAAATTCAACAAAGAAGTCAGGAAGGCTAGAAGGAAATCCTGGCGCAAATTCTGCGAAGAGATCGCAAGCACTGCGCAGGCATCACGGATCCACAAGATCCTATCAAAAGCCCCTGACTCCTATCTATGCCTTTTAAAGAAGGCAGATGGGTCCTACACGAAGTCACCGGAAGAAACATTAAGGCGCCTTGCCGAAGTGCACTTCCCCGACTCGGTCTGCATTCAATATGGAGGCAAACTCCAGGCCCGGACACCTCAAGCCAATAGGCCAAAGGTAGAGGACTGGAAACTTGCCTCAAGTATCATAAGGCCCGCCCGAGTGAAATGGGCTATCAACAGCTTTAAGCCATTCAAATCAGGCGGTCTAGATGGCATCTTCCCCGCATTACTTCAAAAAGGGGAAGAAGTGATACTACCGATGCTGATAAAAATTTATAGAGCCAGCCTCGCATGGGGCTACATGCCGTCAGCGTGGACTAAGGTCAGGGTCACTTTTATACCCAAATGAGGGCATAAGGATAAATCCCAGCCCAAATCCTACAGACCTATTAGTCTCATGTCCTTCTTACTCAAAAATATGGAGAAGGTGATTGACTCTTACATCAGAGAGGCCCACCTAGGGCCCAAACCTCTGCATGTAAGGCAAAATGCCTACCAAAAAGGAAAGTCTACTGAAACGGCACTTTCTGACCTGGTAGACACTTTGGAGAAAGCCATAGAAGACAAGGAAATAGCTCTGTGTGCTTTTCTTAATATCGATGGGGCGTTTGACAACACGCCAACCGATATCATAGTGCGCAGTATGCACAGCCGCAACATTGAGAACACCATCACTAGATGGGTAGACAACATGCTGCGGAATAGGATAGCGTCAACTAGCCTACTGGACACCACCCTATGGTTCAAAATTACCAGAGGCTGCCCTCAGGGAGGAGTGCTCTCACCCCTCGAGTGGTCCCTAGTTGTTGAAGACTTGATATGCAAACTAAATGAAGCTCGCTTCGAGACTCATGGTTACGCAGACGATTTAGCAATAGTGATTGTGGGAAAATGCCCCAGCACTGTCTCTAACGTAATGCAAAGATTGGTGGTTCTCAGTACACCAATCCTCTACAACTATACATTGTAGAGGATTGGTGTTCTGAGAACCAATTGTCAGTCAATGCGGGTAAAACCATCATAGTGCCATTTACCAAGAAAAGGAAGCTTGAAGCCCTAACGCCTCCTTCCCTTTTTGGTACTCCCATCTGTTTTTCCAAGGAGGCCAAATATTTTGGTATCATCCTAGATAACAGACTCACTTGAAATAAGCATGTAACTCACATTGTAAGGAAAGCTAAAATAGCACTGGGTGCGAGCAGCAGACTGGCTGGGTTACGCTGGGGCCTTAGCCCTAAAGTAGTGCTTTGGCTTTACACCACGGTAGTCAGACCAGTGGTCACCTGCGGTTGTATAGCCTGGCACAGGAAAACCCTTCAGTCTACCTATATCACCGTACTTAATAAAATTCAGAGACTGGCCTGCTTTATCGCAACAGGTGCTCTTTCGTCCACTCCGACGATGGCAATGGAGGCGCTTCTCAACTTGACTCCATTGCATATCCAAGTACAGATGGAGGCAAAAATGACACTCATACGCGCTAAAACAGCAGGCCGGACGAGATGGAAATCGTCTTTCATGAGAAACGCCTATGATAATCTCATGAAATTTCCTATTACTGGCATGCCAGACCAGATGCAATGACCAAGGAATATAACTTTACCAAGCTATACAACGTTCTAATTGCAGATAGATCTGACTGGGAGGTAGGGGCTCCTGGTGATGTCAAACCCAATGACATCGTCTGGTTCACGGATGGGTCCAAAAAGGACGGGGTGGCCGGAGCGGGCTTCGTTGGAGGTTGCCCCACGGTCAAGAAATTTGCAAATCTTGGGCCATATTCCACCGTGTTCCAAGCCGAGATTTTCACAATCATCGACTGTGCCTACGAAAACATAGAGAGAGCGTACTCTGGTAGGAGAATCTTCATCTTCTCCGATAGCCAGGCCGCTCTGTTAGCCCTTAAGGCGAACATAATTAACTCCAAATTAATAAAAGAGTGCATTGCGATACTTAACAGGCTTGGCACAAACAACCAAGTCACCCTTGGATGGGTGCCGGGCCACAGTGGTATCGCGGGTAATGAGGCGGCCGATTGTCTGGCCAAAGCCGGCGCAGAGAGTGCAACCATGGGACCTGAACCCGTCTGTGGCATTCCCTCGTGCGCAATTAAGCTTACACTTAGACACTGGGGGCATAGCAAAAGCAATAAGATTTGGGCTCAGACCCCGGGACAGGTGCAAGCTAAATTACTCATCAAGGGCTTCGATGAGAAATCGTCAAAGACAGTACGCTTAATGAACAAAGGCTACGTTCGAATTCTTACTAGGATTCTAACTGGCCACAACAAACTGAATAAACAACTGCACAACATGGGTTTCACCGAGACCAAGTTGTGTAGATTCTGTCATGAAGCTGACGAAACGTCGCTTCATGTAACCTGTGACTGCAGCGCACTGCACTGCAGCAGGAATCGGTACCTTGGAGGCCACAACTTGTCCTACCAAGACATTAAGGATGTGCCCGCTAAGGACATAGCCAGATTCGCGGTTGGCATAGGACTCCAGGATGTACTGTGATATAGAAGGGTACTGTTACAATAGATCTGGCAAGGTCGCTGTGACACGGGGGCCTGCGTACAAGCTTGATCCCAACTCTTTAAATAATAATAACAATAATACACCTAGTATTCTGAGATGCATTCGAAATAGAAATTCCCTTCAAGCAAAATATAAAAAGGATCCATATAATGTTATTAACAAAATTACCTTTTATAGATACAGAAATTATTGTAATAAGTTGGTAAAATCAGCTAAAAATAAATATGACAGAGATCTTCTTTCTAAAACTGTTAAAAACAAAAAACTTTTATGGAAAAATATTAAAAACATTACCTACAAAAATAAACCTACTAGTACAAACATAGAATTATCAAACATTACTCCAACTCCAACAGAATCTGCAGAAGCTGTAAACAAATACTTCATAATTATAGGTAAAGAACTAGCTCAGAGCATTAATCCAAACCGAAAAGACTTAAATACATATTTAAAAAATCTACGATCCAGAACTTGCTCTTTTGTATTATTCCAAACTGACCCCTTCGATCTGTCTCAACACCTCGTTGGGACAATATTCCTTCTTCTTTTGTAAAATTGGCTAAAAATGTCTTGGTACCTGTAATAACACATGCTGTCAACCTCTGTTTTGACCAAGGAGTTTTCCCTTAACCACTAAAGCAATCTATTGTTACTCCTGTACATAAAGGTGGGGATAAGGGTGCAGTTAACAACTACAGGCATATTTCTGTGCTAACAGCGTTTTCCAAAATTCTGAAGAAACTCTTAAACATAAGACTACTTAAATATTTAAACAAATTTAACCTTTCTCAGAACCAATTTGGTTTTCGTCAGGGCCTGTCAACGGAGGACGCTATTATTACACATACGTCTTTGGTTGTGGAACAAATTGATAAGTGCAAATGTTGTCTATCAGTATTTTTAGACCTAAAAAAGGCATTTGATACTGTGTCCATCCCTATCCTCATTCACAAATTAGAAGCTCTTGGAGTAAGAGGAACCTCGCTTCTTCTTTTTACTGACTATCTATCAAGTAGGAGACAAAAGGTCGAACTTGCAAACGGTACCAGTGAATACGGGGAGGTGTCATACGGTGTATCACAGTGTAGTATTCTTGGTCCTACATTATTTTTAAACTATATAAATGATTTGTGTGATATGAGGTTCAAGGAATACTCTCGTATGCCGATGACACCGCCATCGTGTTTAAGGGTGATACTTGGGAGGTAGCTAGGCTAGTAGCAGAGAATGGACTAGTTCAGATTGCTAAATGGTTAAAAAATAATTTATTAACCTTGAACACGGAAAAAACAAATTTTATTTGTTACAGTATTTATAATAGCTCCCAACCTTCAAATGAGTACAAAATCCAGATACTTGGCTGCGATAACTACTTAAATCATACTTCATGTAATTGCCCCTTTATACAAAAAGTTACGAATACTAAGTATCTTGGTGTGTACCTGGATCAACGCCTATCTTGGCATTGCCACCTTGAGTATGTTACACAAAGAATTCGTAAACTAATTTGGATCTTCAAGACGTTAAGATATGTTATGCCTAAAAATGATCATGCCTCTTACCTACATGATAAAACACAAAGAATGATCTTCTAACTCGTATATATTTAACGCTTGTTCAATCTATTATAACTTACTGCATATCAGCTTGGGGTGGAGCAATAAAAACTAAGTTTATTGAAGTTGAGCGCGCCCAAGCTTTATTTACAAAACACTGTCATTAGACCACATAAATTGCTAAAATATGATCCTGATAAGCTAAATAGGAGAAGAAAAGATCTTGTAGCTGACGTACCAATTATAAAAACTGTATTTGCTGGTAGACAGTACTCTAGTAACTCTGCTAAATTATATAATTACATAAATAGGGATCTCAGTATCTACACTAAAACTATATACGACTGTAAGAAACATATATACAATTGGCTAACGAAAAAATCTTATGGTGAAATAGAGGATCTGCTGAGCGGCTAATAGAAATATACATTTATTGTTGATCTGATCCCAAGACATTGTCGTAGGGTTAGCCGTTCAGTGCTCCTACTTCAGACTATATGATATCCAAATGATGCCAATGATTTGATTTAATTTTTAAGTTTTCATAATTTACACACACACACTACATACACCCACTTACACCACTCACAAACCATACACACACACACACACACACACACACACACACATACCTATCCATTTTATATTAGTACATATATCTTTTGTGTTACTTAAACACCTAAGTCCAAGGCCCCCCACTTGTTTTGTTTCTTTTATTAAAAAAATATTTTATCTTTAGATTTTTAACTACACACCAACCACAAAAGTATATTCTTAATATTTACCTAGGTTTATGAAATGTGAGGTCAAAGTTGTGCAACTATGTATATAACAAGGAAGAGGTCTGTGGAGCGGTGCCTCCAAACACAGGCGATAAGCTTAAATGGAGACACCAGCGACATGTTTTGTATTATAATTTTGTTAAGTTGTGCAAATAAATAAATTATGAAAATTATAAAAATTATTATTATCAAATCTTAGACCTGGTAGTTTGATGATCATATTATTTCTGAAGTTCTCAAGCCTTGTGTCGCTAATCGGCACATATTTGATACCTCTCTCTACAGCCTTTCCACGAAGCGCACTAAAAGAAACTAATTGTCCAGAGTGATCTGAGGGTAGCTTGTGGATAACCGATTTTTCGAGAGGATTAAAATTAGTATAGTTATCCAGACGTTTTGGAAGTTGCGGTGATTTGTGTAGGCTCCAGAAAAAGATTAACCAAATTATAGCACTTAAACAAAGATTTGATTCTACTGCCTAGAGAAGTCTCTACTAATAAGTCAATATTAAAGTCTCCACAAACAACAATGTTATTATTATTATTACTGATTTTGAATAATGCTTCCTCCATGATTTTTTCAAAAGATTCATATGAGGACTTGGGCGGTCTGTATATGCATAATACAATAAGCTGCTGAAGCTCTATACAGGCTATTTCAGTAATGCGCTCAACAGACAAGCTTACTATGTCATTACGTTCTTTAAACTTTAAATTATTACGAGCAAATATAGCTGAACCTCCACGTATGGATATTTTTCTGCTGAATGCACTAGCAACTTAGTGATTATTGAAACCAAACATTAACTGATGACTACGTAGCCAATGCTCTGTAATGCATAAAATGTCAATCTTATTACAATTAATTAATAGTTCTACCAATAATTCTCTGTTCTCCATTCCTTGCAAATTTTGATGTACCAAGTTGAGAATACAATTTTTATTGTTCACTGACAGACCATCCTTCGTCATGACTTGGCTAAAAAGACCTTCGCCAACACAACTGAGATTGTCCGGCAAGGGGCTTCCTATTGTCGGTGCAGTTAGTTTATAGTATTCACATTTATGATATTACTAACATTTGTCAGGTAATTATGTATATTATATACTACCAGAGTCGCTAAACGTCTCCTATGACTAAAAGGTAGGTACGAAGTACCATCTGTAAAATTAAATTTGTTAATAAATTTATTAACGTCTAGGACCAAGTATTTCTAAACTGGACTGAGTCTATTTAAGACGAAATGTAACTATAGGTATTCTCTCTCTTTCTAAAAGAAAGCATCATTTGCAAATAGAGACAGATATATCAAATCAAATATACTTTATTGTACACACAATCAGAAAAATAACTAAAAATAACAATAAATTTACATAAACCCAAGGCATATACAATAAGGCGGCCTTATCGCTTAAAACGATTTCTTCCAGGCAACCTTAGGGAAGAATTTGAGAGAGGAAATATCATAGCGGGTGTACTGAAAAAATTATTAAGTTAGAAATTAATTATACTTATTAAATCCTACAAAAATAAATATATTAAATACCTACATATTTATACATACGAATAATACTATAATATAATAAACTAATATATATATATATATATATATATATATAAATATATATAAATATATACATACAATAATACACACACACATCACACAGCGTCGGAAAGCGCGTTGCAGATAAATAGTTATTTATTACTATTTGTAGCCACATTGTTCCTCAAAGCGTGCCCCAACGAGACTTTTAAATTTGTGAAGAGTGCCGCACGGATTGCACAGTAAATGATTTACTGTAAAAATCAGTGGTGTGAGTCGGGTACTCCAGCAACATCGCCGTACATCTGCGAGGTTCCCGGCCGCTAGATGCAGTTTTAAGTATAAACCTATCCTTGAGATACTTTGGCGATAAAGGATTATCGAGGATGTTATACAATAGGGAAAGGATGTGGAGATTACGCCGATACCTGATCGGAAGCCACCTAAGCTGAGCACGATATTCCGAGACGTGGTCGTATTTCCGTAATCCGAAAATAAAGCGTATAGCAACATTTTGCAGTCGATCCAGTTTGTTTAGTTGCTCTGCAGTAAGATCCAGAAAACAGGAATCGGCGTAATCAAGGATAGGTAGGACAAGGGATTGGGCCAAGGCAACTTTAGTTCGAATAGGCAGGAAGTTCTTCAGTCTTCTGAGCGAACTCATTGACGCAAAGATCCTCCGACTAACCTCACCAACCTGCTTTTTCCATGACAAAGTTTGATCGAAAAAGACCCCAAGATTTTTAACAGTGGCGTAAAAGGGAATAGGTGTGCTGAGAAAAGAAATAGGGGGAAGATGAGCAATGTCAATCCGCGATAATTGCCTGGAACTGCCGATTATAATCGCCTGGGACTTTGCAGGATTGACCCTGAGACCGAAAGCCGACGTCGAAGATGCAACAGCAGACAATTCTTCATTTAAGGCTGCAATGGCATCATCAACTGCATCCACTTTGGCCTGCGTATAAATTTGCAGATCATCTGCGTAAAGATGGTAAGAGGAAGAGATGTGAAGAGTAATGTTGTTAATAAAGATAGAGAAAAGCAAAGGAGATAGAACGCCACCATGTGGCACCCAAGCCGTAATATCACACCAATCAGAAAATTTGTCATTGATCCTGACGCGCTGACGGCGGCCACATAGGTATCTACGAAACCAAGTCGTGACAGAAGAAGAAATATTAAGAGAAGACAGAAGAGAAATCAGAACATCAAAACCAACCGTATTGAACGCATTGCTGAAGTCTAAAAGAGTGAGGACAGTGACGTTTTGGTGTTCAATTCCGAGCCGGATATCATCAGAAACTTTGACCAAGGCAGTCGCAGTACTGTGACCCGGCCGAAAACCAGACTGCAATGCGCTCAATAAGTTGCATTTGGAAAGGAAAAGAGACAATTGTTGGTAAACGATACGCTCGAGCACCTTAGAGAGAAAAGGCAATATAGAAATAGGTCTAAAGTGACTAGGAGAAGAAGGATTACTCATCTTAGGCAGAGGAATGACATAAGTGCTTTTCCATGCTGAAGGAAAAGTGCCAGAGAACAGAGAAAAATTTAAGATATGAGTAATGAAGGGAAGAATGATATCGAGGATGGGAACCAACATCTTTCGGCTAATGTCATCACTCCCAACGGCATTAGATGAAATGGAAAGCACTATTTTCCACACAGAGTCAACAGAAACAGGCACAAAAGCAAGAGGATCGTGAACCGGACGATTTAAAGACGATAGGTGAAGGAGAGTCGAAGACTTAGTCGCCGAATCGAAATCAACCGTACCCGATGCGAAGTGTCTGTTCAAGGCATTCACATTGGTGACACCACCCGACTCATCCCGGGACTTCCCCACACCAAGCGTCCTCAGGAATTTCCAGAGCTTAGCTGAGTCCACATTCTCGACAGCGGCGTGAACATGTCGACGCTGGGCGTCTCTGCATGCAGTATTACAACGATTCCTCAGACTTGTATACCTGTCCCTGCACCTTATATCTGGATTTAGCAGCATTCTTCCTAGCCATAAGTTCTTTAAGATCTGGAGTGAGCCAAGGAGCAGGGAGGTGCTTTACTCGAATGGCCCGAACAGGCGCATGCTGATCGTAAAATTCAGTAAGGAGTGAGTTGAATATATCCACTTTACCATCTACAGTATCCGCCTCGAATACAGCATTCCACTGCACCCCTGTAGCATCACTCCTAAGCTAATCGAGATTCATGGCATTAAAACTACGCTGCATGACTACTTTAGGCTTAGGCTTTGGTGGCCTAACTTTATACGACAAGTAGATTAGGTCGTGATAGGAAAAGCCATCCACCGAAAACTGGCCATGAGATTCGACATGCTTCAGGGATGACACTAGTGCAAGATCCAACCTAGAAGGCTCACAATTGGGAAAGTGGTGAGTAGCAGTCGATGGTAGAATGCTTAAATTAACACTGTCAACAACAGACAATAGCCATCGTGAACGATGATCATCTTTCAGTAAATCAGTATTGAAATCTCCCATAATGATAGTGTGCTGATAGAGAGGAGACAGTTCCTCTAGGAGCTTTTCAAAACTAGCAAAATAGTCAGTTCTTGAGTTAGGGGAATAAACAACATCAAGCAAAACCTTTGTATGTGACAGTGTCAGCTCCAGGAAAAGGTGTTCAGCAGTACCAGAGTACTCAGAAGGTGACTTATTTACAATTTGAAAGGGAATGTGTCCCCGCAGGTAAATGGCAACCCCTCCACCGCCCTTGCCTATTCGATCATTGCGCACTAGATGAAACCCTGGGAGAGGAAAGAGAGAGGAAGCCAGACAAGGTTTTAGCCAAGACTCTGATATGAGCACAGCATGGACATTGTTGCCGTCGAAGGCTGCAAGCAACTCGGAGTAATGTTGCGGTAGACTTTGGGCGTTAATGTGGGCTACATTGAAATTTTTCAGACCAACTGGTAAGGAGTTTTTCAGGGAATCAGACAAAGAAGTAGAATCTTCACCGGCACTATGAAAACTATCTTCGAATAAAGAAGAAAATGGTAAGGAATAGAAACAATCATCACTTCTGCTATCGTTGACCGACATCGCGTATAATTCGTGCGTGTATGTATATAATAATGATAAAATAAATATAATATAATAAAATAAATATAAGAAAAAAAGAAAAAAAAATTGCTACCTAAATACTAATTTTTACTATAATATAACTTGTCAGCTAAAATATTAATCCCTCATTTACGTTTGTCCGTATAGGCTTTCATGGCAATGTTGCCAGTTTACTATATTTGTTTATAAAACTATTAGGCCGGCAGAAATCGACACTAAAAAACCCTAAATTCACAAAGCATGATGTAGTGCTGCATTTTTGGTATGTTGTTTGGATCAGTTAGGGTGATGTAAATCCCAATTTGCAACTTCGAAAAAGTTGTGCTCGCTGCGCACCACGTGATAAACTGCGAAAATGTTCGACTTTTTTCACTTTATGCTCTAAAAGTCATAAACTATGCGTTTCCGACAAGTAACATTCATTACATAAATGAAGCTGATTAAATTGGCAACAATTTAAGCCTAACCGCAGCTCTCCAAACCTTATAACAACTAAGCTGTGGCCCTTCAAAGATGGTCCGTTTTTCCCGAAAATTTGAAATTTTTAGTTTTGCTCCCGTTTGAAGCAAATTATTGGCAAAACCGCTCGTTCTATGAGAAGGTCGTAAAATACAGTTGTAGTACATTTAATTTTCTTTCATTAGAGCGCAGAACAAAGTCTGTGAGACAAATAGTTCACTCACAATATCTGAAAAACAAAAAGAGGGTAGAAATAGATTTTTAAAGAATTGAAACAGAAGGCATATAAAATCATAAAAAGGATAATACTTTTTCATTTGCAGGCTAGGTAAATCAACAAAAGTACAAAATTTGGGAAAGTAAAATAAAAGTTTATACGCAAATTGAATGTTTCAGAAGCTGCAGTCACGGCGTTTTTTTTTGGTTGAGGTTCAATTTCTCCTTCCTCCTCAGGCTTGTCACGTTCCTCTGGTTCGTTAAGCTCTTCACTTTCCTGTTCTTCCTCAGCTTCCTCGGGATCATTATTTGAGCCCAGCTTTTAGGCAAGTGCATGCCCCCCTGCATCCCTTTTTACATTTGCAGGCTATGATTTTGAGAAGCTGTGGTGGGGCTGGCTCTTTGTGGGTTGTTATTTTATTTATTTTATTTTTTATTTAAACATGGAACATCATCAGTATCAAAAAACAAATTGGAACTAAAGTATAGATACATATAACCAATTACAGACGTTCGCTTATAGATTTATAGTAGTAATAATAAAGAAGGTATACTTAACTCTAAAATTGGAATAAGGTCGCAAGAGCTCATTTCCCAACCCCGTTCGATGGGGTCCATCTCTACTCCCAGCCACTTTTGCACTTGGTGGTAGGTGCGGAACGCATGAAAAGAGGAAGCCTCGGTGGTTGGGGGCAGACGTGCAAGATTTACTTTTGCATTTGCCGCTGTCTTCACGAACAGCTTGAACCTCAGGTCGTGCAGTCTCTGAGTATCCGGAACACCTCCGTAAAGTGCCACCAGACACTTTTTGCCAGCTTCAGCAATACTTTCATGCGTTGCATCTGTTAGGAGGAAGATGGCAGCCAGATCTACTAGGTCCTGCCTCTTCTGAAATTGTCCCCACAATTTTCTTTTTCCCTACCAGAAAAGTGCAGATGTGGTGTCACATCCAGTAAATGCGTGAAGAAAGAGTTCAAACCCACTGGGCATTTCAACTTCCCCTCGGTTGAACGCACTGGTGGTATACTGAATGCAACCTGTTCTGCCACGTTCACGTTTCTGAAAGCGCAAGTTGGTGCTGGTAGAACCCAACCCACAGAGGAGAACAAGGAGGTCCACGTCCTCTCCAACAACAATCACATGATCATTGCTCGTGGTTTTCTCCAATGCCATCAGAATGATATCGCGGTCTGCATCTTCCGTCGCTGTCTTCGTTACTATCCCTTCGGCAGAAAATGCAGAGCATAGATATTGAATGAGGCGTTCTTTGTTTCGAAAATTCCCTTCGAGTCTCGAAGAGAGGCCTGTGCCCCTCGTTGGGGACGTATATGGGCTGCTAAAGTTCTTTGTTTCGGTCATTCGATAACATCTTCTCCTGAGGTACTGTAATGATCGTGGAGGAGTCAAAAACAATTTCACTGGAAGAAGCGGTATATCGTCTTAACCGCTCTGCAGATTTTGTACTCCGATCGGCACCCTCCTGTGGGTACCCATCGAATACCACTGTTACGTTCCTGCCAAAGTGGTTTAACGTGTACCTGACGTAGGTAGCCACAATTTCCTGTATAGATGAGTTTCGATGCCAGATGACAGTATGCAGAAGGTATCCCCCATCTACTACTACATGCGTGTTGGCATTGAGAGAGACGTTTTCAGAGGCTGGAATGAAAGCTTCGTAAAACTTTGATTTGGTCCCTTTTCGCATTCCTTCTTCATTGAACAACGCCATTGGGTAAGGGGCCAATTCAAATTTGAAGTGCTCTTTCAATTGCTCATCTGACTGCTTCATTATACACATAATTAATGGGAGTTTTAGCCAGTTTACACTGTTACCGCCTTCACCGCCTGGAGGTACTCCCAGCTTATGTTTTGATATGCAGATTGTGAGTGATTGTGTTGTGCTCTAATAAAAGAAAATAAAATGTACTACAACTTTATTTTACGACCTTCTCATAGAACGAGCGGTTTTGCTAATATTTTGCTTCGAACGGGAGCAAAACTAAAAATTTCTAATTTTCGGGAAAAACGGACCATCTTTGAAGGGCCACAGCTCAGTTGTTATAAAGTTTAGAGAGCTGCGGTTAGGCTTAAATTGTTGCCAATTTAATTAGCTTCATTTATGTAATGAATGTTACTTGTCGGAAACGCATAGTTTATGACTTTTAGAGCAAAAAGTGAAAAAAGTCGAACATTTTCGCAGTTTATCACGTGGCTTTTTCGAAGTTGCAAATTGGGATTTACGTCACCCTAACTGATCCAAACAACATACCAAAAATGCAGCACTACATCATGCTTTGCAAATTTAATGTTAATTTCCACCGGCCTATATTATAGATAGGCACTAGAGCTGTACCACTGTCATATCCATAAACTTTAGCTTTCAAAAAATATTTATCGTGTTCGTGTCATAAACTAATGGACCACCTTGGACTCGAAATATTACACGAGAATACTATTCGGCATTTTTGACGTCTGGTTACTGATTTACTTTAATTAAAAAAATATGATTATTATCAGAACGAGTAGGTAGTAAATAGCTGTATAAAATACGTGTAAAAATAAGGATATAGGGGGGATAAGGGGGGTTTTGGCCGGTGGCGGGCCGGCGTTGGCTAGTCGAATCTAATAACGACAACAACGATACGGAAACCTTAACAAGAACAAAAGAAACGTAAATTAATCACGGAAAGAGAATGTCTAGTATTATTTTTTTAAATCGAGATATTAATCTCAAAATGGCTTACCATTGAATAAAACACTTCTTACTCAGCGTCCACCTTCCTGAGACCACCTGGGTGAACCGTTGAAAATTATTTTTACTATCGTCCACCTTCTAACACTGTCGACGGAGCTCCGCTCCTATACCGGGTTGCTGAGGCACTTCGCGCCTTGAAAAAAGACTAACCTAACCCTATGATTCTGGATTAGGTTTCTAACTAAACCTAACCCAAAAAAGAAACAAAGGTGAATGGTAGTAAAAAATAACTTTCAACGGTTCACCCAGGTGGTCTCGGGAGGTGGACGGAGGGCAAGAAGCTGAATTAAATATGTATACCTGAAAACATTTTTTTTTCAGAAATGGTAATCATAGTGTAAGGTTTCGTTACATATTTTAGCAATTTTTGCACTTTTTAAAATATTTTTAAATGTTTAACTTAAAATAAATAGTTCGGTGAATGACTTTTTCCGGTACAACTACTGACAGAAAAAACAGTAGCAAAGTTTAGTGGCTAACTTCATGCAAAATTCAAAAACTGAAGGGGAGTTTGGCTGACGGGGACATTCGTTGCCTGGCAGTTGAGGAGAGTAGTCGTGTCCTTAGAAAGTGTAGTTTACGGAAGTGTCCGTTAAAATAGTGAGATCTAAAATATAATTAAACTGTACATTACCATGAAGAGGAAATATACGTTTAAAGAGGACTGGTGTTTCCTTTGGATTGATGTTCGTCTTACACCTCAGAAGCGGGGATGGACAACGCATACGCGTAAGTAACACGCCTTAATTGTTTTAAAGGAAACCCTTTTGATGTAGATATTTCATGATTAATTAGATACAAGGGCAATAACCGATCTATCATAAAAGGGAATCGTTATGAAGGTAGATGGTTAACTATTTTTAGTTATTTTTAAAATTATATATTTTGGCACAGCTAATTTTTACAGCTATTATGTGCAATTGGTAGAATAGTCCTTCTTTTACATAGAATGACGTCATCGATGTCGTAACATACCGACTTGGTACCTGGCAATTTATTTATACACATAATAATTGTGAGTGCTTTGAATTTTTCTCTCTACCTACATTTAATCTATGATCGAGAACAAAACTGTAACCGACGGAATCAAATATGGTGGCACCGGATTACTCGAACTCTGTGTAGGGGTTTCTTAAAGGGGGTTCGTAATTTGATTATTTTTGCGCTAAGAGTAGCCGTTTTGAAGATATGACTACTTTTATGAATTCCTTAAAATATTTTGATTGTTTTTTTTTCTTTAGTTTGAATTTTGTTTTCTTTTTTGTTCTACATTGAATAAATTCGTAACGTAAACGTAATTTTATAAGCATTTAGAATGGAGGTATGCGTTTTTTTTTTGTGAGTTTCAGAACGTGGCAGGCAGCAGGGAGTACGCGCGGCTCCTGCCGCACTTTGGGTGCTCGCAGCCAAGGGAGCGTCCGCGGCCGCGGTCGCAGCCACTGCCTGCGGGAGCGGGTACGCCGGCTGGAACGGGGTCTGGAGAGAGCGCGAGATGGCGGGCATTGGAGGCAGCGGAGCGGGCGGCATGGTAAGCGGATCGAGCGGCGTGGTTAGTGGAGCGAGCGGCGTGGTCGACGGAGCGAGCAGCGTGGTCGACGGAGCGAGCGGCGTGGTCAACGGAGCGAGCAGCTTGGTCAACGGAGCGAGCAGCGTGGTCAACGGAGCGAGCAGCGTGGACAGCGGAGCGAGCGGCGTGGTCGGCGGAGCGAGCAGCGTGGTCTAAGCAGCGATGGCGCTAGGCTGGAGGGACGCAACGCGCGGGACTCTGCGAGCGCCGGACACCAGGATAAAAGGTCATGTAGCCCTTCATTTATCAACTAATGACTTGTTACAAATTGCAAAGTCTATAAAAGATTTGCTACCATCTCAGCCGTCAAATTCGATCAATAAATGTGCATCGGTTTATGGCTGGGATGAGAAGACGACCGTCCATTTACCATGCAAAAATTAACGGGACTCGCTAAGACTTGGTATGAGAGTTTGAATTGATCGACGGGTCCTGGGTTCGATTCCCAGTCGGGGCAAATATTCGTGTTAAAAGAAAATGATGTTCTCGGGTCATGGGTGTTTGTTTGTTTTTATGTATATTCAGAGAGACCCACGACACAAGGGAAAACCTTGATGTGGGCCCTGAGTGGGTAGCGTTTATTTATTAAACTTTTGTTAGAAATTTGCTCTTTTAAATCAGTGTAAAATAACGGGTAGGCACGCATCATCCACAGTATCGGCGATCGAAAAAAAAAATTAGGTTAAGCACACTAGATTTACGATGCGTTAAACCAGATCAACTTTTGAATTTTTCCTTACTCAGAAGCCTAATTTAAAGCACAAATCTGGAGCCACTTCTGAAAGTAGGTCCAACAATAGACAGAAGAACCAGGCTTATATAGTTATAACTGCAAAAAGGCTGGCTATATTCCAACTGTCCCAAACCTCTAGTCAAGTGTACCCAATGTCAGAAGAAAGAACACACTACCGAAACCTGTCGAGTTTAAGGCATCTGAATCGACAAAGGTTTCCACAATCGCCAAAATTCAAGGTCGAAATAGATTTATTTCAAGGATTTTCCTTTATAAATATGATACGGGTTAACTCTTGACCACAATCTTGACCACGATCATAGATGAGGTCGACGATGGAACATTCAGGATGTTACCTAAAATAGGTCAAGTTACAATAAAAGATTTAAATACATTCATACATATTCGTTCTACTGACTCTACTCCTAAGGTCATCTTTCCCAGAGAAGAATAGGCAAGAGCGCTCTTGTAAATCTCAATAAAAGCCTCATTTTCAAAATTTTTACTAAATCTGGAATAATTCTAGAGCTAAGTAGTTTATTCCCATGGCTACAAAACTATGTGCATTTCAAGTTCTAGTTCAAATGAAATATAGTGAACATTGACGGCACAATCCTGGAGAAGCATTTATAGATTAACGTAGGGAAATAACGTTGATTAAACAAATAAGTTTCGCGAAACTGGGTGTTTAACACGACAGTGTTCCTCTAATGATGAAATGAAAGGTTGTGGTTATAACCTTGTACGGTCACTTGGATCAGATTTGTGTCTGTCGATTGACGGTGCTGGTGCAACGGTTTTGTGTATGTCCCAAAACGTTGCTCGAAAAGCCAATGCTGATCGGAAAACCAAGTTGCAGTTTTTGTATATCGGTGTCAAAATGCCAGGCTCATTATTAGAATAGATCGTTTATTCCTACATTATTGATTTCATAATTACAATGGATGTCAAAAAGTAATAAGAATAACACTGCCGTCAAAAATAAAAATAAAAATGTATCGGCAAGGGTGACGAAAGGTTGAATTGAATCATGATGGTGGGACACAGTAAGCTTTTCGGTATGACAAGCGTTAGAGCAGCGACCGAAACCCCTTTTTCTGGCAGCTTAAGGTTAGATACGAAGATTGTAAAGAAACCGAATGATCAGTATGTTGTAGTAGTATACACGGTCAAAAATGTTTCCTTTTCTGTAACAGTAACTCCATGCTCTAAACCGCGTAAGCTTCAGGAAAACTTCGTATTTCCTCGGGCTAAGAAACTGAAAGATATACATAGGATTTTAGAGATCAGCCAGACTGTTAGAACTTCTTCAACGCTATGACCGACTCTGAAACGCAAAATTCAGTAAAATCTATATTCCACTTACGTTGAGTTGTTTCCCTCACTATTGTTGCTTTACACGTTATATACATAGATTAAACGACTTGACAACCCTTACTCTCAAATATATATTTCATCTAGGTTCATACATTTAGAGTAACTAAATTTAATTTGTACCAGTTAGCTTCCTCTGATTCATTAGCCTAGAATATGTGCTGTATTGGGTTGGCCTTGTGTGCCGCTTTAGGAGGAAGGCCTTGTGTGCCGCATTGGGTTGGCCTTGTGTGCCGCCTCAGGAAGGCCTTGTGTGCCGCTTTAGGCTGGCCCTGTGTGCCGTATTTAGCTGGCCCTGTGCGTTAAAGTGAGACTGGCCCTGTGTGCCGTAGTTAGTCGGCCCTGTGTGCCAAAGTTAGACTGGCCCAGTGTGCCGTAGATAGACTATCCCTGTATAACCAGCATGACCCTTCTTTACATATAAACCCTGTCGGGCATTGCAACAATGGAACAGCAGGCGGACTGGCATTTTTGTTAATTTAATTGTTTTATTTATGCATTTGTGCCTAATGCTAGAAAAGTATATCTATGCTTTTGCCATCGCTATGCTAACCGTTTTTCTGACTCCCGCATACAAAGGTCCGTATCGTGTAGTAAAAGTTATAGGTAACAATTGGTACAAGGTTGCTCCTACATCTGGATTTAAAGGGACTTAAAAATAAATCTGGATTAAAAATAAACGTACGACCATGGTTGCCACTGAGAGAATGCAGTCGTGGATACATATAGCGGCACTAGAGGTCAATGATAATGCGGACGAAGTCGATACTGTAGATGAAGAAGTTGCTTATTATAAGTGAGGAATTTTTACTCTATTTGATTTATACTTGTGTTTATTATATTATTTTGTTTAAAGTTGGAATATGATGCTTAGTCCACTTATGTATTTGTTTCAGGTCATTGGCGGATGTCGAAAGGATAAGGCTACCGTCTGGCCTGGGACAAATACACAGATATAACGGATTGGATGGATAATTTGATAGATAATTTGATGGATAATTTAATGGATAATTTGATGGATAATTTGATGGATAATTGGATAGATAATTGGATAGATAACTGGATGGATAATTGGATGGTTAATCGGATGGTTAATTAGATGGTAAATCAGATGGTTAACCAGATGGCTAATCGGATGGTTAATCGGATGGTTAATCGGATAGTTAATTAGATGGTTAATTGGATAGTTACTTGGATGGATAATTTAATGAAAAAATGGATGAATAATTTGGATATATATCGGATGGATAACTTGATGTAAAAATCGGTTAGATATCCGAATAGTTAATCGGATATTCACAAATAATCGGTTTAAAACGGAACAATAGATATGAATGTTACGGACGGCCTGGCCACCACGCCGTACTCTTTGGTAGTTTGTCTTTTTAGTGTCATCTTTTGGTTTGCTATTGATTGTTCGCGTAGCTTTTCTGTTGTGTTTAGTGTGTCTTACTTTTATTATTTTATTATTATATCCCAGTTAAACCTATATATACAGTCCACTTATTATTTCCTCCCTTTCCTTTATATTTTTTGGTCCATTCGGCCTATTATAATATATTTACGTTTATTCCCATTTTATTTCTTAAACGTCAAAATTTTTTGCTTCCCCATTTTGTTTTCTTTATAAATTTTTCTTCCCATTCTTTTATAATGATAACCCGTTCGCGAGGTAAGGGTGCGCCGAGTGTAGCCGAGGCTCCGCTGCCGCCCGAGGGTGGTAAGCCTCACCGTGCAGCACTCCCTAGCGCGCCTGCTTCTGTGGCGGGTTCGGGAAGTTCCCGCTCCTCCGTCACTATTCGTGCTCGCCTACTAGCGGCACAAGCGACGCACGCTCGGAAGAAGGCAGACCTGGAGCGCGCCGCGCTCGATTCAGAGCGCGCCGGCCTGGAGACGGAGCGTGCTCGCGCCGTACGGGATTCTGAACGCGCGGCCGTTGACTTGGAGCTCGAAGCTCAGGTCGCGGCTATCGAGGCGGAGGAGGAGGTGAGACACAGCGGCAGTCAGGCTAGCGATGTCAATCGCTGGTTAGAAAAAGCTGAGCGTGAGTATCCTAATATATCTTCCCGTGCGGGACGTTTACCTGCCACTGTCTGTGGCGCCGCGTGTTCCGGCGCCCGAGGGGCCGGCCCCGCACATTCTGGCGAAGTAGGGGCTCTAACTGCAGCCATTCAGTCTCTAGCGAGTAGTAGGCTTGAGAAAAAGTTGCCTAATTTTAGTGGCAATTGCCTAGATTGGCTTTCTTTTAAGAGGGCGTACGAGGCGTCGAAAGCCTCATATTCTCTCCATGATAATTTATCAAGGGTAAATCAGGCCCTATCTGGCCCGGCTCGCGTAGCCGTGAGCGGGCTTCTAGCCACGGCGACCGACCCTACTGAAGTGTTAGAGGTTTTAGAGCTTCAGTTCGGCCGCCCGGAGCTCATTATTTTAAGCGAGGTGGCTACTTTGCGGGCTTTGCCTCAGATTCCCAACGCTGAAGGCAAAGATTTGTCCTTTTTTGCTGCCCGCGTTAGGAGCTGCATTGCGGTATTAAAGTTTTTAAATAACAAGGCATATTTAGAATCACACCAAAAGACCCTCCTAACCGGCTTATGTTCATGAGCCTCACAAATAGTGGATGCTAAGCGGACCGCGATCACGGCCGCTTGCAGTTCGAGGCGCGGAATAGATACCGGCGTTAGGGGCGCTACTCGTGATCTACTGTATACGAATGAGAGGCGCACGGTTCCATCATCAAATAACAAACGCCAGTACGTGTTTTGCGACGCCAGCGAAAACGCTTACGTCGCAGTCACGTACTGGCGTTTGTTATTTGATGATGGAACCGTGCGCCTCTCATTCGTATACAGTAGATCACGAGTAGCGCCCCTAACGCCGGTATCTATTCCGCGCCTCGAACTGCAAGCGGCCGTGATCGCGGTCCGCTTAGCATCCACTATTTGTGAGGCTCATGAACATAAGCCGGTTAGGAGGGTCTTTTGGTGTGATTCTAAAAATGTTTTAGGTTGGTTGCGTAATGATGCGCGATCATATTTACCTTTTGTTGCACATCGGTTGGCTGAGATTTTGGAACTCACTGCTGTAAGTGAGTGGCGTTGGGTCCCTACTATTTTAAATGTTGCCGATGATGCGACTCGCTCACGTTCTGGGTGCCTGTCGGCTAATAGTCGGTGGGTGACGGGACCTGAGTTTTTAAAGTCTCCTTGTTCCGAATGGCCTGTTGAGCCCTTTATTTCTCCTAACGTCAACGAGTTGAAGCCAACCGCCAAAATTATTTCTGCTTATCCGATTAATACAACTACAAATTATTTTCCGGTTAGGTCGGTTACTGCAGATGCAGAACGTTTTAGTTCGTGGTTACGATTTTTAAGAGCTACTGCTCGAGTTCATGTTTTTATCAGGCGTTTGCGTAGTCGCGCTAGTGTTTCCGCCCTGGCTTCGCACACGCCTTCTAGTGTTTTGCCCCACCAGCTTTGTCTTTTAACGGCAGAGGATTTAAATTTAGCTTTAAGTCACATTTTCCTTCGGCTTCAAGAAGAATGTTTCCCTGAGGAGCTGGCTGCTCTTCGTCTTGGTGAGCCTATCCCGAGAAACAGTAAAATATTTCGTTTTAATGTCAAGTTAAACCAGGATGGTTTGATTGTTCTTTCCGGAAGAGTCGGAGCAGTTTCTAATTTAATAAACAATAACCCTGTGCTTCTGGACGCTCGACATCGGATCGCAAAACTATTAATTGATAATTTTCATCGTCGCATGGCCCATGGAAACAACCAGACAGTTATTAATGAGATAAAACAACAGTATTGGATCCTTGGCTTAAGAAATGCTGTAAAATCAATTGCTCGTGCTTGCCAATTCTGCCAGATTCGCAAAGCTGTTCCTGTGAGACCTTTAGAAGGAAATTTACCTGACGCACGCCTGGCTCATCACCGTCGTCCATTTTCCTACGTCGGTTTGGACTATTTTGGACCTGTGCATGTAACTGTTGGTCGAAGACATGAAAAGCGTTACGTTGCATTATATACTTGCATGACGACCAGAGCAATCCATTTAGAGTTGGTGCACGATTTGTCTTCGGATGCTGCATTGATGTCCTTGCGGAGGTTTGTCGCACGTCGAGGGGTCCCAGTTGAAATTTGGTCGGACAATGGCACATCTTTTGTCGGTGCTTCAAAAAATTTGAGAGAGTTGTTCGGCCCTCCAGTTGATGATTTCGCAGCTAACATCGGCACAAAATGGAGATTCATTCAACCTTCAGCCCCGTCGATGGGAGGGGTTTGGGAGCGGTTGGTAAGATCTGTAAAAACTGCTTTGCATGTGACGCTCTTATCAAGATTTCCGAAGGAACCGATACTTAGCACTGTTCTCACCGAAGCCGAAGCCCTGATTAATTCAAGACCCTTGACGGATATATCGGTTGATGGAGATGAGGCTCTTACTCCATTTCATTTTCTTATTGGGAGCTCTTCACCTGCCTCAGGGAACTTATACGGAAGAACAGAATCCGTTGACCTGTGCGGTCGTATTTGTTGGCGGAAATCTTTAAGGCTCGCCGACATTTTCTGGCGTCGGTGGGTAAAGGAATATTTGCCCCTTTTGTTACCTCGTCGTAGTGGCGGCGATGGAGTTCCTCTCTTAGCTGTTGGAGATTTAGTTTTAATCGCCGACGGCAACCTGCCACGTGGTTCTTGGCCTCGTGGTAGGGTGTCCAAAGTTTTCACGGGAAACGATGGCATTATTCGTGTTGCCGAGGTATCCACAGCCGGAGGAACTCTACGTCGCCCTGTTTTGAAGCTGGTGCGGTTGCCGGTGTGATGGCTGGGTCGTTCTCTCACTTTGTCGAAGGTGGGAGAGATGTTACGGACGGCCTGGCCACCACGCCGTACTCTTTGGTAGTTTGTCTTTTTAGTGTCATCTTTTGGTTTGCTATTGATTGTTCGCGTAGCTTTTCTGTTGTGTTTAGTGTGTCTTACTTTTATTATTTTATTATTATATCCCAGTTAAACCTATATATACAGTCCACTTATTATTTCCTCCCTTTCCTTTATAATGAAAATAAATTAAAAGTACCTTTTTCCAAATTGAACATAGTTACATAAGGACCTCACATAATGTTAATTAAAATTTACAACCACATTCCAAATTACATCAAAAAATATATAAAATACAATTATTTAACAATCATTTAAAATCTTATCTTGTAGCTAAACCTATTACAATTTGAACGAGTTTTTCGAAGATAAATACTTGGATAAACACTTAATAACTTAACCACTAAAGTACTTCTGCTCTTTCTTTTGATAACAATAATGTGTTATTTGAAAATGTTAATTATAATAAATAAATACTTGAAATGTTAATAATTTACATTAAATTGAATTGTATAAATATTATTTCAAACTTAACATAGCTAGTCGCTCTTCTCCTTAAATTGCTGTGCCCCCCACGGGGCGTCACATCAGACTTATTGTTATTGTGTTGTAAGATCTTTTAAGAACTTTTTGTGACTTGCAATAAAGAAATTGAAATTGAAGGAAATGGATAGATATTTTGATAAATAAATAGCTATAAGGGTACCTATTTGAGTATCAAGTAGTTTATGATCTTTTGTAATTTAATTCCAAAAATATATACTTTTTCTTACGTTGTATATTTACAAACAAAATTATCATTAACAGCTAGTCACCTAATCATAATTATGGTTGGATATGTCAGTATTTCTTTTGTAAATTGATTAAAATTTTTGGTTGGATTAGATGTTGCACTTAGTGAAGTAGCGGTAATTTATCTAAGCTATTGAATTGTAAAATTTTGTTCGTCTATACAACATTCTGCGTTAAGATAAGTTAAGTTTGTATTATTAGATTGCTCTTTTTATTCATTGCTATTTATTGTTGGACTGTTTTTGAAGTGAAAACTTCTTTAGCGGCGTTGTGCACTTTGAATTATGGGTAGACACCCGGACAGATGGCAGCCCTATGGCAAAATTATCTCTGTGGCAGATGTCAATGATTATTCGCACATAGTGCAATAGACTACTTTACTGAATTGAAAGTAGATAGTTTGGTCGAGTGGAAAAATTGCTAGATTGTAAGCAACAGGTTGAGGGTTCGAACCCTGAGAGAATAACGGCCTCTCTTGTGTATTTTGTTTTATTTCCATATTAATGCACAACGTCAATGTTCTAGTTTTCACTTCTGCCGGCACTCCCGGAGTGCAACCCGTTGTTTTTTTTTATATTATTACGTAAGTAGAAACCGTAACTAACATCAAATATATGTATATACTTTTGATATGTACTTGGACAATTCAAAATATTTGTTACTACTAGAAAATCATCATTAGCTAAAGTACAGGGATGTCCTAATCAACCAAGTGTAAGGTTTACAACGGTGCGTGTATGAGGTCATACACGTTATCAGGATGGTCGAGTGTAAGGTTTCGTTACATATTTTAGCAATTTTTGCACTTTTTAAAATATTTTTAAATGTTTAACTTAAAATAAATAGTTCGGTGAATGACTTTTTCCGGTACAACTACTGACAGAAAAAACAGTAGCAAAGTTTATTGGCTAACTTCATGCAAAATTCAAAAACTGAAGGGGAGTTTGGCTGACGGGGACATTCGTTGCCTGGCAGTTGAGGAGAGTAGTCGTGTCCTTAGAAAGTGTAGTTTACGGAAGTGTCCGTTAAAATAGTGAGATCTAAAATATAATTAAACTGTACATTACCATGAAGAGGAAATATACGTTTAAAGAGGACTGGTGTTTCCTTTGGATTGATGTTCGTCTTACAATAGTTATGTTATTGTTCGTGATGAGGTGGTGACTAACTTTCAAACCGCTATAACTCAAAAAGTTTCTTGTGAGCTTGTGACTAGAAAAGAAAATAAAAATTTCAGAAAATTAAAAAAATAAATACAGAAAATTTATGTGCTAGACACATTCTTTCCGTGGACCTTTCATTATTATAACGGGAAAAGTAAAACAACAATTATAAAATAATAATTGTGATTGTATTTCACGTAAGTAGTTTTATTATCTATTGACCACTAAATAAAACCAGTTTATTAAAATAATTTCTCACATAGTTTTGAGGAGCCATAGCCTTTCTACATGCATGATGAATTCTCACTTTTAAATATGTACTTATTATAAATGAATTTTATCAACAGGTGTTTATGGTTAAATGTTACATAATTAATAAATTGGAAGTATTGTCTAGTACCAACGCATTTTGACATTCCTCGCATTTTGACATTCTTAGCGAGAGGTCATACTGCATCACTGTGCAGGATTTTTGTTTGAAATCCTTTCCGATAACGTCATTCATGAAAGTGCAGTGAACACAATCGAAAATATGGTGAAGGAGTCCAGCTTTTCCGGTTTACGTTCTGTATCCACTTCTTTCTTAAATCAGGATCTTTAGGAAACCTGAGAACAGTACACATTAACAATTAGCATTATATTATTATTCATTTTTAATTCAAGTGAAAAAACTGAACCTGACTGTAGTGTATCTGTCGTCTCGTGCGATGCACCGGCGGGGGGCGGGCGCGCGGTGGCAGTGGCAAGCCGACCAGGAGCGAGTGAGGACGGTCCGCCGTGCCGTGCATGCGCTCAGCGAGCCGATATAATATAGATCTTATATTAAAGGAGGGACACAATATTGGCGACGAGGATTAATTGTGAGTTTTTAATTACGTGGATACACAAAAAGAAGTGATCTCATTATGGAAAAAGGGGAAAATAGTGAAGTTAATAAAATAAGGATACGCATTAAGTAGGTAGGTTAGGTACCTATTTTTACATTTTGTAGGGTACAATATGGTATAATCCTAGGAGTAGGCCAGGCAAATCAAGAAGTCTCCGTTATTAGAATTAATGTAATAGCTATCAAAAAATATTTTCATCTACCTCTTTGAGTAATAGTGAGTTAATAAATCAGTTTAAGAAGTAAAATAAATAATGGAGTAGCTAATATTAGTACCTACCTATAATAATACCCCAATGTGGAATACCTAGGTAAAAGTATCACTCAACAAGAAATAATTATTTGCTATTACGGCAACATACATTAACATACCTATTTCAAACTGCTTACATAAATTCTCTTCTAGTGCTTTCGAATATTATTGATAAGAAGTTAATTACCTATATATTTTTCTCAAAGGCTTATTTTTAGCTAGGTATGTACTTACGAGGTTAACTAAGGCGACCGGTTTGGTCGGGTAGTGGTGGCGCTGCCTCTTGTTTGGCGGGTCGTGGGTGTTTGTGTCTGTCTTTGTGTGTGTTCCGGGGTACCCGCGACACGGTGGAGGACCTTGGTGTGGGCCTTTGAGTGTATAGCGTTTATTTATTATTTACATATGAAAAAGTTTTATAATGTTTTACTTCCGTGGGGGTATTCGAGAATCAGATTTTATGGAATACCTACAATTAGAGTACGATGGTGATGGCGCGTGTGGTGCGCCGCGGTCCTGTGTCGGAAGGTTGGCATTGACAGCGCCGGAGAGCGAGCAAGCTTTTGCGCGTGGTCCTCGCGCAATCGAAGTGAGGTTTCGGCGTCAGCCGAGTGGCGCCGCGCGAGTTTATTTTATTTATTTATTTATTTGAGGTACATACAACAGATTACAACTAATATTACAAATAACCTTTCAGAAAACTTATATAGATCTAAGTTGAAATCCTTACGAGTACATACACAGCATGCAAACTATTTATGTTCCAGTTATGTTAGTTTGTCGCCATCGTGCTCGAGCTGCTACCTATTTTAGTTAACTTCATTACACTGTACTCTACGCTACTGAAATTAAATTTCATATTTCGGATGGAATATTAGTTTATGCCTGGGTGGGGCTAAGTTTGTACACACGACAGCAGATTGGGTTGTACATGTTAATCTTCAAGTTTTTAACCGTTTTGTCATAGTACCGCGTTTTGTGGCGCGAATTAGTAGCCTGACCCGGACATGCTGCTGTTGTCTGTACATTATTTTAATTTCTTTTTGTATCATTCATGTTAGCATAAAAATTAAATTAAAAATTTAAAAAACCCCCCCCGCAAAAAAGTAAAGCGGACATTTAAAAAGTAAAAAAATAATACCTTTCGTTGAGCCATCAAATTCATTTCAGAAATACCTATATATATATATTTTAATTATCGAAATCGATGGATGGCACGATAGGGTTTGCTCATTAAAATGGCGCTATAATGTCGCGTCGGGGTACCGCTTTAGTGAATCAGTGAATAGTCAATCAAATGAAGGGTCTGATTCACTAAAGCGGTACCCCGACGCGACATTATAGCGCCATTTTAATGAGCAAACCCTATCGTGCCATCCATCGATTTCGATAATTAAAATATATATATATAGGTATTTCTGAAATGAATTTGATGGCTCAACGAAAGGTATTATTTTTTTACTTTTTAAATGTCCGCTTTACTTTTTTGCGGGGGGGGTTTTTTAAATTTTTAATTTAATTTTCATTACAAATTTTTTTACTTATTTTCAAAATAATTAAGAGTGTACTAGTGTGCTGGATATCCTGGCCGCAGCATCAGCTCACGGTGTTGCCACCATTGCATTGTATGCAGAATCAAATACTGATCAAAACGAGTCCAAACACGACATATCTGCTATTATTTTTTCAAGGATGTGCTAGTGTTCTGGATATCCTGGCCGCAGCATCAGCTCACCGTGTTGCCACCATTGCATTGTATGCAGAATCAAATACTGAACAAAACGAGTTCAAACACGACATATCTGCTATTATTTTTTTAAGAGTGTGCTAGTGTTCTGGATATCCTGGCTGCAGCATCAGACCAAGAGTTCCATAACCCTGCATAGTTATTAAGCATACATGAGTATTTCAAGTTTTAGGTCACATGTATGTTTGAAAGTAAAGTAAATACACATTAAGAGTCTAAGAACCCTACCGCAGCTAACAAAAGAGCTGATGACCTTGAAACGGCGGAACCGATTTTGATAAAACGTATCTAAGAACCATCGCCAAAAACCCTGCTTGTAAATAAAAAAAACCGCATCCAAATCGGTTCACCCGTTTGAGAGCTACGGTGCCACAGACAGACACACAGACACACAGACACACAGACACACACACATAGCGGTCAAACTTATAAAACCCCTCTTTTTGCGTCGGGGATTAAAAAAAGGAGGGCCCTGGTCCGGGCAGTATACGCCCTTTTTGGAGTGCATAAAAAAGGAGGGCCCTGGTCCGGGCAGCATACGCACTTATTGGAGTGCATAAAAAAGGAGGGCCCTGGTCCGGGCAGTATACGCACTTAATGGAGTGCATAAAAAAGGAGGGCCCTGGTCCGGGCAGTATACGCACTTATTGGAGTGCATAAAAAAGGAGGGCCCTGGTCCGGGCAGTATACGCACAAAGTGGTCCAAAGTGGTTGCCATAATCTGGCAGTAGAAGCATAATAGATGGAGACCAGTTATAGGGTGAAAAAAAAAAGAAAAAAAAAACATCGTAACAGTACCTATAACAAAATAATGATGACTACTTTACGGTAAAAATAACAATCATCATCATCATTGGCCTCTGAATCTTGACAGATGATTTTGGCAGAGACTGTGTGAGATCGGCAACGCCGCTCGTGACTAAATAAACCGATTCTAGAACGACACATCCGTCTGCAGTTGTTGCATGCGTACTGAGGAATAACAATACAGTTAAAATAAATAAATGGATAAATAAAAAAATAATAGATCAATGAACAAATAAATTAGTATATACTATGTATACCTAACCTACTTAACTAAATACATTTTAAAAAATCAATAAATAATGATTCTTCGGAATAATAAAATTAAATTTGTCTTTTATCGAACAGGGTCATCATTAGACAACCGAGGAGGTTCCGCTATATTTGCTCGTTACAATTTGTTTAAAGAACATAATGACATAGTAAGCTTGTCTGTTGAGCGCACTACTTTAATAGCCTGTATAGAGCTTGAACAGCTTATTGTATTATACGTGTACACACCGCCTAATTCCTCATACGAATCCTTTGGAAAAAATCATGGAGGAAGCATTATTCAAAATAGATAATAATAATAAAAAACGTTGTTGTTTGTGGAGACTTTAAAGTTAACTTATTAGAGATTGTTCTCTTAGTAAAGGAATCAGATCCTTGTTTAAGTGCTATAATTTGCTAAATCTTTTCTTCTAAAATCTAAAATCGCAACTTCAAAAATCTGTCTTGATAATATTCATACAAATTTTGATCCCTTGGAAAAATCTATCATCCATAAGTTACTTACCGTCGGATTACTCAGGCCAGCTAGTTTTCTTTGCGCTTCGTGGAGAGGCTGTAGAAATAGGTATAAAATATGTGCTTATTAGTGACTTAAGCCTTGATAATTACGGAAGCCAAACTAACAGATCTAAGGTTTGAGAGTGATGATCCTAACAAACTTTAAAATTCTGTACTCAGTTTACCTATGCAAGAATTTGACATTGTGTTTAACCCTCCGCATACCAGGTGGGGTCTAATAAACCCCAGGCGGTGAAAAATCGATATATTTTCAAAAATTTTCGTGCGCGGAATCTGAAGCTCTCAGTAGCTGGAGTTGCGACGTTCTTACACTGGCAAGTACCATTAGTTTAGTGGTGCGTGCGTTTTTTAGGGCTCTGGATGTGTTTTTGTTTAGAATTGTTGTTATTTGAGCATATACAAAATGCAATTATGGCGAACTAAAGAACTCCTACCTCGAGATTGAAGTAAAAATTTAAAGATGTATCATCGTTGTTCAATTTTTTTAAATTTAGTCAGTTTAATTACAAAAATTGGTAATTATCAATTCTTAGGGTGATTTCAAGTTTAAATTAGTAGTCAGAAGATGGCATTTTCGCTACCCTTTTTCAACAAACCATTTAATCTATTTCATTTTTTTTTATATAGTGCTACTCAGGTTATGTTCAATTTCAAAAATATGCAATAATAATTCAGTACCCCTATTCCTATCTGATTACAGCGACCATTTTGTTAGGGTATGTCAGACCCCACCTTGTATGGCATGTTACAAATTTTTACCTGGTATGCCGAGGGTTAAAGCTAAGACACTAAAAGTTAATGACTCCTTGAAGTTATTGATTGGGCGACAATGGGAATTGGAAAAAGCGGGGAAAGGCTGTATGATCTCTATAGTGAGTAGTTAGAACTTATTCCTAAACTTTTAAACGTGTGTGTAAAGTGGCGAAGGTTATGTTTGTCAGAAAAAATATCAAAAATAGTAATAATATCATTAAGACTTCATGAAAAATTATAAGTAGTGAGACTGGAAGAGTTAAGGCGCGCAACATTGATTTTGAGCTTAATATTTATGTAAAATCTTATCATCCGATGTACAGTGGCGTTCTTTAATGGAGTCATAGTCAAACCACTTAGCGCGTTGCAACAGGGACTATGTTCCTCTGAACATAGTTCACACGATTTCTCACGCACCAAGGTTGTAGCCTCCTCTAAGAACATTATTTTGCTTAGCGACATCTATTGGCTCCTCGGTGAAGTTTTTGTAGGACGCATACACCCAACATTGCACTGTCCTCCACTCACCGCTGCTGATGAGTCATATCAAACAGTCGGTAATGTAAACATGACGTAGTGTATCTTTATTTTGTCGATCTTACTAGCGTTATGTATGGTCCAGCAGATAAGCTCTGTCCTAGCATAGAGAAACGTTCACGGGTTCTAATCCCAGCCGAGTAATTTCTTTTTGTAATTTATTTTTGTTTATTAAAGCATTAACAACTATTTTCACACTTAATATTACGTTAATAATAATAATGTTACATTATTGTATCACTGTATAAGTATTTGAATAAAACAAATATGAAATTCGACTAGGTAATTTTATTTCCTACTAACTTCATCACATTTTTTTTCTGCAACTTGATCACTTAACAGTTTTATTCAGGTTATAGCTTAAGAATTCGTTTTCGTGAAGAAAAGAGTATTGAAGCTAAACCTCAACAAAAATTAATATTCAACTTGCACTACAAGGCAGTAGATATATAGTTTATAATAACAAAAGAATGAGTTATAGATAAATATCACAATTTTACACATAAGAATATTTAATTTAACTTGTTAAGCCTTAGAATCGATGAACTCCATTTATCTTCCGTATGAATCCATTATTTTCATACTTTTGCATCATACGCTGTGATTCATTGATAAGTCGCGAGCGTCCACTGCGCGGTCGAGATTACACGTTACCCTCATTCCGTAACGATTCACCGAACATTGCACGGTCTTCAACTAAAACCAAAATAACAAGATTAATATAATAAGGAACAAAAACTATGCACCACTAATAAAATGCATTACAATAGTTAAGTTAACCATTTAGGCGACATGTTTACGTTCTCAAAATTCAATTTTACATTAAATACTCACAGTAAGACCAGTCTCATTAGCAATTTGGCATAGGTATATTATATCTTATATTGTGCAGCACAACAATACGCTGCCTCTCCTGCAAACTTATGTATTTGTATGCATGTCGAAAAAATAAATCTCAGTAAACTGCCTATACGGTAAAAACACACGAGCACCTTCGCTAATGATCTAGCAATGACAAACAGGTTGCTCATGAACACCGAACCGAATGAATCTAAACTAACTTCATTGCATTCAATTTTTGTATGGTGTGGTCTATGACTATAAAAATGTTTGAAAACCAAAACATATCTAACAAAACTTCGTAGCTATAAGGCGACAGTTGGGCTCGAACCCGCGCCTTGCTACAGCAGGCAGACGGTGTGTTACCGCTGCGCCACCAAGGCTTATGCTTTGGCTCGTGAAATTATGCTTGTTATCAGAGCAACAAGCGTAGTGGGGTATGCGGTATACGTCATTTGTGTCCATGTGTGAGTACAGGAGCAGCTGCAAGCGACTTGTTTTCTGCGTTTTGTATTGACTATGCCTCCATATATGAACGTGATAGTACCTATTGCTGCAGAGTTTAAAAAGTTTTTCACACATTAGATTGAAATTATTAAAACTTTTAAAATGGTTCCTGTTTTGATGAAACAGTAAAGTAATTTCTCTGTTTAAAGCTGGTGGTACATCTGACCCCACCAACTTTAGTCCGATTTCAATACTACCAGTACTTAGCAAGATTTTTGAAATAAAATATCCTTATTCAAATTACCACTCACTTTTACGCTAATAACCTTATGGATATTAATCAATTTGGATTCGCGCGGGGTCACTCAGCAGCCGGTGCCGGTGTTGGGCTCATTCGTCGCATTTTGGGGCCTGGGAGGATTCACTTGATGCCTTTGAGTCTTCTGTGATTTGTCCGGGACTTTCGACTGTGTTAGCTATGAGACTCTGATCGTAGAATTGCATCACTATGGCATAAGGCTTTTGGAATCTTGTTTCAGTGATGGATTCCGGAAGGTTGAGGTTAGCGGCACTGGATCGCCTGGGTCCATATCTGTGTGGGCGTCCTACAGGGTTCGGTTTCGGGGCCGTTTTTGTTTCTCGTGTACATTGGTTACTTGCTTTTTCTTGTTCAGGGGGCCAATGAGATCGTATATTGTTTGCAAATGATACATCGCTCTTATTTAAAGTGGGAAGAAACTCTGAATGTGACGGCGAGAATACGGCGACCTCTGAGGTGGTTGATTGGTTCAATGTAAACGGCCTGTTCTTGAATGAAAAAAAAACTTGGTGTGTTGAGTTGGCTTGCCCGGTGTTAGACAGATTGCTAGCAGTGTGGAGGTTAGGAATGAGGGGCTGGAGGTTGTAGAGTCTGCTGTGTTCTTGGGTATCACTCTTAGTGCAGGGCTTCAATGGGGTCCTCACAAGCAGACTCAGTTTGGCGGCTTGCGTGGTTGAAAGGATCCGTCAGCTGTTGTCGGATGTTGAGGCCGCGGGAATTGTGTGTTTTGTTTAGTTTTACAGCCTATAACGTCATATGGTATTTTACTGTGGGGTAAAGCTGCCGACATTATTAGGATCATTGTTCTGCGGAAAGGGGCTGTTCGCGCGATTTATATATATCGGATGCGGCCTGGAATGTCTCTTGGAATTGGATTTGGGAAGTGGATGTATTGACATTTGCGTCCCAGTATATGTCTTTCATATGAAAAAAAAATTGAGCAGGTGTTCGGGAGGGATCGTGATAGGCAAACATTGGTATACAATACGAGGCAAGCATGGATTGGATTTGCGGGACGGTCGTCTCCACAAAGTAACAGGCATTTTGTGGGTCGGTGTATGTGCTTCTATAATGGGATTCCCATTAGTGTTCAACTTTTGAAATTTGAGAAAATTGAACAAAACTTTGTGTAAGGTTCCATGAAAATCAACAAGTTTGAGTAAGTTTGAGCCCAGTAAGCGTCTAACGAAATGGCACAACCTATACATTGGACAAATTTTATAACGGTGGGGAAGATACCTCTGTCAGTATACGATGGGTGAAGTGGAAGAGAGGATTGTACATTTACTTAGGGGTAGCTAGCATTGAAGGCGAAAAAAAAAGGGAAACAATACTCTGATCGGAAGAGACGTGCTGCAGAATATCATTTGGAAGCTGGTGACAAGGTATATACTAATATAAAGAACATAAACAAAACCAATAAATTGAGTATACATTTCGAACCGACGACTCATACTGTAGAATCTAATACAAACGGAGACGTTCAACTAAGAAACGATGAGACTGGGACTTTGATTAGACGAAACGTGGTAGGTACACCTAAAGAAGGTAGAAGGTCAGAGGACGGTTTTAGACGGACAGAAGATTGTATAGAACAAAGTGAAAATATCAAAGATGCAGGTTATGGCACTAATCAAATCAGTAAAAAATAATAATAATAATAATAAATAAATAAAAAAGAGTTGAAAGAAAACACAAGTTGATTGTTGATTACTCTTGTTGAATATTTTCATTGCTTAAAGAGTTTAATTCACAAACAACTGTGATTATTTTGTGTAGGTATAACTTAATTCCGTAAGTAGTTGTTTTCAATTAGAAGTGAGAATAAAGACAATTAATTAAATCGTAATTTATTATTCATGAATAACCATCAATTAAAAAAATAATAATATTAAAAAAAAATGATAAGGAAGTGTATCTGTAGTGTATCTGTCGTCTCGTGCGATGCACCGGCGGGGGGCGGGCGCGCGGTGGCAGTGGCAAGCCGACCGGGAGCGAGTGAGGACGGTCCGCCGTGCCGTGCATGCGCTCAGCGAGCCGATATAATATAGATCTTATATTAAAGGAGGGACACAACACTGACATACAATATCGATTAATTTTAACCACACTATTATAAAATTTTAAGTACATGAGCTGTCATAACCTCCATGAACGGATTTTTAATGTTCATTATTTTTACAAGTCTTCGGTCTTACGTGACTTTTATGACTTCACGATACTTAGAACTGCAATTTACTTATTCAGAACAGATCACATAATCTAAACATTGCGTAATAAGTTCATTATGATAGTCGATAACTTACCGATGGAAAGATATCTTTTGGTCACTTTCTGTTAATACAGCCATTCTACTCTTGCAACCGATAGCCACACAAGCCATAGTTCCAATAATATGAGGTAAACTAAATTTCACCCATCAAAATTAACATTAAACGCATAAAATCAGGGAAAAACTGATAACAACTTTGATATCCAAGCGGCTACCACAGAGACTCAGAATTTGACACACCGACGTTGAAGATGGCGGTGTTTGTCTATGCTTCTTTCTTTTTTCCTAGTGAGAGTTTCCATGTGCTAATAAGAGACACATGACAGTTTTTTTGTTCGTCTTAAATAGAGTCAGTCCACAGAGAGATACTTGGTCCTAGATTAACGTCAAAAAAGAAAATACTGTCACTATGACAATGTGTTATGTTATATAAATGAATATTCATTCTACTTATGCACTGATTGTGATTGCCTGACAGATTACTACAGTAAGGGAAGAAATTCAATATAAATTTACATTTTGTTCTATCCTGTATATACAGGAGGATCCCTATGTTCGTGTTAAGGTCTATTCTACTTATATTAGCATGATTTCCCACCATAATAACCACAGTGGTATTTTCGTCATACTCACTCGGAGTCAGGGAACAAACGATGTCATTAAAGGATCGATCGGGCCAACAAAAATTAACTACCTGATGGTTAAGGCAGTTTTTCAAAAGAACACCAAAGTCCTTTCCTAACCCATCTGAATAAACAAAAATCTTTTTTTTACTACTACTACCTTGCACTGGCTCGGTTACAACTATTTCAGGCGCGGGCGGGTCGGGCCCGCGGCCCCCGTCCGTCCCGGGCAGGCGTCGGCCTCGCTAGGCTCATCGCTGGCTTCAACTGCTGGGCCGCCCGCCTCTTCATTGTCGAGCAGTACATTTTCAACCTCTGGATCCTCTAAAAATTAACTCAACAAACTGTTGTTATGGCTACACTGCAACAACAATTTGGACGTCTCAATGGATAAGTTGTTTAATTGAGATTGGCTTTCATTGTATATATGCAAGGTAGTACGCAATTTACTACTCAGTTCGTCAATTTTATTTATGTTCATTTGGTGGTCATATTCTAGACATTTTACACAAAATATGCATAATATACACACATGCCGCATATTATCGCACGCACATGCCCGTCCTACCCTTTGTTCGTTCTTACTAGGTTGCAGAACAAAAATAACTTTTAACGCATTTATTTTACACGTCTGTATAAATTGCATTATCAGCCGACTGCCTATTCCATGACAGATTCAGCGAAGTTTTTCACCTGAGGGTCCTGAGAACCTGATTCAGTTTACATAACTGAACAACTTCTTTCAGGGAACGAATATTACTATACAGTATACATAGGCGTGAGGTGAAAAATGTTCATCAGTTTTGTGTTATACAATAGTTTTTGTAGTAACGAAAGTTAACGAAAATTGAATGCTTTCCCCTATTCGGTATTTTAGTGTTCGTTATTTTAGTCTCCGGTCCGGTCCGGTAGCTTTCGGGACGGAAAGCTCTTGTCTACTTCGTTATTGTAATACGTACCCATTTATTAACATTCACTTCATTTCTCTCCAATAAATAATTTACTGCAAGAAACTTTTTTTCTCTTGACTCCTCGGACAGATTTTCGAGAGCTTAGGCTTACAGATAAGTCTTGGCCTGAGGAACAACATGCACTATATGTTCATTCTGGGCAGCACTTGGTCCAGACCTTGTCAATGTCCTTTGGTCGAGAAGTTTTAATTTACGTGACGGATCAACCCCCGCTAGTCTATTGACGAGCGAAGGTCCGTCACATAGAAACCCTTTTTTAAGGCGGGTCAACTTTTGTTAAAAAATATTTTGTTACTGTAGTCAATGTAACCAAAAGTTGAGATGAGTTTCATGAGCTCTATTTCCTGTCTGGCTTGATAAACAGATGACCCTTCTCAAACGAATTCCCTTTCCTAGTCAATAGAGTGACAGAACATTTTCGCATCGTCTTCTCTTCCTAGCGTTTTCTCCCGTTACGCATTTAGAGAATGCTTGACCAAGTTACAGAAGTTTGCATATTAAATCATTACAGTAAAATGACTGCCATCTGACCTCCATGACCCGGCTAACAGAAGAACCTAACTTGCTTCTTAGCATGCACAATGAGATGTCACTCTCATGAGTCATGAGAGTTAATAGTCATCAAAAACATAACCTTAAATGTAAAATACGAACTTTACATTTCTTTTGCATTCGACTAACGTTAACAAATGATCTTTAATTGCTGAAAGTAGCACAGACCTATATCGGGATAGACGAAAAGAGCGCTTCAAACCGTATCAGAACCTAGCGTTTCAAATTTTTCGTACCTAAATTGACGTCACGAGCGAGATTTTTTCTTGAGAAATCAAGACCGCGCGGAAACGATTCTTACTTAAGTAAAACAATAAGTAAATCCGATTAAAATCGATTATCATTTATGGCATATGTCTCAAGCAGACCAACTTGAGTTGGACAAGTGAGCGTAGATCACACTTTTTACACGCAAGGTAGGTAAACTTTTACCGTCTATCTCGATATAGGTCTGTGAAAGTACGCATGTCCAAATTAAGCGCCAATGAAATGATATATTTTCTCTTTGGTGTCCAATTTTCCTTGTGTTTAAGAAAGTCTAATGAGAGGAAAGTCTCAGTGGCATATTAAGTCCGCAGAATAAATCATAGTTATACTTTTGCAGGTTTTTTCACGACATTTTCCCTCACCGTAAGAGCATTGATTAGTGTAGAACCATGCTCAGGGTGCAAAAGAAAGCTTAGCAATTACATAAACGGAATAATCTATCCATAACTATGATGGTAATTATTTTTTTCCGAAAACGTCAAGTTAAGAAGTTTTCATTATTTATCTACTTATGCGCTACAAAATTAATCGCGAAACCGCGCCCTATGTGCCGTCCCCCCACGCCGCACCGCGCTGTCAGAATGCGATGTACATTGCTGGTTTTTGCGTTTTATTTTTCGATAATTGCATTTTTTTGGGAAATGAAGTGTATTAGAACAAATAATTTAATTTTGTAACAAAAATTTTAAAATCATGACAAAAGTTATTTTTCTGAAAAAATTCCACTGGCAATTCAATGATAGTCCAAATTTAGGTTTCAATATATGCTAACCTGTCACTTACACTCTTAATAGACAACGGTCATCAGTAAAAGATAGCACCGGGGCCGGGGATTGATTTTGAGTCTGACCTAATGGCCTATATAGACCACCGACGCTATTATTAATCTTACTCCGTTACACTAATTAATTGCAAACGTTTTTTCATTTCAGCCTTACTATTGAAAATTATGGGATGGGTGTGATTATATATAGACTGATACCAGAATTATATGGTTGGTACAAATGCAGGGGAGGTGAAACTGGCGTTGAGTCTGATGAACTACGTGTTATTCCATGAAAACATAAGTTTACTTAGCCTTTGCATAAACTTTTAGCGTGTGGTTTTTTAATATACAAATAAAATTGACTAAATTTATAATATCTCGTTTTGTTACACGGCCTTGATATGTCCTTGAAAGCCCAAAAATACAACTCACGATAAATCGACGCTTCCGAAAAATAAAGTGGTAATCGCAAAAGTATGTTGTATAACTTGTAGAAACTAAACTGCAGTTACTTTAAATAACAGAGATGACTGACTTTTTTATAAATATATTTTAACCGACTTCAAAAAAGGAAAACTCCACCCCAGTTGGGAGTAGGAGAACCCTGGGGTCTTAGTGGGTTCGAGTCCGACATAACCCTTCCATCGCCCTGGAAAGAGTGGGCATTTCCCCAAGTAAAAAAACAGGTTAGATTAGGTACGCTGTATATGCTACCTTGATGTTCCTGCGCGCCCCACGCATGTTGCACGGCATGGCCCAATTTATCATATTTCCCGGTTAGAAGTATTCATACTGCCCGGTCCAAGTGATAAATTCAAGCTATATAAAAGCCTGATTTCTTAAATGGACCACGTACAGTTGTCGGGCATCATTAATATGGGCCGGTCAAAGTAATAAATTTATCAATTGGACCGACGCTCTTAATCATTATTCATTATGACCGGTCCATATTAATACTACCCAGTTAATCAAGTTGCCCGTAACATATACATGTCTTAATATTTTTATAATCATACTAATAATTATAAACGCGAAAGTTTGTTTGGATGTTTGTTCCTCTTTCACGCAAAAACTACCGCACCGATTTTGATGAAACTTTGCAGAATATAGCTTTCCTCATACGCTCACGCCTGTTATCCTTAACGGAGAAGGCAGAGTATCAGTGGTTCTAGCAAAGCACTTGATTTTTTTTTATATTAAGAATGGGTTCGCTCTTGACCACAATCTGGCTCAGGGCAAAGATGCGGTCGATGATGTAGCGAGCTCACCCAAAAGAAGCCTATTCACTCGTACTTTAAAGATATTCGGGTTGTATGAGCTCGGAAATACAGACGCCGGCAGAGAATTACACTCCTTGGCAGTGCGCAATACAAAAGATGAAGAAAAGCGCTCAGTACGTATCCGAGGTATCTCGACAAGATAAGGGTGATGCCCCGCAGTGCGTCAGGACGTCCGATGGAGGAAAGGGGCAGGCGGAATGAGCTCATGCAGCTCCTAAGCACACTCCTCGAAGTACTATCGCGAGCATATCTGCATGACAGTTTCAAAACAAAAGTTTCTTGCACCGTTTTTAAACGCCATCTATCGAACACGGCTCTGGATCTACATCAATACTTTCAACTTGAACTTGAACATGCGTAGGTGCATGCTACGTGTTTCCATGATACTGATGAAATGTAACAGATGGAGCCACATATTTATGTCGTTGGAAAATATTTCTTTTCTTGCCTATTATATTTTGCGTTATTATTTTCCTCATTCGTTCGTAATAGGTTATTATTAATGCTAAACCTGTTAAAAAGTACTGAAAAAAGTTCTGATATCGGGGTGCAACTTGGATTTGAACCAGCATCTACTGAATACAAGGCTGCATGCCTAACCACAGAACTAATCGTCTGCTATGTGGACGGGCGAAATTTTCTATCATATTCTTTATACTTTTGTTGATAAGCCGCGAGTTTAACTATATAATACTATGTGGCTAATTCTTAATTTTTTTTTATTCCAACCGCATATTATATTTGATTAAGTTTGTATCACTTTTGTTTCGTCACTCCAGTTCGTTGTGGTTTGTTGTTCGGTGTTTTTTTTGCAGTAATCAGTTAAGCTTATTCTAAAATAATGTGTGCCCAACGCAATATTGACCTTGTTAAGAGAGCAGAAATTGTTGCTTTGCATAGGGAAGGTTATAATAATGCTGAAACTAGAGAGCTTGGTGTAACGGTAAGTTATTTTATCTAATAATTAGTAGGCTTTTTCACAGTGTTTTAAAAATGTGTAGTTATTTAGTTTTTTCTGTTTTTTTTTCTTGTTTAATAACGATGTTATTAAGTAGATTTAGGGTACCGCATTCCATAAATATAAAATGTTTCTCGTTTTTTTAAGGTCAATACTGTGAAGCTCTGGGTAAAACGTTATGCGGAGGAGGGGTCAATTGAGCATCGTCAAAGAAGCGGCAGACCGTCTATCCTGACTGCTACACAACGACAGCTGATGGTGTCGGACTATGAGGAAAACGGCTTCACTCATACTCATCACTTTGCCGAACTGTTTGATGCATCGGTGCATACTATAAGACGCGCTTTGCATAGCGAAGGTTTACACTATCGCAGACACGCAAAAAAACCGAAGTTGACTGACGCCCATAGACAAGCTCGAATTGAGTTCTGCAGGGGATATATTAATTTCAACTGGACAACAGCTATATTCAGTGATGAGAAAACGTTTAAGTCGAGTCAACATGGACGGCTTAGGTTGTGGCGAAGAAATAATACCCGCTATGATATCAAAAATATTGTAGAAACAAATGAGTCAGGCCGCATAACAATAAATATGTGGGGCTGGATGAGCGCTGCCGGGCCGGGTGAACTATGCGTTATACCTAATCGCGCGAAAGGGACAGACTACGTGCAAGTGCTGGAAGAGACAATGCTGCCCACTGCGCGGACTGTTTATCCGGCTGAGGATGTGCCTCATATAATTTTTGTGCAGGATAACTGTCCTATTCATTGTTCGCGTGTTGTCAAAAGTTGGTTTCTGCAGCATCCTGATATTAAGGTAGTCCCATGGCCTGCTAGGTCACCCGATTTAAACCCCATTGAAAACCTGTGGGGCCTTATGGTGCAAAGATGGGACAACAGAAATGAGCGAACCCAAGAAGCACTGCGAGAACACTGTATGACAGTTTGGGAGGGTATTCGCGGCTCGACCTTGTGCGCGAAACTTGTTACCTCCATGCGGGCCCGTATGTAAGCGGTGATCGACAACCACGGTGGACACACAAAATATTAACTTCTACTTTTTTTTTGTTCTTACAACTTTAAAACTTGTTTTAATATAAAAAATAAGTAAGATAGATATTTATAAGTCTCTTCATTAGCCCAATATAATACTTTTTAAATAAGGCTTTTTTTAGCAAAATATTTTGTGTGTTCATTACTTAAAATTACTTTTTTTTTAACCTTGTGGTTTTGCTTCAATCCTCTCTTCAAGCAAAGAAGATGAATACTTAAGCTGAAACCCCAAGGCAGTTGTTTTTAAATCTTGTTCTATAGTATTATAAGTTCAGTTAATAAAAACAAAATTTTAGTTTTGTTGTTGCTTTATTTTTCAATTTTATTTAATACTACCTACCAAGGGCAATTATTTTTGAGTAACCTATTTTCTTAAACGTTTTTAATATATCTAAAAACCAAAAATTATTTAATTGTTATTAAAAAAGTAAAAATGTGTTGAATAACAAACAGGTTACACAAAAATTAGCTTCTGTTAACCCCTGCCGGAATCGAACTCAGGACTAGTTACTTGTTGTAGTTGCTTGCTTACACATTATGCTACAGCGCCAGTGTATTCTGTCTCGAAAATATGAATCACTACTCGCTGCTAAAGCACTCCGTGCTGTTTATAATATTTTATACTGTCGTGGAGCTCATGCCATCTAGTTTCATTACTAAGAATCAAATCATTATTATAAACGCAAGTTGTGCAAACGATTGTCGCCTTTGCGGCTGTCAGGGATTTATGCTCGCGTTTGTACATCTTATAGAAAAAAATGATGAAACATGATGCCATGTGTGACATAGATGGTGGGGGAATTTAATATACCTTAGCTATCAGAATAACACATAGTCTACATAATATTCCCAAATTCCCACATTATTTTTATAGATAATAGGGTTGCTCTTGACCACAATCTAGCCTAGGGGCGAAAATGTGGTCGAGGATGTAGTATAGGGAATTCAGAAGGGAAACTTCAATAGCCTTATAAAATTATTTATTACAGAATAAACTTGGTACAATGTTATCACGACGAAATTCAAAATGCAAAAAGAGAGCTTATCAGTCATTGCAGCGGCTTTTATACTTTTTTTAAATTGCAAGTGTTGCCAACTCACGACTCGATTACAATAAAAAGGCGGTATCAAAACGAAATCATAACCTGAGATAACATTTCAAATAGAATTGACTGTATAAATGAATCAAACAATAAGAAAACTAATCATTAAACCTTACATTCGACCATCCTGACGCGTGTTATGTCCTCATACACGCAAACTTTCTACATTAGAAACACCTTACATTCGGATCATTTATGTACAAACAAGGAACGGATGAAGAGAGAGAGAGAAAAAAAATACAATTAGGGGGGGCAACAGGTAAAATTGGGTGGGTGGACTCTATGCTAGAATTCTCGGGAAAGTGTGTTAGCTGCTGGTGTCCGTTGTCCAGTGATGGGTCCGTCCTTCTAAGAGCTCTTGGCAGCCGGTGTGGTATCTGCGATGTCGTCACTTCTAGGAGCTCCCCGGTCTCGTTAGCTTGCAGCAGGATATATGAAAATTAAAAGAAATGGTGGATCTTACTACAAAACATTGTAATACCAACTTAAACTATGTCTAACTCCGGTTAAATATTGTTTAATACGGAAACCTTTAAAACTTTCTTTTAAAACGCCGTCTTATATAGTAAGGCATTCGATTAGATACCAATTAACTGATATTTTCAGACGAGCGTTAAAATATATAATATCGACTATGTAGCATTCATTTACTGTTATGTGAGATTTAAACTTTTAGTGCAATTTATTGATAGAAATTATCATGTGGTTACTAATATAAACATTAATATTTATATATCAAGGCTTCGAAATTTTAAACAACATACATTTAAAGACCCACATAAAACTTTCCCTTATTTCCTGGGTCCTTTGCGACACAAACACTTAGACCCGGGAAAAAACATCTGCTTTTTACACAGAGGCAGCGGTATGGGTCACGAGACCAAAACCAGCCGTTTTAGGAAATAAATAACTATATGCATTCATTACTTTCGCGCTGAAATCTTTATAACAATAAAATACCTTCTCTCCATAATTATAAGTATACGATCATTACTTTTCAAAATTACCTGAACCGTTGTATATAATTCTATGTTTGATAATACCGTCAGTATACGAGTATCCAGCAGAGTCCGCCAGTTTTTCAACTCGGTCAGCTGCAGTTTCCGCAGCAAGGATCTATTAGCCCGCAGTTTCCGCAGGAATATCATAATATCCGCAGACTCCGCAGATTTGATAATAGCCGCAGACTCCGCAGCAAAATCATAATAGCCGCAGATTCAGCAGCAAAACCATAATAGCCGCAGATTCCGCAGCAAAATCATAATAGCCGCAGATTCCGCAGCAAAACCATAATAGCCGCAGATTCCGCAGCAAAATCATAATAGCCGCAGACTCCGCAGCAAAATCACAATAGCCGCAGACTCCGCAGCGAAATCGCAGTGGCCGCAGACTCCGCAGCAAAAACATGGCCTGCAGATTCCGTAGAGGGCCAAGATTGGTTGCAGATTCCGCAGAATTACTGGGAACAAGAATAAAGAATACAGTATCCGTAGTTCTTAAGTCTGATAGGGACTTCTGTTCTTAGCAATATACTTTTATGTTCTAAGATTTTTATATATTCATTATCATACATTCATACACTCTTGCCTATAATCTCATTTACGGTAGGCAGATCGTCATGTAGTTCTAAAACCACTTGAAGCCACTTAACGACATCAAATCAATTGTAAAAATAGTTAACATTAACTTAATTAATAAATAAGTAGTATGTACGACAAAGAATAAACTAATATCACGTTCTTTTATTCATACCACGATCACGGTTTTTTTTTCGTTTACTCGTACATCATTTTCTTAATTTTCTGTAATAATGACGTATCAATAATTGCATAAAACTATTTTATTTTTAAGTATAGGCTGCAATGAATATCTTGTCTGGTGGAGATAACTTCTAGTGATTAGATCGCCTTTCAAGTTGGTCATTATTTCCCCTTTTTTTATATGTGCATTAAGAAATTTATTGATTCATTCATTCACTTGAAAAATAAAACAACTAGGTAGTGTTCTCTTCTTCTAATAACATAATCGCATATTTTAAATAGGCAATTTGTAATAAAATAATGTAATGATAAGCAACAATATCTAATTTAACTCTTTCACATAAGTACAGCTTGTTTTTAGCTAATCGATATAGTTCCTTCACTACAAGCAACTAAAGAATTTACGAAGTATTTGTAGCGACGTCAGTTTCCGACAGTATGAGCAATAGTGGGACAAATTGATGCATTACATGCAACTTATACTCAAACGAGTCTATGATAGAAAAAATTATTTTCTTGCAACAGATTAATCTCTTAGAGGTAAATAAATTATTAAAAAAACAACGGGTTGCAATCCGGGAGTGCCGGCAGAATTGAAAACTTGAACATTAACGTTGTGCATTAATATAGAAATAAAACAAAATACACGAAAGAGTCCGTTTTTCTCTCAGGATTCGAACCCTCGACCTGCTGCTTACAATCTGGCAACTTTTCCACTCGACCAAACTATCTACTTTCTATTCAGTAAAATAGTCTATCGGTATTTGCGCACTATGTACGAATAATCGTGGACATCTGTCACAGAGATAATTTTACCATAGGGCTGCCATCCGTCCGGGTTTCCACCCATACTTCAAAGTGCACAACGCTGCTAAAGAAGTTTTCACTTCAAAAAAGGTAGCAACCCTATCCTACGCATTTTCGATCAATCTTACGATCAGGGTCACGTGACATCTGAAGCGAGTTCATCGCGAGTTTAAACTTTTTTTTTTCAAACTAAAGTGCTCAATGCCGCTAAAGAGGTTTTTACTTCAAAAAACTTAAAAGGAAAACCTAGCTTAGGAGTGAACGAATTACCACCCACAATAATAAAACACTGTATCGATGTATGATTCGACCATTCTCGAACCCAACTCATCACTTGATCCTCAATCACTTGAGGAAGGAATCTTTCAAGGTCATTTTTAAAAAAAACTTTCCTCATAAAACCTTTCCTAAAAAAAGAAGTGAAACCTCGAATCCCAATAATTGCTAACCTAAGTATAAGTTTATAATCTACACTGGCAATGGCAAATAGATAAAATGTATTCTCCAAAAAGTACGCTTTATTCGCAAAAACTCTGTATGGACTTCAAAAAGGGGCTCCCTAAAGCTCCTCAGCGGCATATGTTTTATGAACGAAGTTCTCGCAAAACTAAACAGTAGCACTACCCACTACAAATTAATGAGAAAGCGCGTGAACGTCTTTTCCATGGAATCTTATTACGCATATTTCACGACGTAAGAATTTGCGGTCGGTCGCACAAGTGTCTTTAAAATTTTGATAATCGTGAGCAAATAGTTAAAATAGAATAGGTACTGCGATCTAGTCAAAAAAAAAGAACAAGTATAGGTCACGTCACGTAACGTCACTATGACTCATCTAATCCAGCTACACAACCTGCTGCCCGCTGGCCGTTGTGATTGGCCCATCTGAAGTTACAAACTTATTGTGAACCATTTTAAATATCGCGCCCATCTGAGCAATACTTTGTTTGTTAGATATTTTTCAGAAAACCATTCAATACGTTTAGATACCTTTTTTTTTTAAATTCCTACCAACGAAAGGTCAAACCTCAGGCACAGTCTACCTTAATATTATTAGAGATATTTATGTAATAGGGATAGCATGTAGCGACAACCCAGATCTTGATCAAGTTTTGAAAAAGTCACAGTATTATAAATCGTATTTAAACATCTTTTTTAAAACTATTTTCATTAATAAAGTAAATGCATCGTTAACTTGGAATTACGTTTAAATTAAGACCTAAATAATTTTTGCTTGCGGCCCTCGATACCATGACTGAAACGTGTTTGTGGCCCCTATTAAAAAAAGTTTAATGTCTCATTTAATCCCACAGGCAAGCGACCTCTCGCACGTTTAATTTTCTACCAAAATAATGAACAATAACAGCAACCTCTAAGCCGAGATAATATATAATCATCGACATTTAATTCACAAAAGAATAGCTTGCTTTTGACAGACACCGTCCAGCATAACTAAAGAAATTGAAGCTTGGTTACTTAACCACCACTTAAAACTAAACTACCATTATACAAAATCGATTTACTTTCAGCTCCATTAAAGTCATACACTGATTTGAACTTTACCTCAAACAACATTAAGTTACAGTCAATTAGAGCACAGTACACTTTAGGTTTAGACTTGGTCTAGTAGGGAAATCTGAACTAAAGACACGTAATTAAAATCGTCACAAATTATCAAGTTTCACACACTTCTTTTATGAACTGAAAAGATACAGACTTTCGAACGGCATCACCAGCTTGGTTGTAATGTAATCTGTACATGTGTATACAAATATACATACTATTTTAAAATGTAACCGATCGCTTTCGGTACAATTGAGGATATGTAAGAATCACTATTATTTCCTTCAATAACGCAATAGACCAAAAGTCAATAATTGTTAGAATTGTTGTAAGTTTGTGCGTGCTTATCGCAGAAACTGCTAAACTGATGTAGGTACGGTTTTCACTAATGTATTATGGTTAGCTTTACTTTGAATGTCGTGTTTCAATGAGTTCATAAATGAGAAGTTATAACAAATTAAAGAATTACGACGAACATTTTGTTCGGTCGAAAGACTATAAAATAACGCTACCGACGACGCAGCAAATCTATAATTATCTTCCAAAGAAACTTTAAACTTTGATTAAATTAAAATACCTTCTCCAATTTCATAATATATCTTACAAATATGCAAACTAGCCCGAAAAACAACTTTGGTTTAAACGAGTGAGCATAGTTACCAATCGCACGGCACAGAGGTAACTTGCCCATTCCGAACATAGGTAAAACGCGTGAAACTCTTCGTGAAACGTGGCATTCAAAATATATTTAATAATGCAATACAATTAGAGACATGGAAAGAGATAACATGTTAGATAAACAGCTTAAAAATTTTATAGGACAAATTAGATAAGATCAATGGTTCTGACTCGGAATTTATTTAAAGCCGATGTATATTGTAAAATTTGCAATTCATTTTAATTTGTAATGCATTTCAATAAATGTTGTTGCAGTGCCCTAACAGGGCTTCATGTTTGTTTCTCAAAACTTTGCAAGATCTCATGTAACACATGAAAGTAATAGGGTATGTAACTAAAACAATTAATTGTTTTCGTGACATTTAAAATACTGATCTTGGGAGTTTTCAATTCACTAGAACGAGTATCATTATTAAACTTTTGTGGGTATACACAAAACTCCTTACTACTGGAAAACAATTCTAATAACTGCTCTTGTGATTTTTAATTTCATAACAGTGAGATCATAAAAAAAATAAACCATAAAATCTACCAACAATAATTACATCTTGTCATACAAATCATTTTCAAATGTCTCGTCTAATTATTTATATTTGTTGAACATTTCTTTTGAAATTTTTGCTCAAACTGAAAGGCCATGTTTTCACTTTACCAGCCAACTTTCGTAATGCTAGGTAAATAGTCAGACGCACTTTTGGTGCACTTAATGACTTCATTAAACCAACACGATGATTTGGTTATGACTCATAAAAATTAGAACAACATCACTATAGGTATTAATATGGTTGAAAGAATTCAAACTACCAACATACACAGATATAAGCTCCGCCCTTATCCCATTGGGGTAGGCAGTAGATCACTATTAGATTAAAAAGAATATAACTATTTAGAAATGTTCTGCGGTCACCCGCGGTATCTCCGACCTTCTTATTTCCCAGCTGCAAGGCTCAGATTTGGTACGCTGTACCTCTTCAGTCACGCGTTCTGGCCTCTGGCACCGGCGCTGTCTCTTGTAGCACCGGTGGTGTCGTGACGGGCTGGGAGTGTGATCGGCTTCGCCCTCGCTCAGGTCCGGGAGCGTTGATGGGAGCGCCGATCACCACGTGGACGACTCCTCGTTGTACGGTTCTCGACCTAGATCCAGAAATACTTTCGGAAGCACGTTACAGTATTTAAAAAAAAAGTAGTCTAGGAACGGCTCAAACTTTAGGCGCATGGAAAGATCCCGCTTCTGAATTATAGGGAATTCAAAAGGGAAACTTCAATAGCCTTATAAAATTATTTATTACAGAATAAACTTGGTACAATGTTATCACGACGAAATTCAAAATGCAAAAAGAGAGCTTATCAGTCATTGCAGCGGCTTTTATACTTTTTTTAAATTGCAAGTGTTGCCAACTCACGACTCGATTACAATAAAAAGGCGGTATCAAAACGAAATCATAACCTGAGATAACATTTCAAATAGAATTGACTGTATAAATGAATCAAACAATAAGAAAACTAATCATTAAACCTTACAGTAGCAAGCTCACCTAAAAAATGCCACTCGAACTTTACAGAGTTATATGCACCCGAATATGTGCCCGGAAATACAAAAACAGGCAAGGAATTCCATTCCTTAGCGGTGCGCAATATAAAAGATAAAAAGAAGCGCTTATTACGGATCCGAGGAATCTCGACAAGGTAATACCCGGCAATGCGTCCGGATGTCCGGTAGAAGAAAAGGGCAGGCGGAATGAGCTCGTACAGCTCATGAGCACAATCCCCGAAGTATATCTTGTAAAAAACACATAGGCAAGCTAATTTGCGTTAATGAGCCAGGCTTTGAAGTTTACTGTTTACTAGCTTTTTGTCACCAATGAGCCTCCTGGCTCTGCAATCCACCGATTCCAGGGCAGCTAGTGGATATTTGGCCGAACCATCCCAAAGGTAGCTGCAATACTCCATACACGATTGGACGAATTTCACGACATCTGTCAGATCCTTATTTCGTCTGATCAGTAGTTCGCCAGATCCGTTTTTCGTCAGATCCTACATTAGTCACTTCCTTTTTTGGTCGTCTCCGTGATTTGTCATATCCTACATTAAGCAGATGCTTGTTCTGTCAGATCCGTAATTCATCAGATCAAAAGTACAGTTTCATTCAAAACTGATTCACAACTAATTATTAAAACAATTTATGGATTTGAAAAATGCATTTGGAATCGAGTTGCAACTTTTCAAATTCGACTTTGAATTGAAATGAAAAATGAAAATGAAAAACGTTTATTTATTTCGAGACTTATATCTAGCTTACAAATTCGAGTAATAGAAACTAATCTAAGGCAACAGAGGTACAATAATTGGTACTTAATTACAAAACTAAGGAAAATAATTATTCAGGATTTATTATAGTTGAAGCTAGTTATGTTATGGTAATAGTTTCCAGGGGTTCCCAAACTAGGCAGGGCCTGTATCTTGGGAAACCATGTTTTATGTTACTTATAGAGTTGAATTGTACTTATAAAATAAAAGAATGAATGAAATTACATATAATACCCGGGACGCGCGGCACGAATCAACGCGCTAATTCATCCGCGCCAGCCAATTGTCGCGTCAAACGGCGCCATACTGACTTCTCTCAGAAAAAAAATTCGTGTGCCTTTGTACGTTCACCAATTCTCATTCGGTTTTTTGTCTTAGAATCTGTAATCCTTGGAGCTTTAAAAAGAAACAAAAACTAACACTACACCACCACTTGTCATTATGAACAATCGCAGCAAACAGTTGGCGGCGGTGGCGGTGTAATAACTTCAACAAAAATAAAAAAATAAAAAACGTTCATAAAAACCGGATATTATGTTTAAGATTGTAAGATTAATGATTATGAAACAAACATACCGTCTTTCAGACATCGTTGCCATATAAAAAAATATTTATTCGAGTAGTAGTTTCAATGCTAGTTTCTAAGTTCGCGAGAGAATGAATAAAAGAGCCGATCGCGTCGCCTCCGTTCTTTCAACTTGGTAGTATTATATGTCATTCGAAAGCTAATTTAATAAGGTAACAACAATACCACATGAGTGTCATTTAAAAATAAACCCTAGTCCACTAAATTCAAGGAACAATCTCGAACGCCGCGCCGGGTCCGTTCGGACCCGTTTCGGCTAAGGCGCTGAACTGTCACTGTCCCCGAACGGACTCGATTCGACCGTTAATTTAATTTCAGTAAAGCTTTAGATTGGGAGTCTGTTTATAACTATTTAAACAGGTCAGATATGTGGTGCGTTCGATGTTGCTTGATTAGAAATCAATTGTTCCGTGCCGTCATAATCCAAAAACTTCAACCAGTTAGATAATTTTGTCTTGACTTCATAAAGTGAATTTGTCTTGAGGTGCAAGTATTTTAAAATATTATTGTAAGTATACGGAAAAGCGTAATTAGCAAATCTTTTAGCAAAGGTGGTCTTACATGAAGGAAGAGGGCTCTTTATACTCTCCGTCTAATAGTGGAGTCATAATCGGGAGATAACATTATAGATTTATGAGTTTCCAAGCATGCTTTAAGAATGTAAATTCAATTCATTTATTCGTGAACAATAGTTATTGTGTGCGAATGTCTATAACTAAAACAAAAATAAAATAATAAACAGGCAAAAAAAAAGATTCAAAATTATAGTCACATTACATTACAAAAAAAATAAAAATTATAATTAAAAAATTTATCAAAATTCGTCAACTCTAAAGCAGCACCTTTCTAGCAGAAGAGCTTTAAGTTTATTCTTAAAAGTACTTAATTTATTTATACATTTTAAGTCATCGGGTAACTTATTGAACAGTTTCACAGACTGAAACTGTGGGCAGTGTTGCACTACATTCAGGTGAGGTGCAATAACGTGGTACATATCTTTGCGCCTAGTCTTTTCCTCTAGTAACCTTTCCTCATCAGTCTCAAACAAATGACGCCGTTTTACTAGCCCTGTCAATAGTACTAATATATACAAACTGGGTAGCGTCAATATACCTAAATTACTAAAATGAGCTCTACAGTGTTCCCATGGTGGGATTCGCATTATAGTGCGTATAGCCCTTTTTTGAGTAATAAAGGCACGACTCATATTGTACTTATAACTATTACCCCAGAGGGCTATGCTGTAACGAAATTTGGACTCAATTAAAGCATAGTATACTGACTTCAGTTTTTCAACTGTCAGCACATCCCTAAGACTTCGTAAGGCATAACAAGCCGAGCTTTCACTGCTTTCAATAGTTGACACTTCAGATTTCCAGTTCAATAGACTATCTATATAGATTCCAAGAAATTTAACCTCTTAACCATTTGCAATTCACTACCGTTCATAGACATTTTCAAAGTATCATTGTTGCGGGAGGTGGACGTGTGTTTAAGCCGAATTGACTACTAAATTATTCACACCAAACCATGTATTAAAAGCCGATAAACACTCGCTGCATTCTGCTCCAAATCAGTCATATTTTCACCTGACATAACAGCGTTTGTGTCGTCTGCAAAATTTATTATCTGAACATTTCGAAGTGTATGAAACGTATAAAACAGTAAATCATTTATAAATATGATAAAAAATATCGGCCTCAGAACAGATCCCTGAGGAATACCTCTGGATATTTTCTGTAATTTTGATGTATTTGCTGATTCAATCCCTTTGTCTACTTCTTTAATTTCTACAAATTGTTTACGATTAAATAGATATGATCGGAATAAACTAAGAATTTGGCCCCTAACCCCGTAGTGTTCAAGTTTAGTTAAAAGAAGGTCATGATCAACAGTATCAAATGCGGCACTTAAATCTAAAAATAGAAAAGCAACTCTTTTTTTCCTATTGAGCTCCTTCATCACATCACCTATTAAAGTATTCACAGCATCGCCTGTCCCAATATCCTTTTGGAACCCAAATTGCCGGCTGTGTAAAATATTGTGGCGATTCAGATGTGAGACTAACCTGTTTTTTAAAAGCCTCTCCATTATTTTTGATAAAATTAGCAATAAGGATATGGACCTATAGTTATTCGGATCAGATTCACATCCTTTCTTATGTATCGGTATAATTTTGCCAAATTTTAGCTGCTCCGGAAAGACGCATTGTTGAAAGCACAGGTTATAAAAATGTGATAAGGGCTCTGCTAAGATGTCCAGATTATCTTTAATAACATTAATTGGCATACCGTCATGCCCACATGACTTTTTACTCTTCATATCATTGACTATTTTTAATATCTCCTTTGAGTTTGTAGGTTGACACTGTAGATTACATTCTACACGCCTTGGACATGGCTTTTTCTTGATTTAATGGACAAGAACTTTTACAATAATTGAATTTCGCATTTAAAACCTCTACTACTTCTTCGGGATTGTTAATAAGCTTATTGTTTACTTTGAGCATCATTTTTTTAGGATAACTAGCTGTCTCTCTATTAGTAAGCCTATTAACGACACGCCAGATACCCTGCGTGGAGTTAACCACCTGTTTTATATCGGCTTGTACGGTCAATGCTCTCGCTCTACGAAGTATTTTCCTGTATATTTTATTATATATCCTTTTATAATTTACTATAGTTGAGTGACAATAATCTTTATTTAAATTGCAAAGTACGCGTTTCATTTTGCTAGATATACGTATACCCTTAGTGACCCATTTTATTTTATTGCTTTTTCTCTAGTTTATTTTTTATTTTTACTTTTCTATACGAGCAATTAAAACTTTTTTGCAATGTTGTTAGAAATCCATTCACTCCAAGTGTCTCCCATTTTACTTCAGAGATTCTACGGCGAAACTGCAAATTTTTTGTCGCATTAAATTTACGCCTTTCAATAAATAAAACCTTTTCTTTGTAGATACTTTCACGGTTAGTCAATACATTAGTTAAAATTGCAGAATGCCCATCGGATAATCCATTTTCATCGAGCTTGATATCAACAATCCTACTTTCAGGGAGGTTGGTTATTATGTTGTCGATACATGATTGAATATTATTTCGTTTAAATGTAACGGAGTTAACTAGATGTCTAAAAGCTAAGGAAAGTTTTTTTATGATTTTCAGTGTCATTATTCAAAAAATTTACGTTAAAATCTCCACATACAATACAATTCTTACTAAAAAAGTGCTGCAGCAATAGCTCAAATCTTTCAATAAATTCGTCAAATTTTTTGTTATTTTGATAGCACCAGAATACATAAACATTAGTTTCTAAATTTTTAACACCACATAATTCAAGACACTCAACCTTACAAAATTTTTTGCAGTCTACTACTTCCATGTGTCTGTCCTGCCGTGCCATTATAAGTGTTCCTCCCCTCCTTTTATTTTTTCTTACATACCATGTTGCAAGATTGTAGTTTTCTAAATGGAGAAGCGTTACAGACTGGCCAGTGAGGAAGTTTTCACAAAGGCAAACATAGTGTTGAGTAGCCTGCATCTCGTCTAAATACATTTCATATTGATCTTTCTTAGTGTTAATACCACATACATTTTGGAACACTATATTGAGACTGAGTGGCTCCAGTGCTTTTGAATCTTTTGATATTGATTTGATGAATTGGCCCATGTCTTTTAAAATGCTAGTCAAACCCATGCCCGTCAATCTTCCCGTATTTACTGAAAACATGTCAGTACTTAAATTTTTGTTGGAGTCAAAGAAGTACGCATATTGATATTGCTGTATATCTGTTACCAGTAGGGCATTAAATATTTCTACTCTTGAGTTAAATAACAGGGACCCACATATGTAAGTGGGAGCTGCCAGAATAACATTGGTATTATTGATCTGAATTAGACTTCCTCTAATCTGTTTTATAAGTTCATGATAATTTTGCGTGTGATTAAAATCCGTTCCACCTATTAAGACGACGCAGTAGTCTTTATTTGTAAACTTTTTCAGCTTACTTTCCAAATTTCTCAGAAGTTCCATGATGCCTCCTCCAGTGGTGATAAAGTGGCAGTACTCATATTTTTCCATAAATTCATAATTTGCAAATATTTTTCTAGATTTATATTTGTTGTTTGAGCTAAGGATATATAGTTTGTTCTTTGGCTAAGTTTCTTGATTGTTTCCCCGCTCAGTATTTACATCATTGTTTAAGTTTATTTGGTTAGGATCGTTATGGTTTTCTGCAGTTAGGTTAATTTGATTATTGGTGTCACTCAGTAAGGTAGTATTAAGTCTTTCGAAATTGTTTGGTAACAGACTAGACTTTTTAGGACACTTTCTCTTTTTTTTGGATGTCGGTGTATTTAAAGATGACTTACTAGGTGTGCATAAAGGTTTACAAAGTCTTTGAAGTAACTCTATTTTTAAGTCCTTTTCGGCTATTAGGTTGACAAGAGCACGGTTTTCATCTAGCATATTAACTATTTCATTATCTGCTATTAGTAACTTCGCTTCTAAGTCTTCTATCTTTTTTTTCATCTGTTCTTTTCTGTATAGGTAGTAATATTATGTAGCTCAGGGCAACTCCTGTTCATTTCTTGTATAGTATCATCTGGTATTGTATCTTCAAACTCTTCGTCATCACTATCCGAATGTAGCTGTACGGGATGATAACACGTAATCTTATAAATTAAAGATTTTCTTGAGCGTTAAGTGCCATTCGATTTTCATATCCGAGATCGCTGCAAAGAATTCGGGGTCTAAGCTGTTTTTTAGGTTTATAAACTCTTGCTTCAGTATCTTATTTGCGCCAACAAAGTTCGTGCCGTTGTCACTGTACATGTGACTGGGGGTACCTCGCCGGGCTGCCAGACGACGAAGGGCCGCTAGAAATGCAGACGAAGTCAAGTCGGATACAAGTTCTAGGTGTACGGCCTTAGTGACCATGCACACGAAGACGGCTACATATCCCTTTGTCGTTTTGATGCCACGACCTTTACTTGATTTGACCTCTATAAATCCTGTATAATCTACGCCGGTATAATAAAACGGCCGCGTCGGGTTACATCACGCGGCTGGTAAATCGCCCATTAATTGTTTATGTTTAGGAGGTATGTTTTTCTTGCATTTAATACATTGATGCACTCGTGTCTTGACTGCTCGATTGCCACAATCCAGTATTGCTGTCTCAACCAAGCTAAAGTCATGCGGGCGCCGCCATGAAACGTCATCTCATGAGCGTGATTTATTAAGAGATCCGTGAAATGGCCGCTATGTGGTAAGATGAGAGGATGACGCATGTTTTCATCAATGTTGGCGTGTTTGATCCTGCCGCCAACACGTAGGAGCTCATCTTGATCAAAAAATGGGTTCAGAGGTAATAATTTGCTGTCTGGTTTTACTTTTACAAATTTTTGGAGACTTGCTCTTTCTTTTTGAAATGTTTCATTTTGTATGTATTTGACTAACTTTTTATTTGCCTTTTTCATTTCAGGTGCAGTTAGATACGCCGTCCTTGCCGTGTTACGAGACACCGCGCGCAGTACCCACGCGAGTATATGCGTCACACGAGTTAGGCTGCTATGTCGGCGTAGTATGTCACCGATGACGTCATGTTCGTGACGTGTATTAGTGACGTTTGATACTTGTGCTATCTTTAGCTCTTGGTTTGTTTCGTAACTTATGTTTTCAGTTACGGCCTGGTATGATGGAAGCCATTCTGGCCCTTGCCACCATAGGCAGTGATTTGTCAACTGAGCTGTAGTGATTCCTCAGCTGGCGCCGTCTGCTGGGTTTTCGGCTGATTTTACGTATCGCCAAAAATGGGGTGGTAAGATGGCAGTGATTTTTTCAACCCTGTTTGCTACAAAGGGTTTCCAGCGACTGATGTCACCTTTTAGCCATCCTAGTACCGCTGTTGAGTCCGACCAACCATATATCGTAAGCTTATGATTGGCTAGGCTTTGTTGAACTGCTTGCATCAACCTTGATAGTAACAGTGCGGCACACAGCTCTAGTCTTGGTAACGTGACGCTTTTCTTAGCTGGTACCAATCTTGATTTCCCTGCTATCAAGACGACCTTTGGCTCTAAAATACCGTCTTAATTTTTTGTATAGATTTTGCTGTAAACTACACAGGCGTAAGCTTTTTCAGACGAATCACAGAAGCCATGTAGTTCTATATCATCTTGTTCTTGACATTGGATCCATCTTTTAACTGTGATTTTTTCGATGTCCACTATATCCTGCTTCATTTTTGACCATTAGCTACTGATTGTCTCGGGTAGTTGGTCGTCCCATTTAAGGTCCAACTGCCATACCGTTTGGAATAACAGTTTTAGTCTGGTGGTGACAGGGGTAAGCCAACCCAGGGGGTCAAAAACTTTGGAGATGTCAGAGAGGAGAGATCTTTTTGTTGGTGGTTTTATGTTCTCTGTGTCTATCTTCAGTTGGAAGGAGAACGTATCATCGTGTGGATTCCAGCGTAGGCCGAGGGTTTTAGTTGATTCCAAATGTTTAAAGTCAAATGCTTGCTGACTACTGGATACTGTGCTTGCCCCCTCTAAAAGTTCGTAGCTGTTTGAGCACCATTTGCGAAGGTTGAACCCTCCTGCTCTGAGTAGTGTAATTAGATCCTTTTGTAAGATTTGTGCCTTTTCTACACTGTGGGTGCCACTGAGAAGATCATCCATATAAAAGTCTTGCTCTAATATTTTTGCTGCTTCCGGGTATTTCTGACCTTCGTCTGTAGCTAATTGCTTTAAAGTCATCATTGCTAGAAATGGCGCTGCTTTCGTACCATAGGTGACTGTTGTTAGGGCGTATTCGCGTAGATGTTCTTGTACGGAATTTCGCCAAATAATTTTTTGGTAGATCTGATCATTCGGATGACAGTTGATTTGTCGAAACATTTTTTGGATGTCAGCTGTAAAAACTATTTTATACTGCCTCTACTTCATTATCAATGACATCAAATCGGCCTGTAAATTCAGGCCCCTGGACATAAGGTCGTTCAAACTTTTGCCTGAGGTTGTTCTCGCTGAAGCGTTGAAAACGACACGTAAGGCTGTTGTCGTGGAGTTGGCACGTTGCACACAATGATGCGGTAGGAAATAGTTGGGTGTCTTGTTACACTCCACTATCGGTCACATATGACCTAATTCCACGTATTCGCTTATAAATGATTAATAATTATTGGCCATTTCTTGTTGTTTGACAAACTTTTTCTCCAATTGTAAAAACTGGGCAACCGCCTTGTGTTTTGATTTGCCTAATTCTTCCTTGATTTCAGGTTTGAGTGGCAAGCGCACAACGTAACGGCCGTCTTCTTGTCGAGTCGTCCCTGCCTTGTATTGATTAAGACAGTGATAATCTTCTGACGACATGTCAATGGAGCTGTCTGCCATATCTTCTATGGTCCAGAATTGTGATATTTCGTCAAGGTCTTGCAATATGATATTTCATTGATACGACTTGACGTTGCCACATAAAATCCAGCCAAGTCGCGTTTGTTGTGCAATGGGCTGATTCTCGTTTTCTCTTATGATACCACAGAGCAAAATGTTGGAGTAGATATCAGCGCCCAGTAGTATATCGATGGGGCAGCTAATGTTGAACTCGGGGTCCGCTAACTGAATCCCATCAAGATAAGACCATGATGGTTTGGTGAACGATCGATGTGGTAATTGATTTACCAGTTTCTTCATGATAAGAAGATCTGTACTAAAGGTGAATTCGCTATGTATAGATGAGGCTGTAATGTTCAGAATTCCCTTGCAGTTGTTCTCTTGCAACTCAATGCCGAAAATAACCCCTTTACAGCGTCGCCGCTGGAGTCCGAGCCGTTGAGCTGCATTTTCGCTTATCAGGGACACCTGGGACCCTTGGTCAATAAGAGCCCGCATGTTAAGGTAAGTCCCGTCGGCTGTAAGTACTTTAATTTGAGCGATGGCTAAAAGTACTTCATTCACGTAGTCTTGTGAAACATGTAGGGCTTCATGAAGCCCTAACTATTGAATTTTATCTTTTCGTTTCACTTTTTGTTTACCATGGCATGTTTGGATAATGTTGTCACAGCTGTCTTGTCATCGTTCTGTCCTCGAATTCTATGTCTTTGGTTTATGCCATCATTTTATGCTATGACATCATTCTATGTCGTTGGTCTTGCCTTAACAATTTTAACCATTGACATAGAATTATGCTTAGACTGGCCACTTACTTTTGTCAGTCTTTACTTTTTTTTTACATTGGGACTTCAGATTTGAAGTTGAAAAAAACGGGGAGCTGAAGAAAATCACCTTTTTCCGTCCTGGTGCTCTGAGTAGAGACTAACACCAGGACCTTCTATTTTAAAGACCTCCCTGGGTCAGTGCTTGGCCCAGGGACTGGAAAGTTTAATGTTTACCGTAAAACCAGTGTAAATCTCCTACTAGCTATATTCTAAATCTTCTAACTAAAGACTACCTTAATATATTTAATATCTACCGAACCACTACGCAGTGGATTTTTCTCCGTCGTGACGGAGATTCTTTTCAGTCTATATATTATCCATCTACCACGCCTCGCTAGTGGCAAACAGTTGACCGGATTTGGGGTCCCGTCAGGATTTTATTTGGAATTTAACCCGTGGAGATCACCCGTCCTGGACCCATGGCTTAATGAGTAACGTTGATACACCTTTTAAATAATTTACTTATATCTAATACTGCGAGCCATAGTGTGGACAGGTTAACCCATTGGTCCCAATAAATTCCTCAGTGTTTTACCCTAGTTCATCTTTTCTTTTCACCTTCCTCTTCCACCTAGGTCGTTGCGTTTGCCTAGGATTCTAACCCTAAGGACCTAGAATCCTGGACGCAACGCCTAGATACCCTAAACTTGCACCTAGGATTTAGTGACCTAAACTCCTAAAGCCTAGGTGTAATCCGACACTACCCTTACACTATTCCTTACTCTTAACTCGTGGTATCCACTTAGGACACTAAATCCTAGGTGTAATACTACAAACATTAGACACGTTTATTTGTTGTGTAGCCGCCGCATTGCTACCGGCAGGCGCCGTCGCCTCTATTTGATTCGTAGGCATCGTGTAACAACGTTGTAACGACCCCCCCCCTATTATAATTAAATAACTTACAATCCTACCTCTCTTAAAAACTAACTGAAGCTTAAACTCTAATCTTAAGAAGTGACTAAAAATTTCATTTGATCTAGATTTGGCCAAGTGATCATTCTAGTTTTAGAGGACTTACGTTGTGATTTATGTGTAACCCTGGGTTCTTTAAGAGTTAGTAATAATGGTATTGATATTAAACTTAAGTACTAAGATGAGGAACATTCAACCAGATATTGACAGATTAAAAAGTAAGTATTTTTAAACATAAAAATAGGTAAATAATTATGTATTGCGGCTTAGGTCAGCGCTCCACCTCCGCGCCAGGGCTTTGCCCTCTAACTTCTGTCAGAACTGTGTGCCTCGACCAAAGACAGGACAGCACCCCACCGCTGTACTCCTTTTATGGGGGGGGGGGGAAGAGTATTTAACTATTTTCAATAACAATCAAATAGTTTTTAGGATTGTTCCGTTCGCACTGTGGTCATCTGCCCTCATTTGCTCGGCCTACCCACACACTCGGTTTGTTGTCTGAGTGGGTAAGTCCTTTTAAATTTTTATGAGGACTACCCTCTCCAACTACCCACCTGGACTTTTTCACGCGTACCCTCCAGACATTCGTCACCTAGTAGAAGACAGCGGAAAAAATTTCTCCGAATACCCTCCCCTGGTCATCCACCGGGGAGGTCAGGACCCCGTTCCCGCAACTGCTAAATGGCCAAGTAGGCGCAAAGCGACCGGCCCAATAGAAGCAGAGTAGAGAAGAAGTTTACTCACCCCAGAAATGCAGAAAGGGAAGTCGGCCAGCTAAATGCCGCCCCCTCAAGCACCGCAACCCATCCGCAAGAGGAAGACAAGAGTCTTTCTACGCACTGCCACCTCCAGCCGCGAGGTGCTCACGCAACTGCTGAACCTCGGAGCAACAGAGGCCCAGCATCGCTCAAGCGCCGCATCCGCTTCAGGCTCCTCGACCCCCGCTACTCCTGGCGGTGGACAAGAATTCTTCAGCGAACCATGTACCACCCCGAAGCCTTGCACTCCGCAACTCAACCGCGATGCCCCCCTCGCCCCCCGCGATCCGCGAGGACACCGTAGAGAGGTGCAGGAGAGCGCAGTAAAGCGCCCCCTGCCCTTTCACTCACCACCGACACAAGCGCCAAAACCTGCGCCCCGCCGCACGCCGCCACTATCCATGCCGCTGTTAGACCTGGAAATGGACACGATGCCCACTCCCCCGCAAAATATGCCCCCCATGTCACGACCAACACCCACATCCTCACTGGATCAAGGAATGGACACGACAACGCCTCCGCACCGACTGCACTCAACCAGGGTCACGACGCCCTCGCCAACGTACTCATACGCAGCCGCTGCCGCAACAAAACTCGGACCAACTACTACCCCCCCTTTCCAGGGGGCAAAAACAGACAGGACACAAGCGTCTCCGCTCACAAAAACCACGGGAACGCCAACAGTTCAGTCTGCCGCACCAGCCGCCGCCTCCGTCACGGCCCCCAAAAAGCCCAGATACCCTCCACTGGTAGTGGAACACCTCCCGGAATGGGCATCCCATTTCCGGAAATTAAGGGAAACCCTAGGGCATGCTCCAAACGCACGCCCATTTGGAAGAGGAGTAAGATTCACCCCTAAGGACGACCAAGAGTACCGCTTGTTACAGTGGTACCTCACAAACTTGGAACGAGAAAGTGGCATCTCCTGGTTCTCTTACTCTCTCCCAGCAGAAAGAAGCCTGAAAATAGCCATTCGCGGCCTCCCAGTGGATACAAACCCCGCAGAAATTCACGAAGAATTGAGCGCTCTTGGCTTCACACCAGAGTATGTGCGCCAGATCCGCGCCCGGCAAGACCGTCCGGGATGTATATTCTTCGCCCAACTCCAGCGTACGCCCAACCTAATACCTGGAATATATGAGATCTCCGAGCTACTCTACATGCCCGGCATTAAAATAGAAGCATGGCGAGGTCGTCGTGGACCCGCCCAATGCCACCGATGCCAGCAATTCCGCCACAGTTCTCACAATTGCCACAGAAAGCTGGCATGCGTCAGATGTGGTGAAGAGCACTTAGCGAAGGACTGCCCACGTCCCAGAGAGGAGCCCCCCACCTGTGCAAACTGTGGAGGAGAACATCCAGCAAACAGCGTTTCTTGCCCTACCCGACAGCGTGAGCAACGAAACAAAAAGGCTGGAACAGTTGCCCTGACCTCCACCACTACCTCGGTGCCTAAGAAAGTGACTGCGGCACCCACCGGCGAACAAAACGCTGCGGGTTCGCTGATGGCTGCAGCAAACACTCAAACAGCACCTAAAAAGAAGAAGAGTAGGAAGAAGAAGAATAAGACTGCCCCTAAAACAATTGATGACCCCCAGCAGCAAAACAAGGAAGCCGCTAACCAAGGGAAGAAGGAGAAACAGCCCACTTGGAAGGCCCCAGACACCAGGAAGGCCCAAGACTCCCAAACTCCAATCTTAAAAAACCTCATTGAAGAAATGATTACGACTCTCACGGACATCTTCAGAGCAGTCAACCGCCACCAGAACCCAGCTGAAACAATCACACGGGGTCTATGCAGACTGTATAAGATCCAAAAGGACATCAATGGCTAAGCTAATACACTGGAACGCCGATGGCCTCTCTAAGCAGAAACAAAGGCTGCCTAGGACGGTTCTATCAGAACACCAGATAGACGTCGCCCTGATCTCGGAGACCCACCTTAGGAGTGCAGATGTCCTAAAGATCCCCAGCTACATAACATACCGGAAAGATGAGATATCAAACGCCGGAAATGCCTACCGTGGCCTAGCTATCCTGGTAAAGAGGAAACTCGTCCACCAGCCAATCCAACCTCCAGCGAACCTCCAATCTATTAACGCACTTGGTATAGAGTTCTGCATCCAAGGAGCAGCCACCCGTGTGTTTGCGGTTTATAAGCCTCCAAAAACTCGAATAAGCGTGGCCGATGTACACACTTTGCTGGACTCGCCACACCCAACGATACTCGGTGGCGATCTCAACTGCAAACACATCGCCTGGAACTCAACCCGCATCTGCCCGGAAGGACGACGCCTCTTCGAAGACGCAGAACTCAAGGGGTACGAAATAATCGGAACGGATATGCCCACACACTATCCGTATAACCCCGATCACCTACCAGACGTCATTGACATTACAGTGATCAGAGGTCTTAGAACCACCCCCACTGTTGAAGTCCTGGACGACCACCTAATTTCCGACCACCAGCCAGTGAAAATCTCACTAGTTCAGACCCCGTTTATCGCCCAACCCCCTCCCCGACACAGGCAGAACTGGGAGGCGTTTGCTGAACTAATGGCAAAAAATAGCCCAAGCTTCCCTGTCAACAACCCAGAAGACGTCGACCGGCTTGCAATGGAATTCGCCTCAACGACCAACACCGCCCTAGAAGCCTCAAGAATACAAAGAGGGAACTCCCGCATCCAAATCATTCCTTCGCGGATCCTGGCCATAATAGAGGACAAGAGAAAGCTGCGAAAAAGATGGCAACACACCAGATGCCCGACTATGAAAACCCAGCTGAACGCCCTGGCAGCGAAAATCTCTCGGGAACTGGCCGCCGACTCCGCCGAGTCCTGGGAACGCACCATCGAGGACGCCAGCGAAGATTGGACGAGCATCCACAGACTCTGCCGCCAGATGCAAGGCAAAGCGCCCCCCATCAGGCCACTGCTAGCCGAAGATGGGACTCTCAGATACAGAGCCGAGGACAGAGCAGAAATTTTCGCGACCTGTCTCGAAAAACAGTTCCAACCGAACCCATCATCCGACACCGACCACATCTTGAAGGTGACACAACACGTCTCTGAATACCTCCGGAAACCCATTACACCAGATGAGGACCCCATCACCTTCTCCTCGGGCCAGATCCTGCGCATGATCCGGCTTACGAAAAGGAAAAAGGCCCCTGGTCCGGACCAGATCTCCAACGAGGCCCTCCGCCACCTACCTCCACGCGCGATCGCGACAGTGACGAGGCTCTTCAATGGAATTCTGCGTACCGGTCACTTCCCCCAGCCATGGAAACTAGGCAGGGTCATAATGCTGCCGAAGCCCGGGAAGAATATCCTAAAGCCGGAGAGTTACCGGCCGATCACACTGCTACCAACGATCTCTAAGGTCTTCGAGAAGCTCCTGTTGCAACACCTCGTGCCCCATATTCAGCCACGTGACGAGCAGTTTGGCTTCAGGGCCGAACACTCTACGACCCACCAACTGACAAGAGTACTGCACCAAATGGCGGTAGCCTTCAACAAGAAGGAGCATACGGTTGCGGTGCTCTTGGACATGGAAAAGGCATTCGACCGCGTCTGGCACTCCGGCCTAATCTACAAGCTGTCCACATCCACTACTCCGCGTCGAGTAGTTAGGATTGTGGCCACCTTTCTGGAAGAGAGGCGCTTCCAAGTGGCAGTGGAAAGCGCTCTCTCCACAGAGCGCAGGATCCAGGCAGGAGTACCCCAAGGAAGCTGTCTATCCCCGGTGTGCTACGCCAGGTACACAGACGACATACCCATCCCGGAGGGCGCAACGCTGGCGCTCTATGCGGATGACGCCGCCTACATCACAACATCGATGAACGCGAAGCACGCAGCCGCGAAAATGCAGCGCGTCCTGGAAGCCCTCCCGGCCTGGCTGGCAGACTGGAGGCTGACGGCAAATGTCTCTAAGACACAGGCTATGGAAGTAAGCACCGCACTCACTCTGCCACCGAATCTTTCACTGCAGGGACAGCCCATCGAGTGGACTCCTACGGTTAAATACCTGGGAGTCACCATCGACAGGCGCCTCACAATGAGGCAACACGTGGCAAACATCGTCACCAGCGCAATAGCAGCCTTCTCCCAGTTGCGTCCCCTGTTGAAGTCGCGCCTCCCACTGCGTGTGAAGCTCGGCATCTACAAGGCATACATAAGACCACGCCTAACCTATGCAGCCCCAGCCTGGTATGCGCTGGTAGGAGAGTGCAATCGGTCGCGACTACGAGCCCAACAGTCGCGAACCCTTAGGACCATTGTAGGAGCTCCACGTTACGTGCGCAACACCACCATCTCCAGGGATTTGCGGATGGAGAGCCTGGACGACTTCATAGGACGCCTGGCCAAAAATATGTATTCCCGAGGCGAGAGTTCCAGTTTCCCGCTCATCCGGAATCTGGCGACTTTCACCACGAAGAACCTAGGACACCGCAGGCCTTTGCCACGTGACCTTCTAACAGAAGGAAGCGTGACACGGGCCGAAGACGCCGGGACCTGACAAAGCCGCCACTGACGAGTGGGTCGCTCACTGGGCTTTCCCAACGGATTCAACCCGGTGAGCTGGATCCCGTCAGTGGCGTGAAGACTCAAGAAAGAAGCCACCTGAAACCAGACCAACAAGACCAAGGGGTAAACCCGCCCCAACCCAGGGACCGACCCGTCTTAGCGGGCCGCGCATGAACACCGCTTAAAGAGCCCAACAGCTCGAAAAGCCTCCCCGGCCCCTTGCGGGGCCGAGAAGACTTCCCCCGGTCAAATAGTTTAGTATTCTACAGCAAAAGATGAGAGGAAGTCAAGTTGCATTGACTCAGTAAATTTACACTGTCTTTGTCAGTAAGTCGAGCCGAGTCAGACTGGTGACTACAGGAATCCTAAGTATATATACTTATATACATACCCATAAAAGGAGATGCTAATCTTATAATTTACTTTATTTTGAGTCAATGACTTTCTTATCAAAGCAAGTAATTTTACAAAACCAAATGAAATAAATATATTTATTACAATATCTTAGAAGAATGTTCCTAAGGTTAATAAGAATAATAAAATTAGTAGAAATTAGATCTTTCTTCACAGTGATCTGTATTATGTATGTTTATTATAACTTGGTGAATAGTTGTCATTATTAATAGTAGTAGGCAAGATAGAATTTTCTTCAAAAGTATTCTATCTTTAATTATACACATGGTTCGAAGAGATGGGATTTTCTCCAAAAGTTTCCCATCTTTAGTTATATATATTCATAAATAGTAAAGCCAGATCTTTCTTCAAAAGTAATCTTAGCTATTTCTCAAAATACTTTAGTAAATCTCCGGTTATACTTTTCACCAAGAAGTTTAGTCACATACATTATTCAGATTCAAGGATTTATATACCTTCCTACTTATGCAAATAGAATGCAATTTAGTCTTCCTTACATGGTCATATCATTAAAACTAATGTTGCTAGTATTATATAGTCTCAATTAGGCAATGATGGTTCACACATTATATACCAACTTGACGAAATGGAGTCTCCTCATTTCCACAGAGAACATCCATTATCTAAAGAGTGGAGCCTCCATGATCCCTCGAAGGACATCCACCCAAGAAGTTCTTGACTTATTCAAGTCAAGGCCCTACGTGAGCACGTAGCTCAGGTATACAATAAATGAAACAAGCATATAAATAATAGATAAGGAAGTTAACATTGCAATCTATCTCATAACGCTGAATCTCTTATTAAGACGTTTTCATAGAAAATAAATCCAAAATAATTTTATTTTATTTCAGAAAAGTTCCTAGACTGATTTCTCTTAAATTTAGTAAATACCTAAGAATATCCTATTTACCTTTATGTACTTGATTTTACCTGCCTAGTTTCTGCCTAAATAAGATTCCTAGTCTATCTTCTTGTGAAATAACCAAGCTAGAAGTATTTTACTTCACATTTAACTTTAAACGTGTGCGTGTGGTGAGTTATGTAGTTTTCCACGGTGCAATGGGAAACTCCTGACTAAACTGTAGAAGTTTGAGGCAGCTTTCCTCGAGTACCTAGTCCCTAAAGCTGAGTGTATGTGCATTCACACGGCCGTAAAGAACTTTGGTTTGTGTGAAATGCGGGCATGTATAAAATGCGGATAAATAAGTAAGATATATAGGAGACCAGAAACAGTAGTGATTTACACGCAACACTCAGTGCCTAAGGCCTAGATCTTCTTCGACAGTTCCCCGAGATCACTGTGCAAACCAAGACTGCACTGGGAGACTACAGATCGAATTACAATATAGAATTATAAATCAATCCCTTGCTCGTCTCATAACAAGGTCCCGCCATAAGGCGTTGTATTGAATTTATAGACATTTGACACCGTTAGGCGCCTATAAATCCAACCACGACAAACGTCGCGTTAACTAATCTTTCCTCCTCATCAGGAACATTGAGTTTTACTAACACAACCAAACTCAATATATTTGGGATAAGGATAGTATTACTTCCTTTGCTATCCCATACAATAAATAGTTAGATTTTACTTTGGTTAACATAAGCAACTTTTATAATCAAAGAAAACAAGATATTTCACAAAATTAAGAAAATTCAACCCATTCCCCAAAATCCGAGGAGAAAAGATGGCGTCCATTTTTTTCTTTTTCCTCCCTAAGCCGTCCATAAAGCCAAAAAGCGCGCCATTCGTCTATTTGGTATACAACCTACATGGTATTTCACCTTTCAATATCATTCTATTACTCTACTGTAAATCGTGACTTCAATAGAATCTTTTTAGTTTTGCGTCTCTTTTCTCAGCTGTATTCCATAGGTACATTCCACCTTCTGCCGCAATACATCAATATGAACTATAATTCAACGTAATACGATCCTATTTAGCATCCTTACTCTGTTACATGGCAGCACCAATGAGATTTTATGAGATTTCATTTTTATAATGAAGGTTATTATTGTTTTAGATTTACTAACGAATAATTTAATCTTAACTGATTGTAATGAAATGCTTATTTGATTATTTTCCTTTCATTAAGGTTTAAGTTTCATATGTTTGAGAACTAACGAACAGATGATGTTCTGTTCCGTTACAATCAACCCCCAAAATTTTACGCAGGTGATCAATTTATTGATCCAACCGAAGTAAATTCTTACTCTATTCACAAACATATGAATTAAGCTAATTCCAACCACTTGTTACTAATTTACTACCGTTTTTTTTTTTCAGAAATGTATTTTATGTGGTGTGTCTTTTTAAACCATAAATCAGTTAACTCAAGTGAAGACCCAAACATTGGAGCTCTATTACTCTAAAAATTAGGAGTTATTATTTCCCCTGCAATGCTGAGGCTCTGAAAAGAAGGAACTGGTTGTGAGGCAGCCCTCAGCCCTAATGGCAATGCACTATTCAATCTCACCCCATCTCTCGGATGAAGTTATTCTACGATTAACTAGGGCACCCTTACAGAACTGTGAACACTGTATCAGTAAAGAAATCTTAACACCCAAGAGTCAAGTACAAAACCCAATATCTACATCTAACAAAAGAGTTATATGATAGTATGGAGCGTGTGAAGTGGACGCTCGACGAGTAAGCATAGCTAGTGTTAGCTTCGTGTGCAGTATGACTTCTTTATATGATCCAGTATTTGCACTGATGTTCACTGACCTAACTTAACACCTAAACATATAGAAAAGTCATTGTTAAGTGTAATGTTTCAGAAACCAAACGATAGTAAATTTGTTCCATATTTAATTGGAATGTGAAAACTTAGAAGTACATTAATATTTCGTTTTATTTAATTAGAAATTGTTTACCCACGCAAAATTGTCATGAATCAAAATTTTTAACTGCCATTTATATAAAACTGTAAAACATAAAAGTTTTTTTCTCTTTATTTTCGACAACAATAGTAACTTCTGGGTATACACAATTCAAACAACAACATTTAAGGTTACATGTGTTGATCTTGATGCCGCCTTTATCTCGTTCACTTGTCGCTTTTGAAGTGCATCATACAACCTAATATGCTGCTGCCTCTATATTAAATAGTAATACTTTATTAAATCTAATTTTTAAACCTTTAATAACTCAGCCATGTTGGTTTACTCATTAAACAAGAACACGAAGAATTTAAAGAATGGAGCCTCCATGTTCCCTCGAAGGACATCAAATTCCTATCTAATATATACATAAACGCCCTACGTGTAAAATGAATTAAACACGCTGCCAAGCAAGGTTAATTCAAACTATAAGTAGTTTGAACTCTCAAAATAAGAAGAACTATTGAAGTCTCAAACAAAGAATAAAACACTTATCATTTCGTAGTAACTATAACGGTGGTCTTATTATCAAAATAATTACTTGAAATAAAATTATTTTATTTCCAATCAAAAGTTAAACATGACCACCTAAATTATACACACCAAGGCCACTGCAGAATAAGAATGCTTGCTAATCTTAACAATAACCGATTTAATCTACTCCATCTGCTGGGCAGACTCATTTTGGATTTGTAAACTTTTTCATCGTCTATTTATTCTACGATATCTTCGAAGCCCAGTCCAAACAAATCCATCGTAGAAATTTGTTTAACCTTAATTAAAATTCGTTCTACTTACTGACTTATCATCGTTTTATCCACCACTGTTCGAAATATTTAAAAATATCTCATCATAATACCGAACTTTTCTACTGACTTATCATCGCATTTCCACTACTGAACGAAGAAAATTATACCTAGATATATTTCCACTATTCCACTGAATAATTTATCAACGCATACCCTTTACTGTACTGAGAACGCTGCAGATATTAACATTAATTATCAGCCAATTTAATGACGTACTTATCTACGGAATACCCGCTACTAAGCGCTCTGACATTTTCCTTTATAATAACAGTTATTGTAATGCATACATAGACAATTAACAATCACCCACTGCTGAGCAAAGAGATAATTTATTTGTACGACTAAATAAAAGGTAACACCTCACCCACTGCTGAACAAGACCTAACGAATATCTAATCCCTCTTCCTCCTTCCTTAATTTAAAATTTTAACAAATTAAGTATTCAGCAAACTTGACTAATCCTACTGCCAGGATCACCCTGTTCATGATTTATCATACTTTTTTTTTTAACAGCCATACTACCAACTTAACTATCTGAGATCTATGACTATTGATTTACCACTTTCAATCATCTTATTCCCAATTCATAAACGTATTATAATAAGAATGTTTCTGTCTATCTGGACGGCTTGGGGTTACAATTCAACGTACAGAGGTCAGCGCATCGGGCCACTCCATTTTCATTACAAAACCGCTCCTTTGACAACAGCAAACTGCACGCGTGTGGCAACCCGAAATGCAGCCGTACGAGGTTGGACGCTTTATTTTATCACACAATCCCGAAAAGTTACAAATTAACTAGGTACACCCAAACGACTTCGTTTGGGTCGGTTTGGTGCAGTCGGAAACCTATTTTCTTATAAGTGATTTGTCTAATATAGCTACAGATTCATATTATTCTATATGACGGTACAAATCTTCTTAACTGACTGAATGTATAAGTATCCTGTTTTCATTTAGCTCTCTTTTTTTTATATTCTATGTTTTTAGCTATCCATAGTGTCACACCTACAATTAAACTAAAACGCAACAGATAAACATTTATGAATTGTTCCCTTATCAAAAATTAAATACATACTTTTAATCAGTACATAAATTCACACCTGTTAGCGATTTAAACAAAGAATAAAATCAATCTTTTTGATTTAATCTACTCTGAAAATATTAATATCTATTAATTCTTAAATTTATCTGTCAGTACATTACAATATACAAACATACATAATTTTCACTGCAAACAACATCGCTAATACCCTATGTGATAAGCAGAGTTTTGTATCTTATAATACGTGGGTAACACTGAAAATGTTTAGAACTGGCCAGTTAGAAACATTGCTACTGAAAACTTTTTTTGAATTTCAATTTTAGAACTCTTTGGTAACCTAATGTAGTATATTGCATTCATTTGTCATTTGTTTTTGAGCATTGGCGGCAAATCTAAAACTCTTGTTACACGTGAAAATGAACCTAACGCGAGAAAATTTTCGGTCAATGATTTATTATGACTTTCGTTGTGGGCTTACTCAACAACAAAGCTATGATAGGCTGCGATTAGCATTTCTTAATGAAGCCCCGTCTCGTGCCACTATTTACAATTGGTTTAACGAGTTTAAGCGTGGACGTAGCAATCTCAATGATGATCCGCGTGAGGGACGTCCTTTAACAGCGACTACTGAAGATAACATCAGTGCTGTGCGACGCATGATAGAGGAAGATAAGAGAATGACCTATCAGCAGATGCGGGCAAGCCTAGGCATTGGTATGAGTCAAGTTCAAAAAATATTACACGAACATTTAGGCGTCAGGAAGCTTTGTGCCAGATGGATTCCCCATACTTTAACCGACGACCAGAAACACATTCGCATGGACTGGTGTCGCCAAATGGTAAATAAGTTCAACGGCGGTGACTCAAATGCTGTATTTGACATCGTCACAGGTGATGAAACCTGGATATATTGCTACGAACCCGAAACCAAAAGACAATCAGCTCAGTGGGTGTTTCCTTTCGAGGATCGGCCAACTAAGGTAAAGAAAGGAAGAAGTCAAGGAAAAAAGATGATTTCCTCATTCTTTGGTCGGAAAGGTCATTTCGCGACAGTTGTGCTAGAAGATGGAAGGACAGTTACTGCAGACTGGTATGTCAATCGCTGTTTGCCTGTTGTCTTGGAAAAAATTCGACAGCAGCGCCCTCGAAGCAGGATCCTCCTTCACCACGACAATGCTTCAGCGCACTCCGCAAAACGGACTGTTGAATATTTGACTATGGCAGGTGTCGAGATAATGAGTCATCCGCCATACAGTCCTGACCTGGCGCCCTGCGACTATTATTTATTCCCAAGAACTAAAGATAAAATTCGAGGTATTCGCTTTACGAGCCCTGAAGATGCGGTGAAAGCGTACGAAAATGCCATAGAAGAGACCCCTAAGGAAGAATGGGCCCACTGCTTTTCTCAGTGGTTCCATCGAATGCGACGATGTGTAGAGAGGAACGGAGATTACTTCGAAAAACAATAAAAGTATTGGCAACTTTCTACATTAAGCCGTTTTTCATTTTCTAAAAATTTTCAGTGTTACCTAGGTACCATTTCATTTTTTTTCTAATTCCAACTTACTTAATTGTCTTTCTATTATAATAACTAACCGATTTTTTTTTTGAAAAAATATAATACCATGATACAAAATCTCAACGGCATAAGATCAGGTAATTACTTTTCAAGTCCTTATATTAATATTAATATAGTACTTTTTCACTTAGTAGACTTCTCCGAATAAATACCTTTTTTTTAGCCTAACAAATTTAAATACTAAATAATACACTACAACCCCCAGTTTGTACAGATTTAAAACCAAACACTTAACCTATACCTGCATTTTACTACCGCCATATTATTAATTCCGAATATTTTCTAATTTACAATATAAATTTTCCTCCAATGTTTTTGCTCTCGGACGCCATAAAATTCTAAATGTAAATGCCTTTTATAAACACTTTATTTATTTATTTTTCGCTCAATGTAATACGGTTTTAAATTCAATACGAATTAAATTCAATACGGTTTTGTAGCCTATGTGTTATTCTACGGCATCGTCTATATTATATACGTAAAATAATAACTAATTGTTAATTCATGTGTTTATTTATAAAGCTCAAAAGTCAAGTCGTTGACACATGTTAAAGCTGTCGGACATAAGGTGGCCAGTATACATCAGTCCTCCGCCGCTATTCCTGGCTGTGCACTCCTGTAGCTGGGAGGAGCTGGTCCACATGTCTGCGCCATGTAGCGCCTGCATCCGTCTGTACCTCGTAGTGCAAACGCCCTAGCCGCCGTAACACGGTCCCAAACTCCCACCTCTGTCTCGGGTCTGCATATGCTCTGGCCTGGACTCGGTTGCCTGGAGCGAACGAGCGGATGGCTGACAACGTCGTGTCTTCAGGACGAGAAGCGGAAGCCGTCGGTTTGCGGAACATTACGTGCAGTCCCGTCCTGACTTCTCGACCGAACATGCGTTCGAAGGGTGACAGTCCGTCCGATCCTGGGGTACGTCTTAGTCGAGACTTAAGGACTAGAAGTTTGTCTGTAAGGTTACCGTTACCCCTCTCCCCCTCCATTGCGCGTAAAGATCTTTTAATTGTTTGCACGAAACGTTCAGCTTGCCCGTTGGTGGCTGGATGGTATGGGGCGGATGTTTTATGGGTTATTCCAGAATGAGACAGGTAATTTTGAAACTCTTGTGAAACAAATTGACGTCCATTGTCTGATACTAGTATGTAAGGTGTGCCAAATGTTACAAATAGTTCTTTCAGTGTTTTGATGCACCACGAACTGGTCGTGGTTTTTGTGGGGTAAACTTCGACCCACTTAGTGAAAGCATCTACTACTATAAAGAGTTGATGTCCTTGAATAGGCCCCGCAAAATCAACATGTAGTCTTTGCCAAGGTTCACTTGGTTTCTCCCAATGATGGGGCGGTGCTTTCGGTGCCTCATTTTGTTGCAGTCGACAAGCTCTGCAGGATTGTACAACGTTCTTAATATCGTTATCTATATTTTTCCAATAAATATAACTGCGAGCGAGTGCTTTCATCTTAACAATACCGATGTGGCCGGAATGTAGTTCTTCGAGCACTGGTTTGCGCAGACTCTGGGGTACAACTACTCTGGTTCCTTTAAGTAAGCAATCATCTTGAAGAGTGTATTCATTATCATTGTAACCATACTGTCGTAATGAGTTTCCAGATTTTAAGGCTTCTATTAGTATATTTAACTCTTGATCTTTCTTTGTTTCTCTGGCAATAATATTAGGTCGGATATCTAATATGTTTATTTGTCCACGTCGAAACGCGTAGTGTTGGTCTTTCGAAGTTTCTGCTGTTTTGTCTACTGGGAATCTGGATAAGTAATCTGCATTTGAATGTTTCGATGCTGCTCTGTATTCAACGTTGTAATCAAAACCAGATAGAAAATGTGCGTAATGGAATAAACGCATCGTGCTAAGTGCTGGAAGTGTTCGATGTGGGTGAAAAATCGATGTAAGGGGCTTATGGTCCGTAATCAGTGTGAAATTTCGTCCATAGCAATACTGAAAGAATTTTTTAATGCCCCAGTAGATGGCGGTAGCTTCTTTATCTATTTGACTGTATTTTCTTTCACTTGCGGATAACGTTCTTGAAGCGAAGGCAATTGGTCTTTCTGAGCCATCCGGTAGTTTATGTGATAGAACAGCTCCTAGACCCGTCGGTGACGCATCAGTTGCGATTATCAGTGGTTTGTTCGGATCAAAGTGAATAAGAACTCTATCGCTAGAAATTTCTTTTTTTATTCTGTTAAAGCTATCTTCACAGTTGGAAGTCCAAGAAAATTTATTCTCCTTTTTTAATAATTCGTTTAAAGGATTTGTCAAGGACGCGAGATTCGGTATGAATTTGTTGTAATAGTTTGCCATTCCAAGAAAGGTCCGTAGTTCATTTGTGTTGGTAGGTCTTTCTGCGTTAATTATAGCTTTTACTTTATCTTTGTTTTTATGTAAACCGTTTTCATCGATTGTATGCCCAAGATAGTTAATACTACGTTTAAAAAAATGACATTTTTCTTTGTTGACACGAAGGTTGCTTTCTTGCAGTTTTTGTAGTACTTGTTGAAGTCGAGATAAGAGTTGATTTTCCGTTGATCCCTGGATGATAATATCATCGAAAAAACATTTAACTCCATCTACTCCAAGAAGAAGTTGATCCATGAACTTCTGCCATAGACTTGGTGCCACCTTGACACCAAACATCAAGCGATTAACTTTATATGTGCCTTGGCCACCTTATGTCCGACAGCTTTAACATGTGTTTATTTATAAAGCTCAAAAGTCAAGTCGTTGACACATGTTAAAGCTGTCGGACATAAGGTGGCCAGTATACATCAGTCTATCTACCTATCAAATGTCATCCAAAACTACCAAACAAAGCACGAGATTGGATTTGCATTTGATCATTTTGAGACCTATGTTAATACAGTGCTTCGTTTTTCTATCTACCTATTAAACTTTCATTTTTTTTAAACGATGAGTTAAGAGTAACTTATAAAATAATTTGCATTGTCCGACTCACACTTGACTGTTTTTTATATGTTATCTTATTACTGTGCTTCATCTATATACTAATGATGAAAGAAAACTCTCAATCGATTCAGCAGCTCCGGTGCACATTCAATGCAAACAAACATACAAATAATTCAAATATTTTCTATAACTTTAGTTCCGACATAAGACTACTACTTATTTCCCGTTTGGATAAGTTTCAAAACCTAAAATTTCCCATAATCGGTTCAGCGTTTTTTTTTAATAACCGTCAATCATTAATTCAACGTAACTCGAACAATCAGTTTTAATTTTGCACGGGTAATCACTATAATGTTTTTAAAGTTTTTACATACATACATACACACACACACACACAATACATACGCTCACGCCTGTAATCCCTAAAGTTTTTAACAATATAAGTTATATTTTTTTCAAATCAGTTTTCCCCAATAAAGGCCCTGTGTCACGAGTCCCTCGGACGGAAAACACACAAAGACAGACACAAACACCAATGACCCGAGCACAAACACATACTTACATACATAAGCTCACGCCTTTGTCCCATTTTAATAGGCGAGACTACAATTTGCCACTAACACGCGTTTTTATTTTTGTTTACACAAATATTTGCCCCATCCGGGATCGAACCCAGAACTTGCCACACAAGAGGCAGCGTCACTACCACGCGACCAATCCGTCCGCCGTCCGTCTAAAATTGTTTAAGAGTTTTGAATAAGTGTTACTACAATACATTTACCTACCTACCTTGATTAATCTATTTAGGCAGAAATTTTCAACTCTCAATTTTTTTATTTATTTAATAGGTACCTATCACTATGTCTTCCCACATCGTAGTTCTCCAGAAAACAAACTCAGACAAAACAAATATTCAGACCCTAGAACAATTATCTGCCGCAACAAAACCCCACGCTAAGAACTGAACCTAAGACAACTGCTCTTTAAACCACTAAAACAACTCCTCCGCAATACTATAAAAATTGATTTTAACAGGAAGAATTTCGAACTCGAAAGTTGGGACTTGGAAAAATTCTGAGAAGTATTAACGAATTTTACTAGTGTATCAATTGCTAATTAAGGATTTATTTTGAAAGATCTATGCATTACTTAATATCAATTGCTTAAGCTTTTTAAATACTGAATTAAAATACTGAACAAAGAAGAGTTAGTAAGTCTCTAGGTACATTTCTTCTTTGTTTTATACAAACTATTGGTTTTATTAACATTGTAGTCCATTATGAGCTTTATTCAGCTCATAATGGATTTGAATAAATTACAGTGGTAATTATGTGATAAGAGTTTTAATATTAATTAGTTATCATTCTATTAACAAAAGCAGGAAAAATAATGGATTGATATCGCTTCAACAAAACCGCAATGTTCATTTTTATAACCTTAATACAAGAACAATAGAGAAGTAATATTATTTAAAACCACATACAGCCGATTATTATTGAATACACTGTTTTTCCTTATCAACAATTATCCTGGTTAGTAACATTTTAAATGGATTAGTTTTAAATAAATCGTCATGCAGGACGCGAGTGTTTCTTTGTTCACTACTTCGAAGACTATGCGCAGTAGATTATATGCTTTTTGCGCCCGTTGCAGTCGAGGGATGTAAGTATGAATTTTCCATATTTCAAACCTTAAGCTTTTCTGTTAGATTCTAAAACTGGTCTTTGTTCTAGAGTCCCACCTCGACCAGAAAAATACAAAGTAAAGTCGCTTCCAGATTTAAGTAGAAACCCAGGGAAGGAACAAGAAGTTCTTATGAGGCGTGATAGCATTTAAAGTCAGTGTTTACTTTTGTAAGATTTAATATTGTAAAGAGTTATTAAAACTATGTTTTTCTAAAAATAGTTTCAATTATAGGTCTAATAACAATTAAATACTAGCTACTAAAGTACAAACTTAAAATTACAGATACAGAGACACGGTAGTGCCTCGCGTAAAGTAGACGTCTAACATATGTTATAAATTTCAGTCTAAGTCAAAGTTTATCATTTTACTGCGATAACACTTGACAATTTTCACTAGAAATCATAGTTTGGCTCAGTATGACTCACTGTTGTTAACCAAAGCTTCATGTACTGTCATCAGAAGATCTATCAGCTATAAAATTGACATACGCTGCGTCATTGATCCTCAAAAGCTGCATCATCCTGCAATCCCGCGCCTTGAAGGCTATTCTATAAGCAGTTTCGTAATTAAAGTTGACTGCTCCTTTTTGGACACTAGGCTGCTTGCAAAGCCACTCAGCAAGTTGGTAATTTTTAGTTTTTACCGCGATATGCAGTAAAGTATTTCCTGTTCTAAGCTCTCTGGTGTTCAAATCTTCGCAATTTTCCACGAGGGTTTCTATTTTCTTTACAGCATTCTCCTGGTCTTGAATAGCGACAATATGAATATATTTTCTTCCGAAATGATCATAAGTATCTTTGATGCTAGCCCGTACGTTACCTTCCATTGCAACGTAAATTGTTACTGACTTGAAAAGCCCGATCCTGAAATAGAATAAGACTAAACTACGCCATATGTAACAGCTGTGCCAAATCATGATGCGCGCGCATGAACATGTTTGATAATATATAAAATACAATGTAGGCATTTTTAGGCCTACTACATGATACTGAGGTCCAGTGTCAAGCTTAATGGATGTTGTTACTAGGTCCGGGATCAAAAGACCTGATTATATCAACAATAACAACGATAATATTATTCGAAACATTTCCGAGCACATGTTCGATAAAACTTGGCACACTTTTTCTAGCTTACCACATGTTTACTATTCATTCAAGCCCTTTACTATGCCAAGGTCACTACGCGTGACATAACACACGTTGTGTAACAGGCTAATGACTTCGAAACTGTTTATCACTTTTCACTATTTAGTTGGTAAAGATAACTGCGAAAAAAAGTGCGTAACTGATCTATCTCAACGAGCAATGAACCAACGACCTACAGTTGTTTGTCCAAGGCGTTTGACGTCAATGTGATCGATAAGGAGCCACGTGCGTATGCAGGTGAATACACTGGAGTTCTTGGATGGTCACTGAAGGTTAGTGAAGACTATAAACTATCGATTTTATTGATGTGTTCTGGATTTGGGCCAAAAATGATATATCTGTAACATATTAAATTTTACAGTGGATTTATATTTTGTGTCACACCTTAGTTTTCAGTAGACCATAAAAATCTAACTATTGTATTCGTCCTTATGACACAACTTTTTAAGAATTCGTTACATCTGTTACATACAAAATATATATGCGGTCGTTTTGGCAATTTGTTTTTTTTGATACTTAAGGATGTTGAATAGCCTTCTTTATTTCGTATACTTCCAGAAAAAAACTTATCTTATCTACTCCCTGATGGTCGCTTTTGTGACCTAACAACCGAACTGTGATAAGTGTATTGTTTAATCAAGACTCCCTATAAAATTGCTACAGACTTGCGGAGCCGTATCATAAGACATATTCTTCTGGACACTGGCAGTCGTTCTTTAATTTTTGAGAATGCCTATAGTGTAAGTTTAATTATTTAAAAACTAATCAGTGGGTTAGGTATCAGAAAGTAAACTCCAGGTGTTGTTACAGAATGGAGGTAGAACCAGAACAGCGGAAGAAAACTGGACTCTTCTGTTCAAGAGCGGAGTGTCCTACGGCTGGTTTTCCTTTGTTTGTTATCACGTTTATGTTTTTTTTTATAATAGGCTGTGGTTACATTAGTTTTTACATCGCGCAGTATTTTGTGTCATGTATCCAAAGTGTTGTTGTCATACCAGTTAATTTCGTAAAAGATTACTTGTAAGTATTAAAATTGTAAGCATTTCCAAATATTGTTTTCTTCTTTCCATTAATAGAAACGTAAACACCGCGTGGGTTTTCGTTTGCAAACAATTTCGGCAAGCTTATTACAAAAGTCAACACTTAGACGTGCGTATATACGCCCACGAGGTTATTGAAAGCTCAAAATGTCGCCAGTTTGTCTGTAACAGTCGTCTCACCTGTTCGTTTTTCGCGTTGGGCTTGAAATGGAGTCACATTATGCTGAAATTATTTACGTGGAATTGAAGCGTAATATCCATATTCCTATCGACTGGTCAATTCAAGGAATAAAAGAACTTGTGCTCCGTTTAGCAGAGAAGATTATCAGTAATCCTGGAGCCTCGTACATTTTGCAGGTTAACAACATACCTGCTAAGCTAATACGACGTCAAACGGAAAGTGGCTATGTTAATGTATTCCAAAAAATACCTCACAAGTAAGTGTCTCTATAATTTTATTTTGCTAAAGAAGAAATAGATATTTAATATAGGATTTCATTTCAGAAAAATGGAAAATTCTCACCTGTTTGACGTCGTATTTTCTATAGACGACCATGAAATCAAGGTGGAAATTTTCAGCGAAGAATATCAAAAATCCTGGCCAAATTATTGTACAATCGCTTCGTTGAAAGAAAAGGAAATGTCTCATCACACAATATCACCGTGTTTTAAGTAAGTTTTTGTTTGATCTGACGTCACATATTACTGATAGTTTTTCCAGGTGTTACAGATAGTAAATATTTTGATTTCAGAGAAAAGCTTCGTTATACTGTCAGTGACCCTGTTCCACGTCACATGTTACGGAGAATTAAACGGTCAGTAGCCTTATTGCAAAATATTTACATACTTAAATGCATCACTTATGCGTATATTTTTTTTCAGGATATTCAAATAGCCATCACGCAGCCTGTACCTATTTTGATCTCTTTGTTTACATTACCAACAATTTGAACAACTAATTAGAGATAAGTAACTAACCTACTTTGCAATATGTAATCGTTAGAGTGTAAGGTCAAGAATTAAAACATATCACATTGTTTACTTTTTATCGTCAACATAACAGATGATTAATACGTCATTCAACGATTTCTTACTTTTAGACAAGTATTACATCAAACACCTGTAGCTTCAAGGCCAAAGTTCGTTGATCGATAGCGGAACCAGTTGTATAACCTCTAAACAAGATTTGTTTGCATAAAGCTATCACAGAATTAAACGCTATGGTTTTTAGAGATTTTTTAAAAGATGACATACTTCTAACAATATATTACTATTACAATATTAAAGCTGTTCTAAACAAAGTTTTAAACTTATCTGTTACAAATCTATCCCACAAATAGGACAAGTTTCAATTCCCGAATCCATTTCTTCTTTGTCTTCAACATATCTGCTTAAATTCTTCGACTCATGGAAATCTATTTCAAACACAGAATATTTGAATGGGTTTGGCTCAGTACTGCGATCGTTAATCTTCTTGAACCACGTGCGATAGTTTGCCATCACAAATTCTGCTGTAACACCGTTCAGAGACCCTTTAAGGCCTTGCATTGATCTGTGAGTAGTCTGCCACATTGTTATCATTTCGGTCAATTCCTTCTGCAGGGTCATCGGTGATATTGTTTTCCACTCATTTGGTATTATTAACTTTAAAGACATGGTGAAAAGTAAGGCACTGGGTCACACATTGACACTTTACTTAAGAAAGACAAGTCTTACAGAAAAATTTATAATTTATATTTATAAAATACGTCCGTAGAGGACAGCTACGCGATTTATTGTGAATACTTTAGTCAAAACAACGTAATATGATAACTTGAAAAACAGACTAGGTGTAGTCTTTGTTTATGCAAGTTGTAAATATTTTTTAATTACTATGTGATACTTTTACATATGACGGAGTTGACTAGTAAGTAAAGAGATTAAGGTTAACAAGAAAATACTTTTAATTAAAACCACTTGTAATTGGTACAGTTTACTAACAATTAAATGTTTGTGTAATTATCATAGTAGGAGCCAATCCAATAAAACAATTTGTACATTGAAACTCCGCCCAAAGGTTAAAGGTTGATACACACCAAACTAGTTGATTAGAAAAAATATTTATATTTATTTTTTCTATTATTAGTAATATAAGAGAGGGATATATTTATTAATATATATAAATATATATATCCCCTCAATGATATCTAATAAAATAATAAAATATTTATAAAAAAAAGTATCATTTTGCAGAAGAGACAGAAACTTCCGTGAGGTTACAAGAATTTGACGTCAATTGTTGGCTTGTTTCAGTGCTGCCATCTCTGTGTGTAAAAAGCAGTTGTATCGACTGGTCGGTAAGGGTATGACTTTGAGGTTATATCAGTGTGAAAACAAACTTGAAACTCATCAGAAATGTAATAGTTATTATAAAAAATTGGCTAAAGTCATTAATATTTGATATTAAGACATTTTTTTTTAATTATTCTTTTATTAGATATGATTAAGGGGATATATATAATAATATATAATAATGTATATATCTCCTATGTCATTACTAATAATAGATAATACTTTTATAAACAATTATTTAAATGACATTATTTATTTAACTACCTACAAATTAGCAATCGTGAAATGATAACTGAGCCGGAGACAAAGATAAGATTGTTCTAAAAATATTCACCAGACACTCGTATTTTTATTTCCACGTGGTAGAGCTATAACCAATAGCATGTCTTTATGTTTAAACCATACAGAGTACAAACTTTAATTAATTTTATTGTAGAACTGAATGTAATGTATTGAGGGCGCCACAGCTTATGTGAAGTATTAGTGAGCTTTTTACTAATTTATGTAATATCTACTGCGCATAAAAACCACATGTCGTGCACGTGGAACCGATTCCGCGCAGACGGTGTTAAAATATGAAAAAAATTGTCATTTACTTAACTATTATTGAGTTTTAAAATAAAGCAACATATAAAAAACAGTAAATTTATTTAAAAATAGTCAAAAATGAGTATCCAAGAAATTTATAATTAATTTAGATCACATGTCCTCACAGCACATTGTTTAAGTCCGAAACTAATGGAATTCTTTGGAATACTTAATTCAAATACTACTAAAATCTAAACTTAAACATGTGACTTTGATCCTTAAAAAAAATAACAGTATCAATACCTTTTCTCGAGATCGAAGACTAATTTTAAAAAAATGGGTCTTGTGAACTCTCGGTCATGGGTTCATGAACTTCCGGTGAAGCACTTTTACCGTTCGGAGACACGATTTTTTTGAGAAGGGCGCTACCGTCGCTTGTCTTTATCCAAAGCGCTTCATAACTTTCCTGAAAATAAATATTTTTGTTAGATTTTATCCTAGTACCATTCCGAGTCAAAATTTTAAGCTTTTAAACTTTTGCGGATTTAACAAGTAGTTAGATACGGAAAAGTTTATGTAAGCTTAAAATTTGACTCGGGATGGTTTTGGTATAACTAAGTTTACCTCAAGGTTATGAAATCCAGATTGTAACTCATGCAACTCAAATCCTGTGATAATATTTGCTTAGATCCTTATTTTAACGTACCCCAGATGGTCTTCCTTGGACTATCATCAAAATTACCGCACAGACCAAAAAGTAAAGTACTAGTTTCACGTAGCCCATTTTTGAGTTGATATCTGCAAGTTAAAAATCATCCTTGTAATATCTCGAATGAGAAAAATTGAAATAAGCTTGGCTAAATCAAAATTGCACAACTCATAATGCTCATTCGGTATATAAATTTTTGATAAATCCAATCCTTCAAAAGTTATTCGAGGTCAAAGTAATAGTGACAAAATCAATCTCTGTTAAATTATCTATCACATGGAGCCTAGATTTATGACATTACATAGATTACCAATTTTTTGATAATAGCTCACTCTCTAATGTTTCGCAGTATGAGTCGTGCAATTTCAAAATCATGAAATAATGATTTAAAATAAAAACTTACGTGAATATGAGATCCAACTGAGCACTATCACATGAGATAAAAAACTGGAAGTCTAGATCAAATAAACGAGCTTTATATACCCAGCGGAGCGCCAGAATTTTTTCCGGAGCACAAAAAATGACTGGGGTGACATTGTAATATTTTTTTTGGAATATTTTACTACCTAACTATTTTTCAAATTCTATCCTTGCTTAATATTTTAATCAACTTATTAATTTCTTCGTTAATTCAATTTCCAAGACTCGTGATTTCATGACTGCTATACACTCTTAAGAACACGTCACTGAGTACTAGAGTGCATCTAAAAATCGAAATTTTTTGGACATTGTCATAAAAAAATTTGTGTTCAAAATTTAAATACAAAATCGCAGCATCTTTTACACTTTAAATCATTTGATTTTGGATATATCTGAAATCTATGATAGTTTTAATGTACAAGAAAATGATAAATTTCAATAAATTGATCAAACTATTTTTAAATACTACATAAACTTTAACAAACGTCTCAGTAATATTTTGGTCAAAGCTTCTTAAACGTTTATATTCTATCCCGAAAAAATGCACTACAATATTTGGCCACCTTAACGCTACAGTAGACGGTAATAATTTATGGAGCTCGGTGCTCTGTACAACTATTAATAAAAAACCGTCTGTGTGAACCATTAAACGTTGCTATGTGCCAATAAAATAAATTTGGCTTGATGTTACCATGCGATTTTATAGACGCCCAAATTAGTTTGGCCTATATTTAATGTAATAAATGTCTTGTTAAAGCTCAAATTTTACTTCCGACTATTTAAGACAATTATTATACATGATACTTATGAATAACATTCAAAATTACTAAGGAACTGTAAAAAAATTGATTTTTGAGGTTAAGTATATCCCACGTGTTCGAGCGTGGCATTTTACAGCGGATTCCTAATGGACAGTATCAAGTGCCAATTAATTTCTTTTAGACGTCTTGGCAGTATTAGAACGGGCAGATAGCCAGAGAAAATTATTGTTGTATTCTTGCTTTTACAGTTAACAATTTTTACAATGTAAGAACACGTTTTTTGGAATTTACTTTACTTTAACTGGGAAATAATTTGATGCGCATAGACGAAAACTGAAACAATTTTTTATTAAACTATTGTTTTCATTAGAAAATTTTGAATGCGAATCATGGAAGCAATAAATAAATTAGTAGTTACTTAAATATTACGTTTTACATATGTCAAAGTTAAATTAAAAAGTACATAGTTATATATCACGTTTCATAATTATTACAATTACAATTGTTTGAATAAATTAAATATAACATTAAATTTACTTGTTTCCCAACGTGTCAGTCTAACCTTAAAATTACAAACAAAACAACTGATGTTACAATAAATTAGCAACATAAGGTAAAGTAGGTTTCGTAATGTTTTACAATTTTTGATCTGAACAAGTTGCGCCCAAAAACTTCACTCAGTTTAACAAGTAAAAAAAATTTTATTACGTTACGTAGTATCAGATAAGCTGAAATTTTTGAGTTCAATAACTGTTACCTACGTAAAACTTCTGTAACTATCATCATTTACAATTTACTAACCTCAAAATTAATCAAAGCGCACAATTAAGAAATACAGATTATATGTAATGAAATATAAGATCGGGCAACTGGTGACATATATTGTAGATGATTTTTCTTTTTTTGATTTTGAATATAAACGCGAAACAGAAGCCCAGTATATTTTCTTCCGTTCTTCAAAATTAGTGCTGTTCAAATTGTCAGTTAGGATTATGTATTCCTCAAAGTTTTCGATGCTTTCATTGATCTGACACCTCCCATTTCCAAATTTAAAGCATGTCACTGGTTTTGTGAAGTATCCACTACAACGAGCTGGACAGCAAGGAAGTTTTGAATTTAAACACTGAAAAATAACGATATTCATTACTTAAATTGGCTAAAGGCAAATTGCACGCCTCAAAAGATTAAATTTAATTTACTTACGTGTTCTCCCAATGGTAGGCAGGTTTTTTGAATTATCGGGGGCTTGATGAGGTATCGTGTCGCCGCAGACTCAAAAATTATTGTCACAATTATAAAACTAATTAACATCTTGATTTACAAGAGTTGATCTATAACCAATGAAAGACGTCCTACGGCTAGAGGGCTCGGAGGGTTATTATTTCTGATCATGACCTATTATAGATTTTCAGGTAGGCTGCTGAATACATTAACTTTCATTCATCTCAATGCACTGAATGTGGGCGGATTCTCAGTAATGGGTCTAAATTACGAGGAAAGTCGTATGTAGTCACTACACGCAATCCCTGTTCAAACGAATTGATATTCTTGGAGGAAATATACCTGTTTCATAACATGAAGAATACGTATACTGCCTACAAAGAAACTTTGATTAATAATATTTGGTATTCCAAGTAGAAGACTTTTTTTATCATGGGATATATAAACTAAACCCAATAACATTTAAAATAATTCATCCGTACATAAATCTATTAATTTTAATCATTTATAAAATAATCATAATATTATTGTAGTGTATTTAAATGCTTTAAATACTCAACAATCGCTACCTCTCTTAAATTAAGCTAAGCTTAAGTATATTCCACCAGACGTCATTCTATCTAAATTTAGGTAAATTACGCCTACTCTAATTTGAAAAATTCATACCAAATTATTTCCACGTAAAACTATCTCTCAATAGATATTAGAAGTTATTTATAAGATTGTATAGTGTACAAAATTATTAATAATCAAACCATTTTGATCATTTTGATTAATTAGGGTATCACTAAACTTTTTCCAAACTCTCTGATGAAAAAAGATGGCTTCAATGACTTTCGATCCGACAAAGCTTAAATATTGTTTCCTAAGTCATACTTTAACTTTCAAAGTCATTTTGTTTTGATTATAAAAAGCTTAAGTTAACTTTCTAACAAGAACCAAACAAAACTGGACACCATCTAGCGGTGTTTGATTGTACCATGGAAGCTTGGAACACTTGACGTGATTCCAATACTTGAAAGTACGGAAAAAATACGGCAGATGGCGTGATTTTGACAATTAGAGTCCTCAGTTTCTGTTATCACGATATTTGTATAAATATTATAATTATAATTTGAAATCTAATAAGTTCCGCTCAAAGAACTAGGACGTAGTTAAGGAATTAATTTAATGACATGCTTACATATTTTTCTACATGATTAAACGTTATGAGTTAGTGTTCGGTAAACTGACACTAAAAAAATGTCTACTTCTAATGAAGAAACTGATATATTTGTAGTAATCATACTAGTTTAATTGTGACGAAATAGTGTATAAAAATTTGGTATACTTAAGAACAATTTTGCACCTATTGTCAAAAGTCTTCCAGCTGGATTGCATCATGCGTCTTGCCCCACCGCGCATGCGACGTCGCCCGCTCAGTACGTCCCAAGATTCCAGCGCGAGCGCTTGTCCATTTTTTCGTCATTTTTTTGTTCAAGTTTTCCTGTTTTAACGATGAAAATGAAGCTCAAAGATTTCCTTTCAGTGTGTTTAGTCCTTGCATTGACGTTATCGATTGCTGGAGCCGAAAATCGGAAGAGAACAAGGCATTACTTGCACAGGTGAGGTCATTGGCCTAATTTATCACATTGTGGCGGGAGAATCGAATAGTTCCTTGAATTTTTCTGTAAAACAATCGTAGAACTATTACATTATGTTAATAGTAGAACTATCAGATATTAAAATAGATTTTTTACCATTTTGAATCGTTGTTAGATGGAATTTGACCTTGATCGTTTGCGCTATCTGACCAAAAAGACAGCCACGCCTTTCTTCAAAATTTATTTGCGATCTTATTGATACCGAAATTGTGTAATCTAGTACTTACATTTATCTTATCGATCTGAATGAATCTAAAAATAGACCAGTGGGGTGTTTTTATAAAAATAGATCATTACATCACGCTATCAACTTCAATTGATATGCATCGTTCTATGTCCAAAGGTTGACAAATTATCTAATGATTATTACTTCGCTGAGAGTGTAATTAATTGTCGGCAAGCAGTAATCTGAAGCGTTAATGGTGTCAGACCCATTTATAAGGACAATTTATTGGAACGGCCTTGAACGATAACCTTAATGTCGCATCCAGACAGCTCGGATCCGTTGACGCAATATTTTATAACTCCAGAGTAACGCATGAACGTTCTTTTTAATAGGCTTTGGAATGCATCAGAAACTTGCGTCTTAGTCTTCTAATTGTGTAGTAAACGAGCTTGATTGATTTAGACTTGAATACTTTCAATAAACTAGGTCTGGAATGTTTGGTTAATAATGACTACTTATCTTGTAATTTGTAGCTCAAGAAGTAACGCTCCTGATTTCTTTGTTCACCAAGTTCCGGCTATGCGAGGATCTCATAGAACTCCGTTTAGACCTACCAGGATACCCATGGCCGAAATCGGGTTCAAAACGGCTCATTCTAAACAACAATTTTCATTGGACGCGTCACCTGATGTGAGGTATGTATGAATAAAATAAATTGTATGGTTTTATGCACTAGGTTCTGATAGTTCTAATCGTAATTTTGCAACTTTTCAGACCATATCCGGGTACTGAAGATTATACTTCAGACAATGAAGTTAATTGGGAAAGAAACCAAGATTACGATGAAGAAAAGCCTGTAATTGAGTCTAGACCTTCAGCGTCATTCAGACCTTATATTCCAGATAATTCGATTCGCAGTTATCTTCCATTTGAACAATATCAGCAAGAGAAGAATTTCATTCCGCAACAAGATTCAAGGTATTGTCTTAGGTCTAACTTATGATTGTTGTAAATAACAAGCTATTTTTTGTAATAAACATCAACATTTTTACTATTTCCAGAATGTGGCCGACACACGTAGTATGTAATTGTGAAACAAACCTAGGAGGTGTCTATGGACTATCAAATGAAATTCCAACTGGGTCATTTTCTCCATACCCAAGACCTTATGCTCAAGAAGACTCAGCCTATGGCCAACCTCAAATTCATCATGGATCAGGATTCCGTCCGCACTATTCCTTAAGGTACAAAAGTCTTAACCCTGTTTTAATCCTACCAATCATTCGATTTTAATCAAATGTTATTTAGTTTTAGAATGAAATTAATGGACTAACTCTACTAATTACAGAACCAAGCCGGCAGGATGGAATTCAGGGGAAAATGGCTACAATCATATAAACTTCCGTGGTTCTACTTTTGAAGATACCCAAGCTTCGAAGCTTCAGCCTATGATCCGTCCAAAATTTAAAACTGCTAATCCGATCTCAGTTAGTTCTACAACCCCAACCAAAGACGAATCTCCTGATGCTTTAATACGAATCATCGCCTAATGAATCTCAACAAGAGACTGATTTTTATAGGAATGTTACTTTTTTAAAGTATTCGCTCAAAATACATTCCAACGTTCCTGATCTATGTTCCATTTATATGAGCCATTTTTTTAATAGTCAATATTACACTCAATTTCTTATGCACTATTAACTAACATTGTGATATCGATATTATTTTTACTAATCCATTAGTTATAAGAGCACTTAGAAGCTAAGTTGACTGATGTGACCGTTCTTAGAAAGAACGTTACGTTGTGAAAGTATTTGAAAATTAAGAATTTTATATTATACCAAAAGTACTCCTTACATGACAAGTCATTGTTATATTAGTTTTTAAGAATAATACTTAAGTATCTTTAGAATTTCACTTAGTGAATTCCGGATGTGCCGATCCACTAGTTATAAGTTCTGTTGAAGCTTAATTTATTGCAATCTAACCCTAGCTTAGTATTTATCTTATCAATATACTGCGTTTCTTACTCTTGTAAATATTGTTTTATTTTTCAAGGTCTATTTTGTAATATATTCAACACAATACGATCACTTCTTGTCATAACTAAATCTTGATAGTGAGTCATTGTCGCGATTAGCGATGGGATGAAGCGGGCGGGCTCAGTGACGTCACATATGGGTCTCTCTCAAAAAAGTGGCACCGTAACCTGCCGTACAGTTTTTGATTAGAAAAGTATGAATTTTTGAGTCTTTTAAACTAAATGTTTTATTAAAATGTTGTACCGAGTCTTATTACATAGAGGCCAGCTATTTTAATGGCAATAAAATTAATATTTCTTGAGCAGTAAAAGTTTGTAACACCAGTTTCCCATCAACCTGCCGTGTCCTGACGCGACTTACATCGTTTTAAAATCAATTTGACTGAATTAATAAAGTGATTTCTTTTGTTCTGTCCACTTTAATTGAAAGATAGTGAACTAAACATTGTTGTTTTGTAAATCATTGCTCATATTTATAAGTAAGTACTAAATTAACTTAAGTTAAACTTTGTCCGGCGTTATTTTGTCATCAACCTGTCGCCGTGAACACACACGCGTACCGCTCACATTATTGCAATTTGAACCACTTTCCTCCCATGTAACAACGCACTAAGTCACTGGCTACACATCAAAGGTGAAACACGTGTCCATTGTTGCCAAATTTTCAAGCTATCAGAAACGATCTGTCTGGATCTGGGTTTTGTAACAGGTATGTTATATTTATCCTGTGCACGATATTTTTTCAAATTGAGTCGTTTATTTAATGTGAGTAAGTTGTATTCCTTCTTCAATTAGCCTATTTTCAGATAACGGTTTCTCCAGCTCAGTACAACAAAGCGTTTAGTAATAAGAATTATTTTTCGGCTGATTCTCATTACTCTGTACCTATTTAACCTGCCTTGTTATGACAGGTGAAAGAGAAACTAGACAGGTGAATGAGAAACTAGTCAGATTACTATGAAAGTTGTTGATATTCTTTGTTATTTAGTACGTTCGAGTATGTTAACCAAATACCTAAACTTTTTGATTAAATCTAAAAGCTTTTTTAATCAGTATAAAAACGTTCTTCCTTAAAATAATAGTTTATTTCATTTTGTATATTAAGGAGACTGGGCGGGTGCGTCTCCTGTATTGTAAAGGTTGTGCTATATGTCATTCTAAAGGCCATACCAATAGCTTCATTTCATAATGTAACACCAACAACCAGACTCGTGCAGGGAAGTAACTATAAACCATTTTATCGTAACTGACCGCATTTTGATCCATTGCCAGTGGCGTGTAAGGTTGTAATATATTTCCTTTTGGAAGGTCATAACAATGACTTTATTTTATTAAATGACACTTAAGACGAGTATCGTACAGGGAATGAAGTATGAATCATTTTAACACTTTAAACTTTCGCGATCTGAACACATAATTCAATTATAAACCAAGTCAGAATTCGCGTGTGACCCGGTTTATAACTGAATTATGAATCATTTTACCGTAAACTGACTTTTAAACCGATATCAGTCAGTGGTGTATAAAGTAGTGACATGTCATTTTAAAGGTTATAATAGGCATAAATTAATTTATGTCACCTACAAGCTCATAACTATAATGCCATTTTGATATATGACAGTAACAATGAAACTCGTGCAGGGAATGAACTATGAACTTTTTATCGTATACTGACCGGATTTAGATTCTATTATTTTGATCCGTTGCCAGTGTTGCATAAGGGTGTGACATACGAGTAGGTATCATACCTATAGTTTTATTTTATGGTTTGAAACCATCAATCAGACTCGTGCAGGGAATTAACTATGAACCATTATATCGTAAACTGACTTTTGACCCGATATCAGTAGTGTATAAGGTCGTGACATATGTCATTTTAAAGGTCATGATAAAAACTTTATTTTATTAAATGACACTAACAAAGAGACTCGTTCAGGGAATGATATATGAATAATTTTATCGTATACTGATTCGATATTCATTCTTATTCTGTATACGACTGTATCCGATTCATAGTTAATTCTTTGCACAAGTTTCGTTCTTGGTATCATAGCATAAAATGAAGCTATTTTTATGACCTTTAAAATGACATATAACCCAACCTTATACACCACTGAAAACCGAACAAAATATATGGAAACTTGTGCAGAAAATGAACTATGAATCGGATTCAGTCGTATACAGAATACATTTTTATTATTATTCTTTTATCCGCCAGCAGTGGTTTATAAGATTGTTACGAATTTCATTCTAAACTAACTTCATAAAAATAGCTTTTTTTATTCAATTACACAAACAACGTGACTGGTGAAGGCAATTAACTGAAAAACTATTTATGGGACCTTCAAATGACATATGTCATAACCTTGTACACCACTGGCAACAGATCAAAGTCATCATCATCATCATCATAGCCCTTGAATTGAATATCTTTAACATACTATTTAAACAGTCGATTGAAGACGCTTTTTTTGGTGACTAAAAAGTCCTATGCGGGAACGACAAAGTCTCTCGCAATATGAACAGGGGAAGTCACCGGTTACTGGAATGGCTTGGTTTTGATGCCTTTTGATGCTTTTGTTCCTGAGTATTTGGAACCAAGATTCGTCGTGCAATTTCCGCCCATCCACAACTCTCTCGCGTCATTGATCTCTGCCTGCTGCGAGCTCTTCCCATGTATGGTGTTTTATACCGAAAGCACTCATGTCCCGCTTGACTCAATCTTTAAAGCGCAGCAACGGTCTGCCAACTCCTCTCTTTGCATGCGCGACTTCACGGCGTGGCATACGAGATGGCTCCATCCAGTACTTATGTCCCAGCCAGCGCATGCGTCTCTGCTTAAGTAGTGCCGTGTAGCTAGGCAGCTGTGCAATTTCCAGAACCCTCTCATTCGTAACCTTGTCTTCCCAAGTAATGCCTAGGATTTTACGAAGACAGCGCATATGGAAGCTGTTGAGTCGCCGTTCTTGCCTCGCATAGGTAGTCTATGTCTCAGCTCCATACAAGAGTATACTCAAGATACATGCCTGATACACGATTATCTTGGTTTTAGTTGTGAGATGTTTGTTACACCATACTCTTGTATGGAACTTTCCGAACATAGTTGCTGCTTTGCCGATACGGGTGTCGATCTCTGCGTTGAGCGAGAGATTGCTCACCACCGCAGAACCCAGGTAGCAAAAACTACTTCTAGGCTCCCCTACGAGTCTACGAGTCTGATTGCCGTCCAACGAAATAGTCGGCACTTCTGCACTGCCTTGTACCATAACAACTGTCTTTTTGGCATTTATTTTCATGGAAAACATTTTGAAAGCTTTCCAAAATTTGTCCAATAGTGTCTGAAGCTCGTAGGCTGTGACGGCGACGAAAGTTGCGTCATCGGCAAAGAGAAGACCGTCAATAAATAAGTCCTCGCGATTGCGTTTGGACAGAATTGTACAATTTTCCATCGTTTCTCGTATGCAAATGAATACCCTGTTGATCATCCCCGAAGGCAACTTTTAGAAGCAGCGAGAAAAATATGCTGAACAGGGTGGGAGCTAACACGCAGCCTTGCCGAACACCTCTATGCATTTCGAATGGTTCAGAAGTGTCCCCGTTAAAGACCACAGCTCCTTTGGTGTCCTGGTGGAAGGATTTTATGAAACTAAGGAGTTTTGGTGGGCATCCGATGCAATCAAGTGCCGTGTAGAGTCCTTCTCTGCTGACGGTATCGAAGGCTTTGTTTAATCAAAGAATAAGAATAAATATTGAATTCAGTTCTAAACCGGGTCAGAATTCGCGTATATATTATGTTTATTATGTCGGGATCAAACGTAAAACATAATAAACACGGGAATTCTGACTTGGTTTATAATTGAATTATGTGTTCAAATGACGAAAGTTTAAAGTGTTAAAATGGTTCATACTTCATTCCCTGTACGATACTTGTTTTAAGTGTCATTTAATAAAATAAAGTCATTGTTATGACCTTCCAAAAGGAAATATATTACAACCTTACACGCCACTGGCAATGGATCAAAATAATGGAATCAAAATGCGGTCAGTTACGATAAAATGTTTTATAGTTACTTCCCTGCCCGAGTCTGGTTGTTGGTGTCAAATTATGAAATGAAGCTACTGTTATGCTTTAAAATTACATATAACACAACCTTTACAACACTGGAGACGCACCCGCCCAGTCTCCCTTACATACAAAAAATAAAGATAATAAAATGGTTCCTTTGTTAACAATGCTCTTTATTACATAATACTTGACCTCTATATTATTGTTATACTTATAACCATAAAACATTATAAAACAATTGATGCAAACCCGTAAAATATTTTCAGAAAAAGCTTCCTTATCAAGCTGTTTTAGTATATAAATATCTTATTGCCTATTCTTAGTATATAATCACATTAACCTGTGCCCGTTTCTCAATTAACCTGTACGATACCTCATTCACCTGTCCACCTATTTTTTCTGCGTACTCTCAAAGGCACAATTCTTTAAAAAATCTGTTCCCTCTTAGATATTTATATTAAAGAGGGGGAATACATTTTTTTTCTATAATCAAATACGTTATTCTCATACTTTTTTGAAAATGTGCAAAAAAATTCAGGCCGTGCCACTTTTTTGAGAGAGACTCATATGCTTCCGCATGAAGAAAATTAGGTGTCAGATTATTTGCAAGTTAATTTTTACGTGATAAAAGCACGAGGTGATTTATAAATTTCTACATGAAAACCTTTCCTAGTTAAATAGTAAAATTACCTAACTTGCTCTACACATTCTGACTGCTTGTTAGATCTTTTTTTTTTGTTCACATCTGATAAAAGGTACTACCTATTGTTTATTCTGTGATAAAAGTTGGTATTTTCTTCTTATAAATAAATACATATCTCTTTATCATTTATTTTGGTTCACCGTTTTGCTATTCCAAAAACCCGTATAGTAATTTCTTAAAAGTAAAATAATCCTGCTGAATTTTTATTCTAATATTAAATTAAATTGTAAACTACAAAATTTTACACAGGTGATCGAAAATCCAACCGAAGTAATCTTTCTATTCTCACTCTTGCGCAAACATATGTCACGAATTAAAATTTAATGAATAACTAATTTTTTAAAATTTATAATCATTTTCTTCAGACATGTTATTAATGTAGTATGTTTTTAAACCATGAAACAACAAATCAAACGACGGTCCAAACTTTAAGCTTACTTCTATCTTCCATTGATATGTACCGAACAGAAGAAGAATACTTCAACAAATGAAATAAAATTCATTTACACAAGGACATCAAGCTCCAGTAAGAAAGAGTGGTTGTGAGGCACTCTCAGTCCTAATGAAAATGATCACTCATCTATCTGAACCCAATCACGACCAACGCGTGTTGATGATCAGATTCATTAGTATATCCTTTCTATAACTTGATGACTTTAATAGCGTAAAAGCCTAATATTCCATGAATTTAGCAACAACTTAAATTTTACACCGAGCACAAAAGCTGATTGTCACACGGAGCATGTGGAGCATATTTATCTTTCATTATTAAAACTTCAAAATTACTGACAAAAATTCCCTTACACACTGTGCAATATAAAGCTGAACCAAACAAGTACGGAAAGTACATGTAAAATTTTATTTACCAGCATAATTTTTTTTTTTTAACATTTTTAAGTTTTTCCAGTAATAAATAACTAATTTGATGTAAATTATAAAATTTCGATATTACTTATTTAGTTCTATATCCTAATACTAGACATCTCTAGCTTCTGATACTCAGAAAAAGGTTTAGCTGAAATCCGCTAGATAACCACTATAATGATATTTTGTTTACTTTTGAGACAACTAGCGTCATCTATGCGCGATTTGGTATACTAACTCAGCATAAACCCGTTATTCATAGCTGAGCCCTAATCGATACTTCCGCATTCCATCTTCTGTCATTTGGAAAAGTTTAATCAAAATCCGCTAGATGACATAACCTGTTTTCTGATAAATTATATAATAATCCCAATGTACAGAAATCAACCTCTTTAACATACAATGAACCAAAAAAGATGAATAAATAATATGCCAATAAAACAAAATCTTAACTTTATCGATCTATCTACATTTGCCTAATAGAGATAATCAGCGGTTTACCTACCTACTTGATTATGTGAATATAAACGGAATAAAGGACAAACAAACCTTAGAATTTAATGTAATGCAAGACCTTTTTAACCCCCGACGCAAAAAGAGGGGTGTTATAAGTTTGACCGCTATGTGTGTGTGTGTGTGTGTGTGTGTGTCTGTGTGTCTGTCTGTGGCACCGTAGCTCTCAAACGGGTGAACCGATTTGGATGCGTTTTTTTTTATTTACAAGCAGGTTTTTTGGCGATGGTTCTTAGATACGTTTTATCAAAATCGGTACAGCCGTTTCAAGGTCATCAGCTCTTTTGTTAGCTGCGGTAGGGTTCTTAGACTCTTAATGTGTATTTACTTTACTTTCAAACATACATGTGACCTAAAACTTGAAACACTCATGTATGCTTAATAACTATGCAGGATTATGGAACTCTTGGTCTGATGCTGCAGCCAGGATATCCAGAACACTAGCACACTCTTAAAAAAATAATAGCAGATATGTCGTGTTTGGACTCGTTTTGTTCAGTATTTGATTCTGCATACAATGCAATGGTGGCAACACGGTGAGCTGATGCTGCGGCCAGGATATCCAGAACACTAGCACATCCTTGAAAAAATAATAGCAGATATGTCGTGTTTGGACTCGTTTTGATCAGTATTTGATTCTGCATACAATGCAATGGTGGCAACACGGTGAGCTGATGCTGCGGCCAGGATATCCAGAACACTAGCACATCCTTGAAAAATAATAGCAGATATGTCGTGTTTGGACTCGTTTTGATCAGTATTTGATTCTGCATACAATGCAATGGTGGCAACACGGTGAGCTGATGCTGCGGCCAGGATATCCAGAACACTAGCACATCCTTGAAAAATAATAGCAGATATGTCGTGTTTGGACTCGTTTTGATCAGTATTTGATTCTGCATACAATGCAATGGTGGCAACACGGTGAGCTGATGCTGCGGCCAGGATATCCAGAACACTAGCACATCCTTGAAAAATAATAGCAGATATGTCGTGTTTGGACTCGTTTTGATCAGTATTTGATTCTGCATACAATGCAATGGTGGCAACACCGTGAGCTGATGCTGCGGCCAGGATATCCAGCACACTAGTACACTCTTAATTATTTTGAAAATAAGTTAAAAATTTTGAAATAAAAATTAAATTAAAAATTTAAAACCCCCCCCCCCCGCAAAAAAGTAAAGCGGACATTTAAAAAGTAAAAAATAATACCTTTCTTTGAGCCATCAAATTCATTTCAGAAATACCTATATATATTTTAATTATCGAAATCGATGGATGGCACGATAGGGTTTGCTCATTAAAATGGCGCTATAATGTCGCGTCGGGGTACCGCTTTAGTTAATCCGTGAATAGTCAATCAAATGAAGATTTTTCCCAACAAAATCTTTATTTAAGTAGGTATACCTAAGCCCACCTCATAGTACCAGAAGATTTAAACCTAAGGTCATGGGTTCAAAACCCAATATTCCGTACACTTTTCTTTCCCTAAAAATTCTTTATTAATTTAAATTATAAACTGCAATCGAACCCAAACTGCTTTACTAAACCGTACAACCCCCCGACTAGAAAACTCTAACTCAGGTTCCAAGAATTTTTACTATCACCCATGAATTCACCTATAATTTTAAATTAGAAGTATTCTAATAAATGGACTTACTTAATATCTATTTAACCGCATTATCCTATACAATACAATACAATATTCTTTATGGCACACATAGGATAATACATATTAAATTTATACAGCGAATTTGAAATTATGCATACAAATAGGCGGCCTTAATGCCTAACAGTAATTTCTTCCAGGCAACCTCATGGTATAGGAGTTATATGAATTGAAATGCGGGAAAGTCGCAAATATTATTTAAATTATAATTATAAATGAGTTTACTAAAAATTGATCACAAATAATATTTATATTTGCTTTAAATATAAAAGGTCACACTGAACAACCTACTAACCTCATACTATTATTATCATATACCTAACTACTTAAATTTAATTGCAATATTTTTCAAGAAAAAGGGATAATTCAAATCATGAGAATTAAGTTTAAATGATATCCCACTTTTGTAGTTTTAAAATGAACTATTTTCCCGCCCTCGGCTCCAGCAAAGAATGAATAAAACCCTTTTCACTTATTGTGTACAATTTATCAAGGAACCGACAGTTTTATGATTTATAAATTATTTCTTTTTTTATGTTTACCAAGTAATTATAATAACCAATTTAAACCTCAATATTTATTGAACCTAATGGAAATGTGTTTACAAAAATTAATAGATTTTTGACAGTGACAATTATTTCTTGGCTGTATGGTTGGTTCGCTAAACCTTTGCCTATCTGATGAGTGAATAAATTAAAATTAATATTCCCTACTAGTCCTACCACAGAAAATCTACTTTTTAATTTTATTTTATGTTTTGCCGGTTGGGCATAGAAGTATTTCTTCGGTTGTACTAAACACATACCTAACGGATCGGCGTGTCGGAAAAGAGGCAGCCCACGAGACTTTTTCCACCAGTGCAACTGACTGCAACTTTAGTTTGAAAAAACACTTCATTAGTTAGTCTATTTTACAGCAAACGAAGCCTGCACAGCATGTATTGTACCTACTCATTGTGCCAATGATGTGTCAACCCCGTGTATTCACGAATTACAACAAGATCAGACACAATCACTTGATTCACCAGAAGTATTTACGACCAATAGAACCCCGAAAAGGACCCACTGACCAGCTTATAAAGAAAAACAAATCCTAGAAAATCTATGCAAAGACCGGTCGGCGATTCGGAAAACGGGCATAATAGTCATAGTGAACACCAGTGCGTAGTACAACTTACTCAGTGCAGTAATATTCATATTTAATATAGTGAATCGTCTCAAAATATTTACCTATTTTATTCCCTTCCCTATCCTTAATCTTACAACCTTATAAATTAAATACCATTCTCATAACCCTTCCTTTTTCACGGCAACAAATTGTGGCGTATCGCCACTTTTTAGAAGTCTAGATCAAATGAAACCTACATAACCTATAAAAAACAAACTCACTATACACGGAGAAAAATATCTGGCAGTGTTTACAAGAATAACAATTACAAGAACTTAGACTTTCTTATTGTTAACGACACAGCAAGAATTCTGTGTTCTGTTTACTAAACGTAGCAATGATTATGAAATGAACAGAATTTTCGTTATTCTTACTTGGTTACCTAGTAAAGTGTACTAAATGCAAAGTTGTCGTCAATAGCTATTCTAGTATTTTGTATTGGAAAAACAGGTTTTAATACCTTGCACATAGTACACTTAACTAGAATATTAGGTAGTAGTGACAGCACGAAGAGTATTTTGTATTAAAAAAAAGGTCCTTTATACTTTGTACATGGTTTTTTACTAGAATACTAGAACTTTACTAGAATAATTGTAATTGTAATAGCACGATTAGTTAAGCATATGAAATAGTTTGCTACAATTACTTGCTCTTTCATTTTAAGAACTACACATTCTCGTAATGACACGTATTGGTTTTGTTACTATAAATAGTGTCCAATTGCTAAAATAACTTATTGAATACTGCTCTCATTACTATACACTAGTTATGCCTACTAAACCTTGTATTGCAACCTGTACTAGTGCGGTCTCGTAAGATTTATATTATTTAATCAAAAGTTATTTATTGTAACCACGTTCTTTTCACAATTTAGTAAGTACTTATTATGTTGTTGTGTGACACAGTTGCAATTAAATACATTATTGGGGTAAGCACAACATACTATAACATTGTATGATATGATATGAGGCAACAGCGTCACTCAACAACACAGTAAGTAAATACTTAAAAGATTGTGGAAAGAACGTGGTTACAATAAATAACTATTGACTAAATAATACTACTACACTTACAAGATCGCACACTACATCAATATTTGTTGGACATTTGGAATAATAAATAAAATGCTTACATCTTATAATAACATTTATTTTCATTTTCACGATTAATCATTCCTTCGGCGCATCTTTTAAGTTTTAATTTTGAATTATTCAAATAGGGTATCAATAAGTACTTATATTTTCTTTTTTTTTAATTTCAGTAATTTGTGCAGCTCTTTCCATCAACAATGATCCATCAATTCGTTTTGATGGATCATCCTTCAATAAATCTTGAATAATTATGTTACATAGCTTTCTTCTGCCATTATTATTTAATTTGCCATCATTCTCCAAGAGGTTGAGCAAACCTTGTCCCTCGTTGGTTTTCTTTAGTAGTTCTTTCAATGGATTCGTAGATATCTAAAATAGAAACAAAATTACACAAAATATATCTAAGGGTTTTTTTATATTATCAGTCCTATGTTTTAATTTTTAATAGTATCTTAAAATATACCCCGGTTAGTACTCCATATAATTTAAAAATAAAGTTAAGTATAAGTAATAAGGTAGTAAATAAAAAAAAATGTTATTCTTATTAATCAATCCCTACTAATATTATAAATGCGAAAGTAACTCTGTTTGTCTGTCTGTCTGTTACGCCATCACGCCTAAACCATTGAACGGATTTTGATGAAATTTGGTACAGAGATAGATTAGACCTTGAAAGAGGAAGTAGACTAGTTTTTATCCTACTTCTGGACACAATATAACGTGTAGTCCACGCGGGCCGAGCCGCAGGCGGCTAGCTAGTTAAGAAATACATATATAGAAAATATATTAAAATCAGCGTTAAATAAATTATGAAATAGTATGGACCATTTGGACCGACAATTAAGTTGTATTTTACTACTGTGAATTTTTACTTTTAACCTCACCTAACATCCTGAATGTTCTATGAAATCATTATAAAATAAAGCTATTTTTGATTTGATTTGACCACTTGATGAGAAAACTTAAAGAGGAATTACTTACTTCGTTTGATTCTATGACCATTGTCTCGTCTAAATCTATTACTGGACCTTCTTCTGGTTTGTTTTCTTCTATATTAAGAAATTCGCTTACGCTCAGTATTTTTCTGTGTGTTTCATTTAGAATATCAACAAATTCAACAGTGACCTGTAAAAAAATAGTTGCGTAAAACTATTAGAGTTAAATAAAGGGGTAGCCCTCAATTATTAGGATTGATAACGTCACATTTGATGGAAGAAACATAGTACATATATATAATATAGGTACTTTTTATTCTTGTAAAAGGTTTCCCAGGAACAAAACAGATCTTGACATGGCGGAGATAAAATAAATAATAGTGTAATGTAAATATGTGCTTACCTTGAAATATACTTCAAGTTCCCATTGCGTAAGTAGTGAATGGACATCTTCGTCCCTTTTTAAATGTTCTAAAATGCACTCCAGCTGTTGCAATGTTATTTTAGTTGTATTTTTACAAAAGCACGCCTCTAGGAATAATAATTGTGTTCTGTGCACGCCGCCGCCGCAACGCAAATGACATGACAGGCAAGTTGCGCGGGAGCGAGAGCAGCTTGACATTTGTGACAATGCGTTTCGTTTAACTGCTACAAAGCCCTTAGTTCGTATTACGTTTTAACAGGCAATCACGGCAAGATTGTTTCTTGTTGTAATAACAAATTGATTGACTTGTAAATATGAAATGACGTATTAGTTATCAAAACCATTTAATTAATAATACTCACTATCAAATTAGAGCATAATGGGTTTGTTCCAATATGATGGATGGGATTTTCTTTTTCTTGTAAGTTATTGGATAATTCCAAGATTGGTAATCCAGCACGATTACATATATTATGCAACACACAGTAAGCAACGGCTATTTTAGACACCATATCTGGGTCATATTGCAGATCTTTGTGGACTAGAAGGCATTTGCACTGCCCTTCAAAATTCCAATTGTCCTTTCGACACTTTATTGTTGTGGCCTGCAGTGAATTGTAGTAATCCTCTGGTGAACTAGGCTCGAGATTAACATTGTTAAATATTTTCCAAACCTAACAAACATGCTCTCTCCTCTGCTGTTTAAGTAATTGTTCTAGGTATGTTTTATGGCTGTGTTATTAAAAACAAAACTGTCGTGTGTGGTGTCACTGAATGTAGCATCTCCATATAATAAATTAAGGTCACAACCATCGATCTGAAATGTAATAAGTTTTAAATTTAACACATCAATCAAATAAAAATATTAACATACCTCTGTTTATAGGCCACAACTTTTTAAGTAATTTACCAAGTTTTAGGTTCACAATATAGATAAAAAAGTGTTTGTGAAGGATAAGGGAGGAAAACTAACTTATTATGGCGTAAAAATAATGTAATTAAAGGAAATAATACAATTTATGAAGAACAACCGAAACCTAAACCGAATGACAAAACTGAACGTCAAGTCCAAAGACAAAAAAAGTAAAAATACTATCATGCCAGCCTGTCGGCGACATAGCCCATCACCAACAAACTGAACGACGACAGACTGACTGAACAACATAAATAAAATTATTTCTTAAGTTAAAATTCTAATGTAGTACATATACATACCTAAGTCTAAACGTATTAATTTCCGGCAAGGACGCCGAAGCGTTCCGCCAGAAGTTGCAACATCCGCCACCCTTACAATATTATCTTTGCCGGGATAAGTAGCCACAATGCAGCCTTTAGGCCACACACCCCTTGGAAAATGTTCGTCAATGATTATGACAATATCTCCCACAGAAAAATTGGAGTATCTATTATTATGGCCCTCCTGACGTCGAGGTATCAACACCGGCAGGTACTCGCGCAGACATCTTGATCAAAAATGATGCGCCAATCGAAGAGCCTTTCGCCAGTTCTCTCTTCCAAAAAAGACTTCATCTCCCAGTTCCGACGCAATTCTTGGCAATCCTGAAGACGATCCGATTAAAAAATGATTCGGCGTTAGAGCGGGTTCATCATCAGAGCCAACAGAAACGTGAGTCAATGGACGAGAATTAACTAAGTGTTCTGCCTCAGCTAACAAGGTTGTCAGGATCTCCTCTTGTGGCGCTTTGTTCACCAAGGTCCAACTCAAGGCGCGCTTTACGGATCCGATATGACGTTCCCAAACCCCGCCCATAAATGGAGAGGCTGGGGGAATAAAATGCCACTCTATCTTTTTACTTGTGGCGAAGTCTAAAATTTGGGTCCGGATCTCTTTGTTAGCACCAACGAAGGCCGTTCCGTTGTCGGAATAAATTCTTGCTGGACAACCACGACGTGCTATAAATCTTCGAATAGCCATGATGGCGGCATCTGCACTCAGATTGCTTACGATCTCCAAATGAATAGCCCGAGTGGAAAAACAAGTATACAGAGCTACGTAGCGTTTTTCTCTTCGTCGCCCCACTGCGACGTCTATTGATCCAAAGTAATCGACTCCACAAAAGGTGAAAGGTCGGTGATGGGGTAAAATCCTTTCTTCCGGTAAATCTCCAGTCGGGGGAACGCGTGCAGTAGCCTTTTTCAAATGGCACGCTCTACATTTAGCAGCGACACTGCGAACAATGGGCCTCAGTCTCAAGATAAAGAATCTCTGACGCAACTCGTTAACCACAGTTTCGTTACTGCCATGACTTGCCCAAATGTGGTACCATTGTACTAACAATCTGACTATATGACTCCGTCCATCGAGGATTATGGGGTACTTAAAATCGTCATTGACAGCCGAAGCTGCTGAAATTCTGCTGTCAACTCTTAAAAGACCATCTGCGGAGAGTTTCACTGCAACGTTCTTCTGGCTGCAAATATTGTCGAAGTGATCAACCTGGCTTTGCCTTAGGAGATGTAATTCTGCATTCTTGAAGTCCTGGGCAAGAAGTGGGTGTGCAGTCTTACAAACAGGAGTAGGTAATGGATGTTGACGGCGCTGAATGCGGGAATCGGAAACCGAAACGCGAACCCTCAAAAGGCGGATAAATTGATGGGCTCTCGCGGTGACCCGCAGAAGGCGGTGCCATGAACTGAAGTGCTGAGCAATAGGAACGAGATTTAATGGCATCTGATTCCGAATTACGCCTATCTCGTTACATTTGCTTTCCACACCTAGGCACGAAATAGGTTCAGTGGGTTCCGAAGCCCATTGGTCTGATGGACCAAGCAAAAAAGTCGGCCCTGACAACCACCTACTTAAGGAAAAATCCTTACTCTCTAGTCTGGTAGCGTCGTCTGAGACATTTAGCGCGGAAAGAAGCCAACGCCAATCAGTAATATTTGAAAGCTCCTGGATTTCACCTACACGATTTGCAACGAAAACCTTAAAGGTACGTGGGTCACGTCTGATCCACGAGAGGACAGTTCGAGAATCAGACCAAAAGAAAGTTTTATCAGGCTTTTTCTTAATTTCCTTGCAAATCGTGCTGGCTAAACGTGCGCCTATTAAAGCACCAAGCAGTTCTAGCCTAGGAATGGAAACTGGTTTTAAAGGAGCAACGCGAGTTTTACTCATAATAAAAGCAAGTCTTATAGACCCGTCAGAAAAGGTAAAGCGCCAATAAGCACAGCAAGCGTAAGCTTCAGCGCTTGCGTCAGTAAAGACATGAAGCTCCCTAGCAACAACATCATTCTGCCTGGCATACCAACGCGGAATACGAAGCAATTGAACCAATGTAATCCATTTATACCATTCATGCCACTGTTTACACTGATCTTGTGGTAACTGATCATCCCAACCAGAAACTGTTAACCAAGTCTTTTGAAAAAGAATCTTACCCTTCGTGATTAAAGGTGCTAAGAGACCCAAAGGATCATACACTCTCATCAAGTCCCGTAAAACCTGACGTTTAGTCAATTTCTGATCTTTGAGAAATTGACTAAACGAAGGTTCAAATCCAATTTAAACCTGAATGAGTCGTCATGGTAATTCCAAAACATTCCCAAAACTCTCACTCCGGCATCTTCTAGATCAAGATTAATGCTTTCAGAGTCATCCTTCCGCAGCTCTAATGGAATGTTCCGAAGAGCGTCAGACTCATTCGAGACCCAGCTTCGCATTTCGAAGCCGCATTTCGCATGGACAGTAAGTACATCTGACGCAAGACGTCTGGCCTCACTCAACGAATCCGCACTTCCCAAAAAATCATCCATATAATGATCATGAACGATGGCTCTGGCAGCTTCTGGAAACTCATCACTGAATTCTAGAGCATTTCTATTTTTAACCCATATAGCTGAAAACGGCGAAGAAGATGCTCCAAAAATCAGGGATGACATCCTGAATTCCCTGACTGGACCTTTGGGACCATCAGGATACCATAAATAACGCTGACAATCGCGATCCGACTCGCGAATTTTTATTTGCGGAAACATCTCGCGAATATCCCCTGACAAGGCAACTTGACCCTCGCGAAATCTAAGCAAAACTCCCAATAAAGACTGAAGAAGGTCAGGTCCAGTAAGGAGCAGAGAATTCAAGCTGACTCCAGAGGTTTTTGCTGCAGCATCGTGTACTATTCGCAACTAACCTGGCTTGTGCGGGTGAGTCACCCCAAAGTGAGGTAGATACCAGCGTCTACTGTCCCGCGTAGGATTGGCATGTGTATCTACACACTCCTCAGCATAGTCCTTTTCAACGTATGCTTCAATGTTTAGTTTGTAAAGATGCCCATAAGATTTATCTCTAGCAATCCGACGGCCTAAACTCAGCAAACGTGAATTCGCGTGATGGTAACTATCTGGGATCTTAGTGCTATCGTCGCGCCAAGGCAAACCAATCTCAAACTTGCCATTTGGCAATCGCTTTGCTGTAGCTTCTAAAATGTCGACCGCTCTCTGCTCTTCAGCAGAAAAAGGTGACAAAGGCTTAATTCCTAGACTATCTAAATCATAGAAGGATCTAATTAAGCTGTCCAGGTTATCTGTGGTGCAATGGTTAATAAATTTAATCGGTTCCGTAGCTTTTGAGACACAACCGTAGAGTACCCAGCCTAAAGCTGTCCGAACCGCCGCAGGTTGAGATCGCGTCCCTATGCGGTTCTCCCGAGCTATAAGTAAGTGCCAATCGCACACACCAATTAATATCTTTGGAGTGGCGTCCTCATAAGTGAGGTGCTCTACTAAATCGCTTAGGTGAGGGAGAGAACCGATCTCCTCAGAACTAACTGATTGAGGAGACAAAGAAAGGTTCGGAAAGGTTTGTGCACTCTGAATATTATAAAGCTCGCTACAGTTCTTACCACGAATACCAAAACCTACTGTTTTCGAGTGAACTGTACCTCGTCCACCTACTATATTTTCCACTCTCATTGGTATCTCAGACCCCGACAACCCCAATTCTTCTGCTAAGTCTTGGTCGATCATGGATGTTGTTGAACCATCGTCAAGTAGGGCAAAGGAGTTTCGTTGCCCGTTAGGCCCCGATACTATTACAGGAATAACTTTTAAATATACCTTTCTCCTTTGCTCTTCTTTACGAAGAGAACAAGACACAATATCTTCAACGTTCCGATTCCCAATAAGTTTATTAGTCAAATCAAAACTTTTTGCAGAAGAATCTACTTGACTAGAATCTTTTTTATCAAAATGCTTATGGGACGAATGATTGATGGCAGTGTCAGTCGATTGATGGGTGACGGTGTCAGTCGATAAGTCATTCATGTTGTTTGTGTCATTTGATGATTCGTGCAACAATGAATTATGAGATTTTTTACAGATTTCACATTTTTTTTGCATTGCGACCACTTATGACGTCCGCTCTTTAAACATCGCGGGCAAATCTTAGCGCCCCGAACCCACTTCCACCGATCAACGGTAGTTAAAATAGTGAACTCAGAACACTTCCGGATGCTATGAGTGGATGCAGAACAAAATGCACATACAGGCTGTGAAATGGGGTGCGATTGCGACGAGGATGAAGGCAACGATTGTTCTACGGCGTTGTAGACCGGCGCTCGAACGTTATGCTGATGACGCGAAGGCGCCACGGGTGGGCGCAAGTTCGATGCAGGTTTCACCTGTTCCACCTGTGGCCTCGATGCACTAAAAACATTGGTTGGGCCAAAACGTGACAAATTATTGGCCTCTTCCTCGAGAAAACTCGCCAGCAGTTCAAGCTGCGGGGCACCAGGAACGTACCGGCTAGCAGCATAACCGCACCACTTACTCTGCAACAGAGGTGTAAGCTTATGAAGAACATTCTCTAAAAGTTCAGGCGAATATATGTATGCTTTTTGATTTAATGAGTTTATAATACAAATGGTAGTTTTTAATTAAGCTGCTAAATTAAACATAGATTCGGGGTTAGTCAACTTGGGCAGGTTCCGTATCTGTACCACTTCGCACTGTACAATCTTCTCAGGGCGAGCGAAGCGCAGCTCTAAAGTACGTATTACGTCTTCCGGGTCATTGCAAACTAATAAGAGAGACAAAACTAAGTCCTTTGCCTCCCCGGAGAGCGCAGTACGTAACCTGTTCAGGTTTTCTTTATTAGAAAAAGAACCCTTTGTATCGTCATAGCATCGCTTGAAAATGAGCCACTCTGGAGGCTTCCCGCTAAAGGCGGGTAACTTTTCTGTATTTTTAGGTAAGGCAGACAAAGCCGCTATTAGCCTATTTAAGCTACAATCTTGTGGGGCGCTAGGCGCACCCACGATCTTGGGCTCATTATTTATATTGTCGTGAATATTACTCACCTGTAAATCCTGTAACTCAGGTCGTACATGAAGGGGAGAGTTGTCCATCCATGCGGCCGTATACGCAGTGCGCCTACTTACCGACGAGTGCTGACTAGCAACACTCTTGGCGTCTGTCGATGCGGCGGCCAACTCTCCTTGCAGAGTCGCTCGTGCGACCTCCTCCTCCGCAGCTATTTTCTTGAGCTGCAGCTCCGCCATCGTCAATTTATACTTGGCTTTGGCCGCTTTCACACTTAACGCGTGAGATCGATGCGAGTTAGATCGACCGCTGCGGGAAGATAATGGAGCGGGCGCGAGCCCCCCCTCCGCAGCGGGCTCGCTTTGAGCGGCTAAAGACTCCTCCCTTACCTTTGAGCGAGTAATCATCGCTTACGATATTATTAAAATTTTGAGTTTCAATAATTTGAATTTTGAAAAATTTGTTTAAAAAAAACTTTAGGACGCTAGTAAAATCGAAGGACCAAAATGTGAAGGATAAGGGAGGAAAACTAACTTATTATGGCGTAAAAATAATGTAATTAAAGGAAATAATACAATTTATGAAGAACAACCGAAACCTAAACCAAATGACAAAACTGAACGTCAAGTCCAAAGACAAAAAAAGTAAAAATACTATCATGCCAGCCTGTCGGCGACAGTGTTTACTTACATATTTATAATTTAATCCGATATAAGCACTTCGAATTCCACTAAAATAAATTAAAAAGCCTTGCCAACAGCCACGAAATAGAAGCTTTTGAGTTTGACATTAAAAATCGTAGGCGTACGCCGAGGCTGTGGCTGAAGTGGAGGCTGTTTTGCTTAGAGAATACCGATTTCCTTTAAGAAGCCGTGCGGCGCTAGTGTCGGCAGCGTTGAAAATGTTATGAAGTAGAATACGAAACGTGTATTCACCGCTGTAACAGCCGCTGCGATCAAGGCTGTAACGATGTTTGCGCTTAGAGAATCGCACTGCAGGTATTGTGGCGTGACAAAGAAGGTCAACTTCAGCATTATAGAATGTTGCGAGTTACGTTTGGTACAGCATCTTCTCCTTACCTAGCCGTTAAAGCTCTTCAGCAACTAGCTCTGGATGAGACAAATTTTCCAGCTGCATCTGCAAGGGTCCTTAGAGATTTTTATATGGACGATCTGATGTCAGGTTGTGAGACAGTAGAAGAAGGCACTCAGATCTATGAGGAACTGAAACAGTTGATGAAGAGAGGAGGATTTGAGATACAAAAATGGGGAAGTAATAGCAAGGAACTACTAGAGAGAACAGGTGAAATCAAACAGAATGAAGAAGGGAAGTTAGAAATTGAGACAGAAAAGGATAACAAGGTCGTGAAGGTTTTGGGATTATGTTGGAATAGTTCAACTGACGAATTTTTATACAGTGTGAAGCTGCCAGAGCTTTCCACTCCGGTGACTAAGAGAAAGGTCATCTCCGACATTTCTCGACTTTTCGATCCTTTGGGATGGATAGCACCTGTTATCGTTTCTGCCAAAATTTTGATTCAGAAGATGTGGATTCGCGGTCTCAACTGGGACCAGGAATTACCTTCCAACCTGTTAAAAGACTGGTTGAATTTTAGAAACGAGCTATCGATGATTAATGGTTTTTGTATACCGAGATGGATGCACAGCAATCGTGATGATTGCTTGTTAGAATTGCACGGGTTTAGTGATGCATCAAACGATGCATACGCGGGGGTCGTGTATGCACGTATTGTAAAGCAAAATGGAGATGTGTGTATTAATTTGGTAACATCAAAGACTGAGGTCTCGCCTATTAAGCAAATATCTATTCCGCGCTTAGAGTTATGCGGAACAGTTTAGTTGCACGTTTGCTTAATGAAGTGGCAGAGATACTTTCTGTTCCAAAAAATAGAGTACATGCTTGGACGGATTCTACTGTGGTTTTGGCATGGATAAGCAGCCATCCTAGCAAATGGAAACCATTTGTGGCAAACCGTGTGTCAGAGATTATCACACTCTATGACCGTAGTCACTGGTCACATGTGAAGTCTCAAGACAACCCAGCCGATTGCGCTTCAAGAGGAATCAAACCCTCCAAATTGAAGAGCCTTGAGTTATGGACAAACGGTCCCACTTGGTTACATAAAGATGTTATCAGCTATGATGATCATGTCAATGAGCAATGTTCATTTGACACAAATTTGGAACAGCGAGCCAATACACATTTCGCAACTACGAATAACAAAGACGATAATTTCTTTGAGAGGTTTTCTTCCTTACGTAGACTCGTCAGAGTTTTCGCTTGGTGTAGAAGGTTTTATACGCGTTCTGATAACAGACCGACTTGGCTAACTGCCAATGAATTAAGAGCATCTTTAAATTTATGTGTCAAAAAATGTCAGGAGATATTCTTTACTGGAGACTTAACAGCCAGCAAGGGCAAATTTTCGTCGCTTAATCCTTACCGAGATTGTGATGGATTTTGGAGAGTTGGTGGTAGATTGCAGAATTCCAACATGCAGGAAGATAGGAAACATCCTATTTTGATTCCACGTGATTCCCATCTGGCAAAGTTGATTGTTGCAGATGCTCATCGACAGACTTTGCATGGAGGACCTCTGCTGATGATTAATTATATTCGATCCAAATACTGGATTGTGAATCTGAAGAGCTTGGTGAAGTATCATGTTCATCATTGCATCACGTGCTTGCGTTATTCTTCTAGAACAGTACATCCACTGATGGGTCAACTACCATCAGCAAGGGTAACGGCAAGTCGTCCATTTCGCCAAACTGGCTTAGATTACGCTGGACCAATTTCCATAAGAACCTCAAAGGGTAGAGGTTATAAATCAACGAAGGGATATATTTGTCTCTTTGTATGTATGGCTACGAGGGCTATACATTTAGAAGCTGTAAGTGATTTAACCTCGGAAGCATTTATATCGGCTTTCAAGCGTTTTGTGGCCAGACGTGGTTTATGCTCAGATTTGTTTAGTGACAATGGCACAACATTTGTGGGTGCTGATAGGGAGTTAAAAGTTCGTCTCACTTCTGAGAAATCAAGTGTAGTCATTGAAATCGCTGACTGGTTAGAAACAAATGCTGTCACCTGGCATCGCATTCCCCCTTATAGTCCAAATTTTGGAGGTCTATGGGAGGCGGGGGTTAAGTCGACTAAGCATCATCTGAAAAGAGTTATCGGTGATTCAAAATTGACGTATGAAGAACTCTCAAGTGTATTGGCACAAATTGAAGCTTGTCTCAATTCGAGGCCAATTTCAGTCGTAACAGAGTCCACCGATGATCCTGCTCCTTTAACACCAGGTCACCTTTTAATCGGTGAACCTCTAGTTTTAGTTCCAGAAGTAAACTATGAATTGTCAAATATTAGTTCACTAAAACGTTGGCAGTTGACACAAAAAATAATGCAACATTTCTGGAGACGTTGGTCCCAGGAATATCTTGCCCGGTTTATGCAACAATATTGTCGAGGATGCGGGAATCCCCAACTATTTAGAGGGAGGAGGTTCTTCGCTGTAGTGGACTGTATTTTAATTTTTCCGCTGGTTCGAGGGAAAACAAATGAAACCCGCGTTTCCCAGGTAAAACTTCCTTTTAATCTTCTTTTTTCAGGTACTTCCTTTAGTGTCTTCTCGAGAGTGGAGCTTCTTGTCGGACTCGGAGCTGAGTGCGGAATGGCTTCTCGCCGTCGGGGTGCCTCTATTTATTCGGAAAATTCCAATTGGAATTCGAGACATTCCCGACGACGATCCGGCCAATCGCGGCGTTTGGGAGCGGCCGAGAGCGACGCGTGAAGCGCTATCTTTCGTCTCGCTCTACGGCCGCCCATTGGTCCAAAATGCACGGTCTGCGATTGGCCGTTCGTTTCTTAATTTCGATTTCAAAGTCCAACTTTCGAGAAAACTTCACATCAAAATATTTCTTATTTCTAGATAATTTACATAAGTTTCCTTAGTTTTAAATCAAGTTTCTATACATTTCAAACATCCCTATAAAGTTACATAGTCAAAAAGTTCCAACAATAAAAAGTACAAATGCAAAATATAATTACGTAAACCAAAACAATCATAAAATTTCTCAAATTCACAGAAGGCTAGCTAGTTGGGACACATTATATAAAAGGGGAATTTCTTGTTAGTTTCTAAGTCGTCCGTAACATTCTCCCCCCAGGCGGAGAACCTGGGGTTTCGCAGCCTTCCTTTTCCTTCTGATGAGTGAGGACGATGATTCGTGACACTGGTCGCTTGAAGTTGCCGGTGGTCGTCTTCACGAGAACTGTTCTGATCTGGCCATCGGGCCCAGGGTAGGTTTCTAGTATCAATCCTTTCGTCCAGGAGTTGCGTGGGAATTGGTCTGTGATCATTACCACGTCTCCAATCTTCAGAGGCTTACGTAATTTTTCGTCGTTTTCGTTCGGAGTACTGGAGCCGCGAGGGTTCAGAGTGGGCAAGTACTCATTCGTCCAGCGCTGCCAGAAAGTGTTAGCGAGCGCCTGGACAGCTCTCCATGTTCGTCTGTCAGCTGGGTGGCATTCTCCAGGGCTAGGGAGACCCGTGGAGGAGCCTATCAAGAAATGATTCGGAGTGAGGGTTTCCGGATCATCTGGGTCAATGGAGACCTGGGTGAGTGGCCTTCCATTGATCATGTTTTCGGCTTCAAGGAGCAGGGTATTCAGTATTTCGTCCTTAGGGTATTTCTCAGCGAGAGTGGCGTCCAAAGCTGTTTTCACCGTTCATACCAATCTTTCCCAAGCACCGCCTTGATGTGGGGCGCCCGGGGCTATGAATTTCCAATGTATTCTGTGTTTCAGGGCTAACTCTTTTATTTCTGGTTCCCAATCAGTGATTGCTTTTCGTAGTTCGACGTCTGCACCCTTGAAGTTGGTGCCGTTGTCTGAATAAACGACGGCTGGCCATCCTCTTCTCGCTGCCATTCTTCGTATTGCCATCAACGCAGAGTCGGTCGATAGGCTGTGTGCTATTTCAATGTGAACCGCCCTAGTGGATAGGCAGGTAAACAAAGCACCCCATCTTTTCTCATGTCTTCTTCCGACCGTGAAACGATGGGCCCGAAGTAGTCCAGACCGCATGTGGTGAAGGGCCTTTCTGGTCTGGTCGTTCTCTCCTTCGGGAGGTTTCCGAAAGGTGGCATGTGAGGTTTGCCCCTTTGCAGCTTGCATTTCGTGCAGTTTTTGATTTCGTTCTTCACAGATGGACGGAGGTGTATTATCCAGAACTTCTGTCTCAAGTCATTGACGACTTTTTCATGGTGCTGATGATTGTTCTTTCTATGTTCGTTTCGTATCAATAGACGGGTGTAGGGATGTCTCCCGTCAAGGATGGGCAGGTTTATGATTCTACCCTTCATCATCACCATTTCTTCTTTCAGGACCGGATCCAGGCGGTAGAGTTTGCTGGACTTTGGTATATCCTTTTGTTTCTTCAGGAGATCTATGTCTTCATGGAAACTTTCTTGCTGGGATTGTTTCACCCAGACTTCTTCGGCTTTTCGTAGGTGATCCACCGAGAGTTCTACTTTCTTCTTCGTTCTGAGCCTTTCGAGAAATTGAAAGACTCGAGCTGTAGCTCGGATGAGCCTCTCGTGGTTAGAGAACCTTTCGATGTCGGGCAACGGGTATGACTTCTGGGTCACGTGATGCACCCTTTCATGCTGTATTTCTTCTTCGTTCACGACTTCTCCCCCCGTTGGCCAAGTGGATTTCGGTGTCTTTAAGAATGACGGACCTTGGAACCAACGGTCTTCGTTGTGAATATCTGGGATCGGTCTCGTAGCGTCGTCTGCCACGTTCTGCTTGGTGTCTATCCACCTCCATTCGTCAATCGCTGTGCTTTCTGCGATTTCTCCAAGGCGGTGAGCCACGAAGCGTGTGTATTTCTTCGCGTTCGTTCTGATCCACTGTAGAACCGTTGTGGAGTCGGTCCAGTATGTGGTCGATTCTATTTCTATTCTGTGGTGCCTTTTGATAGCTTCGGCGAGGCGCGTTCCGATAACCGCCGCTTGAAGTTCTAGCCTTGGTATCGATTGAATCTTCAAAGGTGCCACCTTGGCTTTTCCTGCTACCAGGATGACTTCTATATTTCCTTCTTCGTCTTCCGTACGCCAGTATGCGACAGTGGCGTACGCTCTTTCGCTTGCGTCGCAAAAGATGTGGAGTTCAGGTTTCTTCACTCCGTAAAATCTTTTAATTTTTATTCTGTCCAATTTCTTCAGTGCCTTTAGCCATTTTGCAAAGGCGACGTGTTCTTCGGCTGGGATTGGTTCGTCCCAGCCGATCTCTTTCCTCCAGATATCTTGCAGGATGATCTTAGGGAGTACTGTGTAATGGCTTATCAGTCCCAGTGGGTCATAGATGGACATCACTGCGCTGAGCATCTCACGTTTCGTTGGTATTCTCTTGTGTTCTATTATTTCTTTCGGCACTCGGTTCATGTTCGTGTTGAAGCCAAGTGTATCGGTTGTTGAGTCCCACAGCAGGCCTAATGTCTTTTCGTGGTTCGTGGCGTCGGCCAGTGCCTTGACTGTAGACTTCGCTCGTAGCTCCTTCGGGAACTGTTCGATGAGATTTCTTTCGTTCGAATTCCATCCACGGAGTAGGAAACCGTTGGATCGGAACATCTTGTCCACCTCCTTGAGTATGTTGGAAGCGGACCCTTCTTCTTCAAAGCTATCGACGAGATCGTCCATATAGTGGTTTTTCATTATCGTTTCTGCCGCTTCCGGACATATGGAGAGCAGGCGTTCGCCCATGTTGTTTCGCACTGAGTGAGCGATGAACGGTGAGCTCGCGGCGCCGAATATCATGCTTGTCATCTTATATTTCTTCGGTTCTGTGTTTTCATCGGTACGCCAGAGAAACATCTGAGCAGGCTGATCCTCCGGGCGTATCTTTATTCTCAAAAACATTTCTTGGATGTCGGCGGTCACCGCGACCTTTCTTTCACGGAATCTGAATAGAATTCCTTGGAGGTTAGAGAGCAGATCTGGTCCCTCCAGCAGCATGTCGTTGAGGCTCGTTCCGTGGCTCTTGGCAGCTTCGAATACGAGCCGACACTTGCCCGGCTTGTTTGGGTTGAAAACCGGGAAGTGCGGCAAGTACCATGCCTTTGTAGATTCTTCGTCTTCCAGGGTTGCAGGTTCAGCGTACCCTTTTTCAAACAGGTTTTCTATTTCTTTTTCGTAGATTGTTTTTAATGTTGGGGATCGCCCCAGTTTTCTTTCTATCGTTCGGAGCCTCCGCAGTGCGTTGTGTTGGCTGGGAGGCATTTCGACGTCGTCTGTCTTCCAAGGCAGGCCGACTTCGTATTTTTCTTTTTCAATCTTCATGGTATCCCGGAGGATCTCGACGGCCCTTGTCTCTTCTGGTTTCATTTTTCGGTGGGGGGTCACCCCGAGCGCGTCGATGTCAAAATGCTTTTCCACGAGAGTTTCTAACCGCTCTGTGCTGACATGAAAAACTCGATGTTCCAGGTTGCCCTTCGGGGCAGAGCCGTGGATTATCCACCCGAGCTCCGTGAGAGATGCTGCGGGTTCGTCCTTGTTGCCAGTCTTTAGTTGGCGGGTTATGATAATAGGCCAGTTGTCTGCACCTATCAGCACCATCGGTTTTGCCCTATCATAAGACATTTCTTCAATCGGTAGACCCTGCAGGTGAGGGTACCTTTTCAGTTCTTTCGACGAGAGTGATTGACCGGTAAGGTTGAGATTCTTGACCGTCCTCACGTGAATTTCATTTTCTTTTCCGTTGTTGCCACGGATTTGTAGAGTTGTCTTCAGACTCTTTTCCATTCTTTCTGAGTTGATGCCGCTTATCACTAGAGTGGTCATCTCCCCTTTCAGTTTCAGCCTTCGGGCTAGTGCTTCTTCGACTAGGGTTATCGTTGATCCTTCGTCCAAGAGAGCGTAGGTGTCTATGGATCCTGCCGGGCCCGTTATTGTAACCGGGCAGACCTTCAGAAGCACCCTTCTTTCATCGACTTCAGCCTTCAGAATTGTTTCAGTTTCGGTAGTGAGAATCGTTTCTTCTTCTTCTTTCTGTTTCTTTTTCAGATGCAGGAGGCTGTTGTGTGGCCTTCCGCAGTCGTCGATGGAGCAGTTTCCGAGCTTGCAGACCTCGCTTCGGTGTTTTTCCTTCAAGCATTTGAAACAGATACCGGTGCCTTTTACTATCTCCCACCTCTCTGGTACTGTTTTCTTCTTAAACGCTTCGCATTTTATCAAATGGTGCGGCTTAGAGCAGTGTGCGCACTTCGCCTCCGTCGCATTGTATATAGCTCTCTTCTTTTGCTGTTGGGCGGGTTGTCCCCCACTAGGCTTAGCGGGCGCTGCAGCAGCTATAGCTTGTTTCGGCAAGGAGTTGTAGTACGACGTGGCCATGGCTGCTTCTTCATCCATGAATTTTGATAACATTTGAAGTCTGGTCTGGTTTTCCAAGTCATATCTGTTTCTGTAGGCGTAGTCGCCCCATCGACTCTTCATGTGTGGGCTGAACTTATCCAATACTTCATCGGCGAGCTTGATATTCGCATATTGTCCTCTCTTGTCCACGCACTCGAGAACCATGACGACATTCCTCAACTTAACAGCGAAGCTGTTTATTTCGTGGGCGGAGTTGCCCAGGCGTGGGAGTTTGTGTAGATCGTCAACCGCTTTCCTGGATAGGTGATCCGGGTTCCCGAAGCTCGTTTCCAATACTTTCATTATGTCCTTCACTGGTCTCGCCGTAGCTAGAAGGCCCATCACACATTCTTTCGCTTCGCCCTTCAGGGCATTTCTGATTCTCGCTAGGTTTTCAGCTTCTTTGAAATCGTATAGCTCCTGACTGCTCGCCATTGCCATCCTGAACGGCAGCCATTCATGTGGTGCCCCGGAGAAAGTAGGTAAGTCTACAGCTTGCTTCGGCAGTGGGCGCTGACGACTTAACCTACTAAGGGCGTCCGCTAAGCGGTCAATATCTCTTTCTCTTTCTTTCGGGCTGAAGTCTCGTTTTCTTTCTCTTTCTTTGATTCTACACTCTTGCTCCCTTTTTTGTTCCTTTTCTAGTCTCAAGCGTTCGCTCATCAATCTGTAGTAGTAGCTCTGGTCATAATTGTTTCCTTTCTCATCGTCGAATCGAAGTCTGTCGTTTTCATCTCTTTCTTCATAAAAGCTTCTTTCGGTGCGGCGGTCTCCCTCTTGCTCGTTGTGGATACTGTGCCTCACGCCCATGGTTATGTCCCTTTCACGGCGGGACGGTGAGAGGTCTAGTCTCCTATTTCTTTCGTTTCTTTCATTTCTGTCACCCAAGCTGGAGGGCGATGGAGCTCGAGAGCGACGTAGCCACTGAGTTACCCTTTGGTGGGCGTCTTCGGACGCCCTCTCACTGAGAACCCTTCGTTTCAATTTTGCAATCTTTGCATCATAAGAAGCCTCCAAGAGGGCTTTTTCTTGTTCCAGCTGTCTTTTGTGGAGTTCCGTAAGCCTCTGGATATGCTGTAGTTTCAATTTCCTCAATTCTTCATTGTTTTCAAGTTCGACGATGGTAGAGGGAGGCGGTGGGCTTTCCGTCCGTTCTCTCCCCCCGTCCGACCTTTGGGGTTGAGGGGCGGTCGGAGGGGAAGCCCGGATGCCGCACTCAACTCTTCCGCTCTTTTCTGTGTCGCGGCCACCCCCGAGTCGGTAATATTTACGCTCGGGGATGCCGGTGCGTCCTCGAAGGCGGCTGGCACGGTTCTTTCTTCCCTTCCCGTCTGGCTTCTGGTGACTGGCATCTTCTTCTTTCTTCAATCGTTGTGCTCTAGCAAGAGCCCTATCTGCGCTAGCAAGCGCCCTAACTTGCCTAACACCTAACAGTCCCGGGTGAGGGCCTACCAAGGGGAGTCACCCAGGGATGGACGGCAAGGAAAGGAGAGGGAGGTCTTACCCGCAAGAGGGAAGTAAGGTCGGTGGGTTGCTATAGCCCTGGGAGGAACGCCCAGGGTTTACGCTGTGCCTACAGTCCGGCCCCACCTAACTTACAACCGTAACGGCGTAAGCGAGCTACTGTTAAGTCTCTTAAAGACCTCAGAAGCGCTCGAGACTTCCGAACCGTACAGCAGTACGTTTCCCAGGGACTGTATCCGTTTAACACCGCTAGGTGGATACAGTGTGGGCGCGCTCACAAGGAACGCACGCAGGACCCGATGATGTTGGCCGCTGGGAACCGGACCGCTTCGACTTCTTTCAAAATGCCGGCCGCTTCTGGCTTCTTGAGGCTGCCTCTTCTGGCCTCTTCGCTCTTGAAGCAATGACGCGACGAAATCTTCTAAAATATCTTGAAACCGGAAACTACTTGAAATTCTTGAAATATCTTGAGATCTTGAAGCTATCTTGAAGTTGAAGTGACTTTTAGAAATAAGGAAAGTACCAAAATCAATCGGAAATAAATCCGGATCGATTTGGACCAAAAATGTCGAGGATGCGGGAATCCCCAACTATTTAGAGGGAGGAGGTTCTTCGCTGTAGTGGACTGTATTTTAATTTTTCCGCTGGTTCGAGGGAAAACAAATGAAACCCGCGTTTCCCAGGTAAAACTTCCTTTTAATCTTCTTTTTTCAGGTACTTCCTTTAGTGTCTTCTCGAGAGTGGAGCTTCTTGTCGGACTCGGAGCTGAGTGCGGAATGGCTTCTCGCCGTCGGGGTGCCTCTATTTATTCGGAAAATTCCAATTGGAATTCGAGACATTCCCGACGACGATCCGGCCAATCGCGGCGTTTGGGAGCGGCCGAGAGCGACGCGTGAAGCGCTATCTTTCGTCTCGCTCTACGGCCGCCCATTGGTCCAAAATGCACGGTCTGCGATTGGCCGTTCGTTTCTTAATTTCGATTTCAAAGTCCAACTTTCGAGAAAACTTCACATCAAAATATTTCTTATTTCTAGATAATTTACATAAGTTTCCTTAGTTTTAAATCAAGTTTCTATACATTTCAAACATCCCTATAAAGTTACATAGTCAAAAAGTTCCAACAATAAAAAGTACAAATGCAAAATATAATTACGTAAACCAAAACAATCATAAAATTTCTCAAATTCACAGAAGGCTAGCTAGTTGGGACACATTATATAAAAGGGGAATTTCTTGTTAGTTTCTAAGTCGTCCGTAACAAATATAAATGGCAACGAATCACTCTAGAACCAAAACTGGGAGATATAGTGTTGGTAAAGGAAGATGATTTACCTCCAGCACGGTGGTTGTATGGAGTTATTGTTGCTAAGCACCCTGGATTGGACAACGTAACTCGTGTTGTTAGTTTACGTTGTAAGGGAGTTACAATCAGGCGTCCGGTGTCAAAATTATGTATTTTACCTGTCTTCCAATAATTATTTTGTTTGTCACAAGCAGGCTATTCGTTATGTTTTGAGATTGTTTTATATACTTTTTAGTTATATTAAACTCTAGCGCATAAGTGTATCTGTACATTTTTTTTGATTCTGTTTTAGTGTGAACTTTGGACTGATCAGCATTTTACCTTACTTTTTAGTTATTGTTTCACTTTGGGTATTTAGTTATGGACTGTTCGTCCATGGTGGGCGGTATGTATAAGTCAAAGGTTGACACTAAAAACACGTTAGATGTCGCCCTGTGTATTCTACATCGCGGTATCGATGTGTTCCCGGTTTTGTACATAGGTTGTTAGGAAATTACAGTTCAGTGAAAAAGTTAATTAGTGAGTTTATTTATGACCGTACAGGATGATAATCGTGCTCGCAAGTTTAGATCTTTAATTTCCTCTGTTAACCTTCACATTCTCCTCCTATCTGCGACACATCATGCCCCGAACAGTCAGCCCTCTTGTATCGATCATATGATTGTATCTTCCACAGACAGCGTAGCAACTCATGGCCAGATGGCCTCTTGCTTCTCATATCATGATCTGATTTATCTTTCGTATAAAGTTCATCCACCTAAACGAAAGGCTAAGTACCTATTACTCCGCAGCTTTAAGGGCATTGACCTGGAGGCTTTGAGAGCCGATGCTGCAAATATTGACTGGACACCTCTTGTGGCTTCGAATAATATTGATGCTAAGGTGCATTTCTTTAATAATGTTGTTACTGCATTGTATGACGTACATGCACCTCTTAGAAAAGTTAAAGTCAAGCACCCGCCTGCTCCTTGGCTTACAGCCGAGATTAAAAATCTAATGGGTAAACGCGATATAGCAAAAAGGCGGTATAGGAGATGTCCTTCAGACTATAATTTGTCAAGGTACAAAACTCTTCGTAACCGCTGCAGTCGGATGTGTAGAGATGCAAAACGCCGTCACATCCATAACACTATTAATAATTGTGATTCTGTTCATATATGGAAGTTCCTAAACTCATTGGGTATTGGCAAATCGTCATCAACTACACAAATTAATTCCAACATTAATCTTAATGACCTTAACAAACACTTTTCTCTCCCTCCTATCGTCTTAGATTCCATTACGAAAGCCAATACCTTGAGAGAGATTTCCTCTGGAACCCTTTCTTCCTGTGTGTCTTTCTGTCTCACACCTGTGTCTGAGGTTTGTGTTCAGAAACACATTCAATCTATTTATTCTACTGCTGTGGGCAATGATGACTTAAGCTCCCGTATGATCAATCTTATCCTTCCTCAACTCCTGTCCGTCCTTACTCATATCTTCAACTATTCTCTGACAGAAAGCTCCTTCCCCACTATGTGGAAATCAGCTCATGTTATTCCTCTTCCTAAAACTTCCGACCCTGCATCTCTGTCTGATTTTCGTCCCATCTCCATCCTACCTTTTCTTTCCAAGGTTCTTGAGCACATTGTCCACAAACAACTATCTCTTTACCTATACTCTCACAATCTTCTTTCCTCTTTTCAATCAGGTTTGCGACCAGGCCATAGTACTGTGACAGCCCTTCTACACGTTACGGATGACATACGTCGTGCGATGGATGGCAAATTACTGACTCTACTGGTGCTGCTGGATTTCAGCAGTGCCTTCAATTCTGTCGACTTTGATGTTCTACTTGCCATCCTTCGTTCTTTAGGTATCTCCTCGTCAGCTGTGGCCTGGTTCGACTCCTATCTTCGGGGGCGCTCGCAGTGCGTCCGTTCTGATGAAATCTCCTCGGATTGGTGTGATCTCACTGCGGGGGTTCCCCAGGGTGGCGTTCTATCTCCTCTCTTATTCTCTGTTTTTATAAATTCTGTCACTAAAGTTCTCTCTTCAAAATTCCATCTCTACGCAGATGACTTGCAGCTATATCGTCACTTCAAAGTCAGTGATATCTCTGAGGCGATTGCAGAAGTTAACGCTGATCTAGGTCGCATTAGTAACTGGGCTAGGACTTTTGGCTTGGTGGTTAATCCCAGTAAGTCAAAGGCCCTAATCCTAGGGTCTAAAGCTCTATGCAGTTCCTTAAACTTCAACCACTTACCTGCTGTTACCTACAACAATGCTCCAATAGCTTATACCGACCGTGCTAAAAACCTTGGCCTTATAATAGATTCGCATCTGTCCTGGTCGGCGCAAGCTGGTGAAGTTAGTCGCAAAATTCACTTTTCGTTGCATTCTCTTAAACGTCTTCAGAATTTCTTGCCCTTAAAAACTAAAATTTCCTTGGCTCAATCTCTTCTTCTTCCCCTCTTAGACTACGCTGACTGTTGCTACCTTGACGCCACAGAGGAGCTCCTTAACAAGCTTGAGAGACTTCAAAATCTCTGTATTCGTTTTATTTTCGGCCTACGTAAATATGACCATATCTCGCAGTTTCGAAGTCAACTCAAGTGGCTTCCGATCCGACTTCGCAGGAATACTCATATTCTCTGCCTTCTGTTCAAGATCCTACGCAGTGATTCTTCTCCGGAATATCTGCGCCAACGCTTCAATTTTTCACGACCTATTGATCAACCATGTCGTTCTCATATAAGATCTATTGTTTCTATACCTCCTCACCATACTGACTTTTTCTCCTATTCTTACACTGTGCATGCAGCGAGACTATGGAATTCGCTTCCACACGATGTCCGAGACAGCAACTCTCTAGGCATTTTCAAAAAACGCCTAAAAGAGCACTACCTTTCCATTGCCCATCCATAGTATTTATTTTTTATATATGTATTTGTTTATATATATATATATGTATTTATTATATCTTTAGTACTAGGTTTATAAAATTTTATATATATTTAGCTTGAGTAATATTTAGTATTTAAGTAATAATTAGCCTTCAATTTGTTCAGTATATCTATTTTTCTCCTATAGTACACGTCTGTCTTCCTTTCTTCTTGCTCTATCCTATCAACAGGTCTGCTGGTAGAAATTTCTTTTTAGAAATAAGCGGAACCTTTTTGTATGTACTGTCTTATGTCTGTTATTTATGTCCTGTGTGTACAAAAAACGTTCTTAAATAATAAAAAGCGTTTTAAAGGTACTAAAGTAGAGTAGAATTTCTTACAAAAATTACGCATAAAACCACATTTTGCGTAGTCACAGGCATATCGACCCTTTGAGTCTCAATTGTAGTAAAAGCCAAAATACGACTTTAGGGAAAACGCAAAAAACTAAAATTGGGAAAAAACTTTTCACTATATCTGTTTAAGTTTTTGAGCTATAAAAACACAATTTAGATATGTTATTTAGAATTCAAATCTTAACAATATCAGATACACGCGGAATAGGTAACTATAATAATAAAAGAGTTAGCATGGCTTTTACTACATTTTTTTTTACAAAAAATGGTTTTTACGACAAAAATATTCAGTAATGGGAGCTACCAATTTGTTGTAAATACGTATTTGGTAAAAAAAAAACAAAGTTTGTGTAGTAAAAGACCAGGTTAGATTCTCAATCAAGTAATTTATTGTAGTATAAGGTATGACAAATCTTTAGCATAAAGTATTTTTGTCTGATTCTTTCATTTGAAACGATTCATTTGAAACTACATCTAATGAAAATAATAAGATTTCTTTGCTAGTACCTTTTTTTTAAAAAAAATTTACACTTTAAAAGTATTCTTATCTATAATATGACATTAAACTAATATATTTACCGAAACCATGAAAGTATTTCAGTATTAGTACTTATTATGTTAAGAAATATGAATACCAACGGACTTTCTTAGAAATCTTCCTTTCTTTTACAAAAACTAAAACGATACTATAAAATTAACCTTAACATAAACGATTTTTCAATAACAATCAACGTAATTATTTGTAATACGAAAACAAAATCTTCCTTTCTACCTTAAAACACCAAAATAAAATAGCACTATATAAACCCAAACAAAGAATGAATCTTTCATTAATAATTGAAAGATAATGAGTGTAATTATGATAATAGTATTTTATACTGCACTTGCTTGGAAAGAACGCTGATTTTTGTTCAAGAACTGATAAGAAAGTTCGTATTTATTGCCCTTAAAATAAGAGAAAAGAAAAATTATCTGAAAATCCATTATTAACCTGGCAAGCAGGGAAGAAAATTTGTATGAAAATCCATTATTTAAGTGAATTATTATTATTTTTTAATTTTAATAAAGAGAACACCAGTGTTTTTCTTTCCAAAATTAAAAAATACATAAAACTTATTTGTAATGGATTTTTTTAAAACTTTTCTTCCCTGCTTAGCAGGTTAATAATGGATTTTCATACAATTTTTCTTTCCTTTTATTTGAAAGTTAATAAAGTCAAACTTTCTCATCAGTTTGTGCACAAGTATGAGCGTACTTTCCGAGCAGGTGTAGCATAAAGTACTATTATTCATTTAAAATAAGAACATAAAAATCTTCCTTATTCTAATAATTGGAAAAACATAATTGAACTTATGAAATGTTGATTTTAAAACGATCATTGTTAATTGTTAATAATTGGTATGGTATATAAACTCAGAGGCAAAGTTTGGCTTACTGTTTAAAATCATAATTTTTATAAATCATAAAACTAGAAAAACTAAAAACTAATTTTAATTCTATTCGTTATCTTCCTCATTTCTTTCATCTTCCTCATCAGTTTCAATTAGTATATCGATTTTATTGCCATCGTAAGGCATTTCCAAGTATTCTCTGTGGAATCGTTTGGGAATAGTAATATCTGAACATAGTTTTTTTAAATCTTTGAATTTTTGTAAAGATATTGGTAGTTTTTTAGCATAATTTGGCTGCATTTGGAAATCGTTTAAATCTTGTTGATGCTCTGTTTCTTGTCCTTGTCCTGTATTTATTATATCTTCCTTTTTTTTTCCTTTCCCTTTCCCTTTACCTTTTCCCTTAATTCGTGATTTTTCAAAAAGTGTAACTGTCTCAGTTATTGCATCTTCTTTCATAGAATATTTAATCTCCATTTGGTTTGTTTTCTTCTTCCTGAAGGTAGCGACCCGAATATCTTTAAATTTTATGTTTTTAGTCGTATCTTTTGTGAATGTTTTTGCTGCTAACTGTTCCCAATTAATAAAATCTGAATGCTCCAATACTGTCACATTGTAAGGCTTTGGCTTTTTTCTAGCACTTTCAAAGTATGAAGCCCATTGGGAAGGAGCCCACACTATTAGTTTTTTAACCTCGGCTTCAATAGTTGCGTGGACTGAGTCAGCAGGCATATAAGTATGTCCAGGGAGTAAGTAATTTATTTGAATTACTTGTAAATTTTCAGAAGAATATAGAAAGAAGTTAAGAACTGACAAAACTGTTCTATTTTTATTTTGCCCAGTACAAGAGTCACAATACAAAAGGGCATTCTTAACACCTTTCTTGTCCAGTTCTTTAAGATAAAGATACAGACAGGACGCTATTTCAATACTTCCCCTTTTTCCATCGCACTCTCCCCACGTGAAACAGAAAACATTTTGTGTTCTACTCTCATAAAAAGTGAGATTAAAGACTGCGTACTTTCGGGAGTAGTACAAAAGCATAGGTACTTTCACCAAAAGGGGTATTAAGAACTTTTTGTAAGTCAAAGCTACATGTCACAGTATCAGCATCTTTCAACTTCTGGTGAGCTTTAAATCGCTTGTATGTCGCTTTTTTTTCTTCCAAGTGTATTTTCAATTTCTCTTTGTCTTCTTCAGTCATTTCACTTGATTTATTTTCTAATTTAGTGCATAAAACACATTTGTCCTTTTTCGGTGTGTGGAAACCGAGATCATATTCGCCATTGAAAATATTTCTAAAAATAGTTTCACTTACTGATTCTTCACCGTGATCTTTACAATCTTGAATATAAATTCTGAACAAATTCGATAAATTTTTAAATTCTTGTGGCAGATACATTCGTTTGGATTTTTTCCTATTATAGTGTGATGGGCAGGCGGGAAGCTTTTCTATAAAATTTCGCACATATGCTTTTGCTGATTCAGAATATTTGTTAGCACAATGCGGTTTCCTCATTTCTTTTTGAGCCATACCTTCTTCGTCTGCTTTAGACAAAATATATAACAATTGCCTCTGTGTTATATTCAAGGTATTTATTAAAAACTTTTGGCATACTTGTTTGTGGTAATCACCTTCATTTATGAAATATTCATAGGTACAGTTTCTCCGATTACTGTCTACTCGTTTTCTTTTTATGGGCATTTCTTTTGTGCAACGAACTAGCCAATCGCGTCGCCGTTGTACATCAAGGTTCCAATAGAATGAAAAGAGTGATTTACGTCTCTCTTCGCTTATTTTGTAGCAACTTCGTTTACACTTACCTTCAACACAAGGGTTCTGTAACATTTGCTTTTCTTCAATGACCTTACCTTTCCTTGTAGTGTACTCCTTTCCATCATCTTTTTTTTGTTTGTTGATCTTCCTTACATTTTTTTTTCTTTCCTTTTTCTTAATTTTATCTTCAGAAGTAACATTTTGTTTATTTTTACGTTTGTTTTTAGTACTTTTTTGGTCATCAGATAACTCTGACGAATCTGAATCATTACTACATGACCAAACGTCAGAACTACCTGCAGAAAAATCTTGATTTTCTTCGTCGCTCTCAAAGTCCATGCAAGATTTTCTGAAGACTTTAGTAGCTTTACGCCGCTTTCTTCGTTTTTGGGATTTAGTCAAACTTACAACATTTTCAGATTTCATCTCAATAGTCAGTACCGTTGCGGTGGTGTTGGGGCTATTATTTTTTACATTATTAGAGTCTAGGTCAGTTTCAAGAAGCGGGTAACCGGCAACAGCAATTGAAGATGAACAAGTCGCCTCTTCGCTGACTATTTCTGGTCCTGTTTCAATAAATGGAAGATGAGTGTCTTCCATGCCAACAGAAATTGCTGATGAATTAGAAGTGTTGGCTGTGTCAACCTCGATGGTCGTCTTCAATCTTGTTTCAGGAAGTGAACAGTTAGTATTTTCTGTACCAGCAGCATGCTCATATAAACCACTGCTGTAATTCACCTCTACGCTGACAGTCTGAGATCTTTTATCAGTTAATGGATAAGTATCGTCTGTGCTAATAGTGGATGCAGATAGAAGACCGGGGCTACCCTCCTTTAAACCGGCTGTCTCTGATTCTATCTCAGGGGGCAAACAGGGATTATCTCCTATTCCAATATTAAGTTCACATGAACTCCAGGTTCTAGTTACGTCTACGCTGACTGTCTCAGTTCTCATTTCAAGAAGTGAAGGAGAAGTATCCTCTATGTTCTTTAAGTCTAAGTTAATAGCGGGTGCAGTTGAAGCACAAGTATCATCCACCTTTTCACTGGCAGTCTCTAGTTCTTTCCCAGAGGTCTGGCGGTGAGTGTTTTCTATACCTGAAGTAAATTCAGATGAATAATTACAAGTGCTGGTCGACGTAACGCTGGCTGTCTCAGATCTTATTCCAGGAAGCGGCCGATGCGGATCCTCCGTGCTAAGGCAAGTGGTACCGACTTCTATACTGACTGTCTCCAGTCGAGTGGCAGGTCCATATGCATCTACGTGAGTGTAATTCATTACTTTACTAGATGTTTCCGATCGTGTCTTTAAAGGTGAATAAAAACTATCCTTGATGTTCATGTTGGCTTCAGACAACGTACTCCGCCTAGTTGCAACTATTTGATCTGTTTTTGATCCTGTTTCAATGAGCCCATCATTTACGATAATTTTGAAGGGGCTGTTGGATGGTGTGTTTTCTTTGAAGTAATCATGGGAGCTTGGTAATGAAAACGTTGATGTAGTAAAAATATTATTGTCAATTTTTCCATTTGAACTTATTTCAGATTCATATTCGGATTCTGTTACTTTGACTGGCGTATTAGGTAGTTTTCTGTAGTATTTACTTGGTGTTTGAGGTGGCTTTTTAGGGAATTTTGCTGGAGTTTTTCTTGTAGATTTTGCTAGGGTTTGGGATTTCTTCCTTGGGTTTTTGATTGGAGTTTCAGGTAATTTTCTGGGGCGTTTAGTTGGAGTCTCGTATTCATAATCACTATTTTCTATCACGTCTATGCTTTTTCTTGAAACTGATCTGAAAAGAGTAAAAATAACATTTATCTTCACGAAAACGTAAAAATAAATATAATTATACTGAGGCGAAGTCTCAAGTTAGTAACTTGAACGTAAAGTAAGTAAAAAATAGGGATTAACATCAATTTCTCAGAAAATTTAAGTTATAATCAACATCGTACGGTTTCAAATAAAATTTATTAGGTAACTTTCATTCGGGTACCTTATAGGTAAAAAGCTATGAAACTGGATTTTTATAAAACTTTGTACACAAAATACAATATTTTTATAAAGAAAGCTATTGTAAGCGATAGTTAATCGCAGTAACTAAAATTTCAAAAACCTTTTTCTATTTCGGTTCGGAGTAAGTATAGCTACACTAATTTTCCAGTCTAGTGAACGTAAGTGTTAAAACACAAAATAATTTTAGGTAGTAAAGACCAAATAAAAATATTTGTTTCTGTATTTTGTAGTAAGAGCCTATCTTTGCCTTAAAAAAAATCGGCATAATGTAGTAAAAGACAAAGGAACTGTTAGCAGTAGAAACCAAAGTAAATCTATTTTGAGATTAATTATGTGGTAAAAGATAATGTTATGTTCAACAGTTTTTAACACAATGTAGTAAAACATAACATTTTATATGCAAAAAGAAACAAGATTTCTAACACGCCTTTCATTTTGAGCTAAAATCAAAAGATAACTTCGATTTATGTGATGTATAGTAGGTTTTAATAATTAGTTAATGAGCTTTGTTCATTGGTTAAGCAAAGTTCGAAAACTGACACTAGGTTAAGTCAAGTTTACCACATGCTTGACTATACCTACATGATAAGAAAAAGTTTATTTAATCTCAGGAGTTAACTCTAGAATCACTCGTAGCTCTCGGGGTTCAATGTGCCGCCCGTGACATAAGACACTGCTTTATTCCTTCGGCACATAATCTACTATTATCTCTCAAAAGTCCATCAAAATGTCTCTACCAAAAAGTGCGAGCCTCCCTTAGAAACATGAACGGGATTCAGGCCATAGTCCACCCCGCTGGCCTAATGCGGGTCAGTGGAATAATTTAATAGGTATTTTAAATCATGTACTAGTCCCTACCTATTCATTTTTTTAACTTAAAAATTTAATCTAGTATATTATTATTACATAATACCTAAGTAGGTAGGTAATTATCTGGTATCATGAACAGCGAATAAAGTATGCACTTTACCTACATTATAATCATCATAATATTATTATTTCTAAACTAAAATATGAAACAATAAAATTCAATTTTACTGTCAACCACGTTTAAGAACTAAAAACCGTCCAAAAGTAAATACTTAATTAAACTTACCTTATATCTCTGCGCTGAAGGTGGGACTGTAACGACTTCAACTTTTCTTTCCTTCGCGATAACGCATCAAAGGCACGACTTTTTTCTTCCATTATTACTTATTCTTCACAATAAAAAAATATAAGAAAGTTGTGGCACGCGACGCATCCTTCCGCTTAGAAAGTTCACGTGGCACTAAACAATGGATGCAAAGTAGTGAGGCGTGAGCGAGCGAGCGAGTGAGATAGTAAGACTCGGGCGCAATTCGGATGTAGTAGAACTCCGTGGTAAATAAAATGCAATCCCAGATAAATACAAACCACTTTTTTAGTGTCTACTCTAACGGTTAGTTGTTTTAGTTTTTTTAATAACCAATTACATTAGTTTGAATGCAGAATTATTATAACCAGTAAAGATCACAGTATTATTATTTGTCTATTACAAGATAATTTTCATTTAGTTTTATTACATCGATAGTTTATCAGCCATCTATCAAAAAATAATGTTGCTTACTACTATTCGAAGCCAACTGGCAAGTTTTCATATTTTATAGAAACAACGTTGTAAACGGTAAGTATTGTTATAGAGTCGTTGTCTTTTACGACAAAGTGACTTGGAATGAATCTCAAGTTTCCTATCTGAAATTTTGTTGTAAAAGCCATAGCATGAAATTATAGGACTGTTACGACAAAAACGCGATTTCGTTTTAGTGGTTATAATAAACAGAAAATTGTTGTATCAGCAAATGCTAAAAAAAGACATCATTTACAACATTGACTAATACTAAGAAAGGTTGATACAACTATAAATAAGATAAAAATCATATTTTGAATTTCGATGCTAACTGGCAAGTTTACAGTCATATTTATCTGAATTGTGTTTAAAATATAGCTCCAAAACTAAAAGAAATACAATGAAAAGTGTTTTCCCTATTTTGTTTTTTTGCGTTTCCCTTATTGTTTTGTTGGTTTACTTTCACTACAATTGAGACTCGATAGTGGATAGTTTTTCATTCAGTTTCATCAAATGAGTAGCTTATCAGCAATCTATCAAACGATAATGTTTTTTATTACTCTTCGAGATTAACTGGCAAGTTTCCATATTTTATAGTAACGTTGTAAGTAGTATTATTAAAAACGCGTTGTCTTTTACGAAAAAGTGTTATTGAATGACTTTCAGTTTCCCATTTGAAATATTGTTGTAAAAGCCATGGTATAAAATTATAGGTCTGTTACGACAAAAACGCGATTTTTTAATGCTGGTTTTTATAAAAATAAAATGTTGTATCAGCCATGCTAAGAAAAAGACGTCATTTACGATATTGAATGATACCGAGAAAGGTCGATACGACTGTAAATATGTAAAAAATCTGATTTTGAAGGCAAAAAAATCTATGTCGTAAAAGACATAAATTTGGAGATATAATTTTTTTAAATATACAGATCGATAGAGCTCGAAAAACTGAGTAAGATGGCATTCTTAATCCAATTTGGCCAAAATGGCTTTTACGACATTTGAGACTCGAAGGGTCGATATCGCTAGTGCTTATACCACGTTATTTTTTAATCAGTACGCAAATTGTTTGTACTTAAACTTTATGCAAATTTAACAGACCCGTTTTTTTTTGTTTTATATCGTTTCATATAAAAATTGAATGAATGAATGTATGGATGAATGAATGAATGAAACTTTATTTGGGAGATACAGGAATTTTTCTTAAATCTAACTTAAAATTAAACACAACAATTATAACAGTGCCAAAAGGACGCTGGCTCAGCATTTGCTACAGCGGCAAGGTTGTAGCGCTGATATTCGGCCAGTACCAGAAATAAAAAATAATAAAACAAAATAAACAAAACAAAAAGAGATAAACTTCTGAATAAAATAAAAATAAATCTAAGCAATTCTGTGTTTTCAATTATCGTCATCAGAAACTTAATTAGGTAAAAAAAATTGAAAAGTGTAACTGTGACGTGTGACTGGTGTGTGTACCTACGTGCTTGTATGTGTATTGCGTATTGCGTAATTGTATAGTGTGTCTAAGTTTGTGTGTGTTGTGTCTGTGTTTGTTGTGTGTATGTGTTTGTGTTCGTGCGTATCCAGTGATTTTATAGAGCAAATGTTTATAGATATATTATAAGAACGGCATAATTTTATTATTATAAATGAATATACATATATGGGTAATTATTGCAAAAAAAAATGAAACTTCCATTTTCGAAGCAAACAGAAACAAAGCGAAGTAGAGCATTACTTTTTAATGAAAAAGATCCGAACCGCCATCCAATATTGGGTCTGATTTTCGAACTGAAAGTATTTAAAGTCTGTACCTCATTTAGAGGTGGACGTAACGTGTTCCATATCTTGGCTGCGGTGTATTTAAAACTGCCCCGAAATGCATCGGTTCTGTGATTGCTCATTTTAAGGAGACCGCGACGTTTGCGACCGGACCATGTGAGTTTCTCATAAAGATAATCTGGTTTGCGACTAACAATAGTACCAAAAAGAAGGGTGGCAAAGTAGAGATAACGTCTGCTAGACATATTAAATACCTTCGAGTTATTTAAAACAGACGTGACATGATTTCGAGGGGGAATATTAAAGCAAAATCTTGCGCATGCGTTGTACTCGCTGAATGAAAGCCTTAGTTTTTGCTAAAAGCCGAGGGCCGTAGACGGTATCGCCATAGTTAAACCTCGATAGTATTAAGGAGTCCACCAAATTAATACGTAATTGTGTACTCAGATAGTCGCGAATCTTATATAACACTTTTAACCGGTAGAAACAATTCCTTGCAACTTCTTTTATATGTGATTCGAAGCGCAATTGGGTCAAATATTATTCCGAGATTCGTAACTTCGTCCACTCTTTGTTAATTTGTTTTCCCATTAAGTTAATTTTTGGGTTATTTTCATTAATTTGAGTAATCTGTTGACGGGTTCCCAGAACTTTGACTTCTCTGGATTCAAGACAAGACAATTACGTCAAGACCAATGAGCCACCATGTCCTAGATCGTCTAAACATGAATACTTATAAATCAAATTTTTTTTATGGAAAAAAAATAAAATCATCCAATTGACTTGAATATTGGTAATATCTCTTCAACACAATTTGTGACACCCGTGTTTCTGCGTTTTACAAGAAAAGGGGAATAAAAATTAGAAAATATTAAAGAAAAAAAATTTTTCCTCCTTATTTATGTTCTATCAACGTTACTGACACCGTAAGAAAAAATTGCGTACCTACTGATTAAAAAGTCACCCTGTATATAACTTTACTAGCTTTCCGCCCGGGACTTCGTTCCCGTGGAAATTTAGAAAAATCATGTAACTTATGTGTTAATCCAGGGTGTCAGCTACCTTCATACAAAATTTTATCAAAATTGGTCCAGCCGTTTGAGCGTGAAAGAGTAACAAACATCCATAAATACAAACATTCGCGTTCATAATATTAGTAAGGATATGCAATTTTGGTGCATGCAAAATACAGTTTGAATTTTTTTTATTCAGTCTCGCTCACCTATATATTTTTTATGCAAACCCTACAAAACGTTATAACGAGTACCTTTTACAGAAACTTTGCAATTGGCTGGAAGCAATAGAGTTTGATAACTTTTTTAAAAGACTGAGAGAAACAAACAGAAAATACTACTAAAGGGTTGGACAAAGACAGAGGACACAGATCATATGTTGTAGATATGCTACCGGAAATGTATGAAATTTAGGAATTGTATACAATTCCTAGGAAATGTATACAATTCCGAGACTATCTAAGAAATATATGAAAAAAATGAAAAATGAAAAAAAAAAATGAAAATTTATTTATTTCTAGAAGTAATTTTTACATTTTCACTTGAGGCCAGCCCAGTAAGCATTAATTTGCTTGTGTTGGGTGTGCCTCGCACAATCCCAGTTTAAATAACAAAATTTCTTAAACAGAACAAAAATATATCTAAATTTACTTAAATCAAAGTGTGTGCAGATGTGTATGTGTGTACGTGCATGTGTGTGGGTGTGTGTGTGTATGTGTGTGTGTGTGTGTGTGTGTGTGTGTGTGTGCCGTAGTATATGTATGTGTGCGTGCGTTAGCCCTACGATGTGATATCTTGGGATCGGAAGTTGTGCCAACGACAACTTCCACTAACGAATGTGTAAGATAAATATACAGAAATAGAAATAAAACTACATGTAAAGTTATCGCCGATAGGAGAAAGTGTGGAGACTATTCCATTCGTTTCAAAAGGTTTTCGATCTCTTCGTATGTTAGACCCTTCAGCCATTCCACTATAGCCTTCTTGCAGGCATACTTCAACATTGTATTTATTTTTAGCACCCTATTTAGAGTATTATACAAATATATTGATTGATTGTTATATTGGCGTCTAGCAAATGATGTTCTAATAGATTGTGAATATGGGATTACCTCTTTCCTTCTTTTTCTATTTTGAGCTTGCTGAGTCGGTAAACTTTTGTGTCTATAAAGAGTCATATTAAGTATATATAGTTTTCGTACTGACATAAGGTCACTGAGTGTATATAGAGCGTTTGTCGAGAACCGAAATGGTTTAAAATACATAACTTTTATCAGTGATCGTTGGGCTCTCTCAACATCAAGGAATTTTGTAGTAGCAGCGCCGCCCCATACAGGTATGCAATAAGTGATAACTGATTGAGCAAGAGCAATATAGACTCTGTTTAAAAGTTTAGCGTCCATTACATGTCTAAGAGTTTTAAAGATCCAGATCAATTTTCTTATTCGACTTATGATCTGATCAAGATGGGTGTACCAGGACAATCTTTGGTCGACAACAACTCCCAAGTACTTAGTAGAAATAAGCTTATTAATAGGTTCACAAGTACAACCCTGTTGTTCGGGCTCTAAGCAGGTATGAATTTTTATCTCAAAGTTATTTTTAGGTTGAGAACTAATATTAGGTGAAAAACAAATGTAGCATGTTTTTGCAATATTTAATGTTAATAAATTAGAATTTAACCAAGAGGCAATTTTATTAAGTCCAGTTTCAGTAATGCGTTTAACCTCCAACCACGTACGACCAGTAAAGACTATAGCAGTGTCGTCCGCATATGAGAAAATTTGACCCCCACAGTCACTCAGTTCACACAGTTGATTAATATAGATGAGAAAAAGCGTAGGCCCAAGTACCGAACCCTGTGGGACCCCATATGTTACGTTTTCTTCATCGCTATGTATTCCATCTATTTTCACTGTTTGTGTCCTTTCACTAAGGTAACTCTGAAAAAGTGATAAGGCCTGACCTCTAATGCCAATACTCTCAAGTCTGCGCACAAGGATAGGGACAGAGACGGTGTCGAAGGCTTTCTTTAAGTCTAAGAAAACCGCAAGACATTTGTTACCCTTGTCAACCCTCTCAACAATCAATGAAGTTAAAGAAGTTACTGCGTCCTGAGTAGAGAGACCCTTCCTAAAACCAAACTGAGTTTTTGATAAGATGTTGAATTTGTTGAGATAGTTGACAAGTCTAACATTTAAAAGCTTTTCGATGATTTTTGCAAAAACGGGTAAAACAGATATAGGTCTGTAGTTGTTGACTTCGCCCCTATCACCATCCTTGTGCACAGGTGTTACAATGGATCGTTTGAGTGCCCTGGGAAAGGTTCCAGTAGAGAAACATAAGTTAGTTAGTTGACACAGTAAAGGGACAGTAAAGGGACAAGATATATAAAATATTGTTTCAAAGATTTTTTAATCAAAAGTCAAAAAAATAAAAAATCTTTATTTCTCATTAATATATCATTTGCTGGGCACTCCCAGTGGGCAACAAAGTTACCTGTGGCGGGAGTGTCCGCTCCTCCTCAACATTCTAACAAACCTACTTGTTGCAATAATACACACATAGGAAATGTATAGAAACATTTCCTACTAACAAACTTACTTGTTGCAGTTCCGCCTATCGCAAACGAACGAAGAATTCGAATGACTTATAAACAGACAAAATCAAAAATTATATACATTTCCGATTGTATGGATTTCCTAGGAAATGTATCAAATATAATTCATTTCACACCTTTCCGGGCTATTTTAGAAATTATAATACATTTCCTAGGAATTGTATAACTATGACTGATTTTATACATTTCCGTTAATAGATATACTTCCATCGTAAATTTAAATAAATTACCTAAATGAGTCAAATTAGTCAATTACAATCGTCATCATCGTCATCAGCCCTTAAACGTCCCCACCGAGGGGCACGGGCCTCCTTTCGAAACACTAAGGGGTTTTAGGCCATACTCCACCACGCTGGCCCAATGCGGGTGGGTTGGTGGACCGCTCGTCTTTCGAAAATGAATTTTCTTGGACAGGCAGGTTTCATCACGATGTTTTCCTTCACCGTTAAGCAAGTGATAATTAGAAATCCGTACATAAATCCGAAAAGACGAATTTAGTGGTACAGGCCCGCACCAGGATTTGAACCCGCGACCTTCCGATCACAAGTCTGGCTCATTACCAACTGGGCTATCACTGCTTTTCACCGCAATCACAATAATTTTATTTAACTCTACGCCTATTCGCGATGGTGCAGTCTTCCCCCGAGAAAAATAGGCAACAAAACTCTTTTTGAAAAAATCTTATTCCTAATTTCCATACTTTCTATTTTTTTTCAATTTATATTACCTTTTTTCTAATTTTCAGCTTTGAATTTTTTTTTATTGTCTATAAACATTACTCTATGGTTTGT